>MU278353.1:234776-577711 GCA_022385755.1 Trametopsis cervina
CACGGGACCCGAGGGCGGGGGGATTATGTAGCTGACTCTGCGTCGGGCGGGCGGCATGGCGGTGGTCGCATCAAGGAAGACAAGGCGGGGCTGCACAATTTCTTAGTAGAATCAGGCACGAGCCGTTTTGCTGATGCACTAGCTATGCGCATGGTGTAAGTTTCACAATAATGACATGTGGCTGGTTTACGCACCGCACCATAAACATTCATTAGGAGTGAAGATACTCACTATATCTGCGCAGAGTGCGTGAGTGGCCGCTATTAGCGGCCACCCGCACAGCCGGGCGGCATGAGTGAGTTGCAAGCGCCAAATGATCACAGCACAGGCAGAGTCGCCACTGGCGAGCCAAGCGGCCTGACCAGCAGGCAATAGAGGACTGGCCTGTGTCAAGGCTCGCCACTGGCGATGCCTCTGCTGCTAAACCCATGCAGCCTGTGCCTGTGTGATCCCATGGCGTTCGTCAAGCTGTCAGACCATCGACCGGTATTATGGCACGACATTTTAGAACAGGCAAAGTTAGAGACAAGTACGAGAACACACCGAGACGGTTTGCATGGTTTAGAGATTACGCAGCTGTTGCCATACTAGTGGTGACATAGAGACAGATAGCGATAGGGGATGGTTGTCAGAATACAGTGAGCTCAGGTAAGGTGTGAGCTGGTACGCGGAGGATGACGGCGTGTATTCTTGACGAGAGCGCACTAATGACTTGGTGCTCAATCCTGAGTAGACGTCTTGACATCTGTCTGTACTCGCACAAAGCAGATTTCAGTATTGAAGCAATGAACTGGAAATGGAGCGTACGCGCACCTAAACATCCTGGCCGACGAACTGAGCGCTGTCTTCCCAGCTAACCAGCGGGACGACGTCGTCATAGCCCATCGGGTCTTCCTGGAACTTGTCTCTTGGTGTGGTCATAGCACAGGCACAACTGCTTGTTGCAAGTCGAGCGGTCTGACCAGCATGCTATAGGGGACCGGCCTGCGTTAAGGCTCGCCACTGGCGATGCCTCTGCTGCTAGCCCATCCAGTGAAAGTGCGGCTAGTGTGCACGCGCCAACATGGACCTGTCTGCATCAACACTCGCCACTGGCGATACCTCTGGTACTCTGCCCGGTGCGGCCCCACGGTGCTCGTCAAACTGCTCTGCAATCAGAAGGCGGTTGCAGCTAACTCGGTCCAATACTCTAATAAGGGCAATTTCATTGTCTGTAGAGGATGTAGCTGTATCAGCGGCGTGATATAGCAGGGGAAAAAGCCATAGCCACCCAATAGACAGCAACTTGTCGAGTTTCAACAAGGCGTGGACGGCGTACAGCCGATGACGGAGTGATATCTATTTTGCCAACCATGGGCCACAGTCTATGAGACTTGTCGACAGGCAGCATCTGTCGTGCACGACCATAATCCCCTGTCATTCCGCTCGGCCCGACCCTTGGCGTCCTTCAGGTGAGTCGGTTCGTCATGAGACTACGCCGAGCACAACTACCGCGCAGTCCTCGAGTCCACCGCTCGTTGCTGTCTGCTCTGCCTTCTCCACAACATGTTCGCATTCTACAAGCACAACGCCGATGAAGATCCAGACGACAGAAGTAGAGCCCAGGAAGCATACCTGTATCTGAATCGTTCTGCTGGCCTCGTACACCTTCGGCAATGTCTGACCGATAACAGGCGGCTGTACGAAGAGAAATTGCAGCGCATATGAGCGCGGCCGCACGGTGATGACTAGAATGTCATGACTGAACGATAAGGCCTAGGTAAGAGTAAATTGTGTATACTTTCACTCACTTGGTGGTTATAACGTCCCCGTGGTCATCCCTACCCAGCCCAGCGAACCCACACTACAAATATACTCCGACGCGCGAACCGCAGTTCAGCTCTGGTGACCGACTACGCTTAAGCCACTGCGAAAGCGCGAGTCAGAGCGCGCGATACCACTGCGTCTCCCAATGCAGATGTGCTGTTTGGAGCCGATCGCTGCGTGTCGCGGAAGACACAAGTGGTCTCGCAGAGCAAATTGGGCCGGGCTGATCAGCGACGGAACGCGAGTTCTCCAGACGCGACTAACAGTCGCCAGATAGCCTGAGTTGAAAGAGAACTGACCTTCAGCATTGTATCTCATAAGAGACTCGAATGGCTTGACGCTACGCGAATCGCAAAGTACGGTGTGGGCCAGCAAAATAGTACGGGAACGCTATGCGATCACGTGGCAGTTTTGCTAGACACTAACGCACTGTCCCCCGCGAACTTCTCCAACGTGCTAACCTTGCAGATTTTCGACGGTTGGCCCGCTCCCGAACTGATCTTCTACCTCTTCCATATTCGGGTTTCCCGCTGATCACTCGCGATATCAACTCGCTGCACTTCCTCGCGAGTTGCTTCCGTTGTTTCGACATCCGAGCTGAGTCGAGCGCAAAACCCTCCGGAGTTTCTGTGTACCGGCCACGTATCTATGAGTACCACTCTCATTGCAGTCGTCGTTGTATGCATACCTCTTACCCATATACCAACCAACGCGCTCTCATCCTTCCTGGATCAACTCCATAAGGTCAGGCGTCGACGCTCGCGCACCCTAAAACTCGCAGCCCAGACCGATTTGACTTGAGAACTTCCGCCGATCGAGCCCCTCCGCATCCTCGATCCACGATCGCCCAACGCTATACAGTATCTTCTCCCTGGAAAATAGGTGCCGTAGAATTTGGTCCGTCCCTGGCTAGCAACGCTGCATTTTACGTACACTCACCACGCGGAAGGGGAAAGACCTGAAGAACGTTCAGCTTCATTGTACGAGGGACCGGCTCAGGTGTTGATGGGAAAGGAACGAACAACCGCTCGGATGGAGGAAAAGTCGACGAGCGGGCAACCGTAGAGTCAGACTGCGCGAGAATATGAACGAGTGCGGGGCAGGGCGTAGAAGGGAGACATGGAGGATACGACATGGAGGATACGCCCGTCCTTGTAAGATAGCGACACATCTTGCCGTACGAAGCGCGAGAGGTGGGGTCTCGCGTTTTGCGGTCACCAAAGCCGGTGAGCGACCAGGACGTTACTAAGACATTGAACTATGTGCGAAAGTCAAGCTCATAGACGGTTGCTACTAAGCCACATCCCACTCACCTTCCGAGGGTGACACCCAGCGACTGAGTCTTGTAGGCGTTCTATACAGAACCTCGTCGAGAACGCCACGCGCGTGTCCTGCAGCCAGGATCCCGGAAGATGATCGCCGTAGAGCGTATGGTACCTTTGGAACTTGCCGCGTCGAGCCGGAGCTGCCGTAGGGCTTTGGAGGTTCGACGAGTGCTGCTACAGTAGATGTGGGGTGTAAGTCGCAGCATGTGCGGCGGCCGAAGCGGGCGGTGTGGAGGGCGTGGTAAAGGGGCAGCCCCAGATTGGAGACGACTCTCCTCATTCACAGAAACCTTCTTGCTATCTCTCGGTTCTTCTTCTTCATTGTGTGCACTCGTGTGACACTCTGTGCCTGAGCGCAAAGTTGACGCTTTACACAGCTTTGCCTGGCGTCGCGGTATCAAAGGCTTGGCATGTGCGGAACGGGCGAAGTGATAACCACGCACCGATAGAGACTGCGCGTAGAGTACCAATTTCAGCCATGCGGTTGTCCCTTACCATGATATGTATGTCGTGAGCGCTTTGGCGTCGTTGTTATCGTGCAGAGCCACGGACCTCGGAGGGAAAGAGTCTACTCGGATGAAGTTTGCGTGAATTGTAGGCGGACAGAGCCGGAGAGTTGCTGGGGACGTGGTGAAACTCGACAGCGAGTTGGAGGCATCGACACCACCACGCGAGCGTATCAGGTGCGAGGGGTTGATAAGCGTTGGCATTATCATGAGGGCTCGGTACCAAGACCGTCCGGTGACATCGTCAATAGCGACGTGTGTGATGGATCCTGCTGATTCCAGGCTTGTTATACACACAGAGCGGTGCATGCGCACTACGCCGAGCCATTGTCGCCGCCACGAACAGTCTGTGCAGCTACAGTAGCGTTGCGGTGGTCAGTAAAATTTGTGATCGACGGGATGGGTATCTCACGGGTGATGAATGCGACACATTCGGGATGAGCGCGGTCGAGATCTGTGGCTCAGCCTGTGCCGCCGCACGATAGGAGGTGGGCATGTCCGGACAAATCTCTATCACGAGTACACCGCCACCGCATTTCGTGGACTCCCATGCAAGGCCGCGGCAGACGCATCCTCTCATTGCTGGGCGGTCGCATCTCGCCGCTGTGCAATGAACGGATGTGGGTGTTGCTGTGACCGCTGGGGGTCAGCTGGGATGTCTAGACCCGTGGATGGCCTGCGGTAGTTGGCAGACGAGTGACATGTTCAGTGTGTGGTGCAGCGGCACACGACCTGCAACGGAACTATCAGGCGGGTCCAGCTCCGTGAAAGCGCTCCGACGCACTCTCCGCCGCTTCCTGTCGTTTTTGCGGGCGCTCAGCATGCTCGATCAACCACTGCTCGCACTCACCAGCATCCACGACTACCCTTGCCAACCATAATACGGCCGCCAACGACGCTGCGACAAGACCGAAGGAGACAACGCCGTGGCTGAGCGAATATGGAATTGCTATCTGGCTTATCGCGTCGGGGGCTCCAATCTGCAGCCCGTTTGATGTGACCATATGGTGTCCGCGCTCAGCCACCCCGCCGGGCCATATATATTAATCTGCTTCCCCTCTCCAATCTTTTTCCCAAGCAAATCCTTTTTGCTCCCCGACGGTACCACTCCTACCGCTCGTGTTCCTCTTGGACATCGTCAGCTCTTCCCCCCGACGACGACCAGCCATGTCGCAAGTCCAGGATACCCCCATCCACCACGTCCCCGACCTCGAGTCTGCGCCCGCCGTTACCCGCAAGGACTCAAAGACGTCCTCGTCTTCAGGTGCCAACGAGAAGAACGTCATTGACCATGACGCTGCCGTCGCAAGGGAGGTCGCCATCGACGACGCCGAAATCGCACAGGAGGACGCGAAGAAGCATGCCCTCTACAGGCACACTCGTCACATCATACATTTCGGACTGGCCGCCCTCATCCTCGGCTGGTGGATAAGCGCGACTATCCTCAAGGATACTCGCCATCGATGGTATGCGTCGTACAAGACATTCTACTCGCATATATTGACCCTCTCGTCGCAGGATCGTCCAAACTTTCTGGGCATGGTTTTTCCTCATGTGAGTAGTCCGCCATTGTACATGAAACACACTCCCTCAACTCGCTCTGTTTAGCACCATCGCGTTCCGGTATATCCCCACCACTGTCGTGACCAGGCCTATCGAGACGGTCTGGCAGCCGGTGATCTCGAAGCCGTTCTTCGCCCTCCCCTACCACATCCGGCTTGGAATGGGCTGGTTGGCTCTCCTCGGCATTGTCTTCGGCTCGGCTTTCGGTTTTGGCTTGACCGCTGTACGCATTCGCTCTCTGGGATTCGCTTTATTTTAGAGCGTTGATATACCGATTAATGTGTAGAACTCGGGGTACGGAGACCGTGCGATCTCTGTCCTTGGCCTCTTCGTCTTCCAGTTCTGCTTCTGGGCGACGTCCAAGCACCGCGCGCATATCCCCTGGTGCGTTCTTCCACTACCGTTTTGACTATGTCGTGTGCTCATATCCGTTGTACAGGCCCACCGTCATCGTTGGTCTCTTCATCCAACAGGCAATTGCCATGTTTGTGTTGAAATCCGGCGCCGGCTTCGCGATCTTCAAGTGGATTGCCATCCTTGCTTCCGACTTCCTCGCTCAGGGTCTCCAGGGTGCCGCATTCTTCTTCAGCGCAGACGTCGTTGGCCTGCACTGGTTCTTCGTGAACACGGTATGCAGCCCCTTTCATATCCTCTGCAAAAATCATGACGCTAATCGCCTGAACCTTACAGCTCTCGTCGATCATCTTCTTCATTGCATTCGTGCAAATGATGTACTACCTCGGCGTGATGCAATGGCTCATCAAGGGCTTTGCCTGGTTCTTCTTCAAGATCATGAATGTCTCCGGTGCCGAGGCTGTCGTCGCTGCCGCCTCTCCGTTCATCGGCCAGGGCGAGTCTGCGTGTCTCGTGCGCCCCTACGTTGACTACATGACCGAATCCGAGATCCATCTTACCATGACCTCCGGATTCTCCACCATCGCTGGCTCCGTGCTCTCTGCCTACATCGCTCTCGGTGTCCCCGCGCAGAACCTCGTCACCGCCTCCGTCATGTCCATCCCTGCCTCGATTGCGATCTCCAAGATGCGCATACCCGAGATGGATGAGCCCGTCACCCGCGGTCGCGTCGTTGTAGATCGTGGCGAGGAGAACGACAAGACACGCCCGACCAACGCGCTGCACGCCTTCTCGCAGGGCGCGCTCTTCGGTCTCATCGTCGCCGGCCAGATTCTCACCAACGTCCTCACCGTCGTCTCGCTCGTCGCGACGATCAACGGACTGCTCACATGGATCGGCAAGGGCTTCGGTATCCACGCGCTCACTCTGCAACTCATCCTCCGCTACCTGTTCTACCCGATCACATTCTTCTTGTCTGTGCCGAGGAACGAGATCTTGCGCGTGTCCGAGCTGCTTGCGACAAAGCTTGTTGCGAACGAGTTCGTCGGGTACACCGATCTTACGACAATCATGGCGTCCGACAACCCGTTGAGCGAGCGTGGATTCACCATCGCGTCGTACGCGCTGTGCGGGTTCGCTAACCTCGGCTCGCTCGGTATCCAGATTGGTGTGTTGAGCGCGCTCGCGCCGACACGGGCGAAGATTATCGCGCGTGTGGCGACATCGGCGATGATCTGTGGTTTCATCTCGTGCGTGTTGTTTTTTTCTGCTTTATTTTCCTCTCGTGTTGACAGTCGTATTTCTATACAGGACTCTGCAAGCTGCGGGTATCGCAGGCATGCTGGTGTAATACCGCGTCCTTCGCTCCTCCACATCTTTCCGTGTACGCATATCATTGTCGTCAACCTGCATAGTTCTTTCCGCCATATTCCCCCACGTCGTGTCCATACTGTAGATAAAAGGCTGCGTCCTGTCGGCGCAGCCCTGTTTATAAGGGATAGCTCCGCTTGTGTGTTCTTGTCTGTAGGCATAGTAATTTTTATATTTTGGTGCAGGACTTTTGGCGAGAACTTAAGCGGTTTCTAATCTCGACCGTTTACGCGTGTCTCTCGTCTCGCAGGTTACGTAGCCTGGTCTGTGTACAGCACCAACAGTCCGCGACAAGAAGGACGCGTTCCATTTAACCGTGCTTGTTGGGATTCTATATCGTCCAGCGGTGGCAAGACTACGCGCAACATGTACTCCAGGACTTGAACATCGCGGAGGGTGACACTTCGAGCATAACGTTGGTATTACATACGTAGTCTTATTGGTGTACTTCGTGAGCCGCTATAGCTACAGTTAATCAACACTGTACAATTCGATGTTGTTGAGGTTCGCCAGTTAGTTAAGTAAGTGAAACGGATACGCTTCAGGGATTTGTAGCCTGGCAAGGCTCAGGTTGTAGAGAAAATGCAAGAGTGGCGTGTTTTTCTTCGAGCATCTGGATCTCCTTTCTTCATCGCCATCAGCAATGCTGGTGCGCATGCTCGGACAAGTCTGACATCATAATAACATCCCCCGGACTCGCAGATGTGGACGCGGACTCTTCTGTTGCACGTCCATCATTGCCGGCGCCCTCGTTTAGGGCGGAGAAATTCGCCAAGTCGCCTGCGTGGTTTAGGCGTTTGTCGTGTGCTTCGCGTAGGTTAAGGATCATGCGAGCCGTGAGGATTGGAGGCAGACTTATCAAGTGAAGAGCCGTGTTAGCTCTAGATCCAACGGAGGTAAGAATAACATGCCTACTTTTGGACTATGGCAAGAGCGGGGACATGGATCGCAAAGAAGGGCTAGGTGCCGGTGGTACGTTGGTTTTGAGTAAAAGGTGAGAGGTGGAGGGGCGTACCACGGTACTTTCAACAATGTATACCACGTTGACGATCACCATGGCACTGTTCGGCCAGTATAAGCAGGAAGTCCTCGATCGAAATGAGGAACATACACAAAGTAGATGCTTCCTAGCGAACGTAGACATCAATTTCTAGGTATATCAGCTTATCCCGAAGGCAGCTCACCGTCTCTAAGTAGCAGGCCCCATAGCGAGGTATCTGTGCCCCTTTTTGTGCCTACCTCGCGCCATTCCTTGTATGTGTATCGTGATGTGCAGACGACAACTATAATGTCTGCGAGTATCACAGACGCTCTAGTAGCGAATTCGACTGCGAGCGTAAGTCAGTTACGCGGCATAGAGAAGCAAAGTGAAGATAGATCGTACGGCTATTAGAAAAGGAAGTAAGCTGAGTGAATTAAGAACCCTGCTGAACAAGTGACATACTCTAATACTAATTGGGGACTCTGGATGAAATCGGTCGTGCATGTAATACCAGGGATGTAGACGATCTTTTCAGTTACGTCGAGACACTGAAGTTGAGCGTAGTGAGTAAAAATGTTCATTCGCGCGTAATACACCGAACGTACGATATTCACCACGAGTGGAAGTGAGTTGAGAAGAAACACAATTGATGTGAACCATTTGTTCTTTTCGGACATGAGCCAGACTCGAACGGCAGAAAATGCTACGAAGTGAACCCAGTTGAGTTATCACACACATAGATTGTACCAGAGAGGTGACGTACCAGCCACCACGAGAAACTGCAACATGGCTGTCACCACAAGTACGTCGATCCCTACTTCGCAACTAGGCGACAATCAGTCCACGCCTCGAAGTACCATTCACGAACAGACCTCTGGAGTACAAGTCTTAATGATCACGAGCGTGGCGCGGTACAATGTAAGGACTCAC
Source organism: Trametopsis cervina (assembly GCA_022385755.1). Lineage (NCBI taxonomy): Eukaryota > Fungi > Basidiomycota > Agaricomycetes > Polyporales > Irpicaceae > Trametopsis > Trametopsis cervina. The sequence continues at coordinate 243,614 of MU278353.1, forward strand.
TTGATAATTTATAAGCGGGATTGCATAAATGGCAGCCGTGATGAGGGCAGTATACCGATTGACCATAAACAGCGCAGTCATCCCGGTCCACCGCCATTTCCATATGAACTTGATCTCTTGTTCCATCGTGATGACATACTCATAGAAGAACCACGCTGCGGGCAGATCGTCAGTTCATTCATCATTCATTTGGAAGATGTCTTCTCCGAACCTGCTGTTGCGAACGCTACGTAGTTCGAGGCGATCCTGTGATATGAACGTGTGAGTGATTGTAGCACCAGCCAAACGAAGATCGCGCTTACACTGATTCAATGATATCCGCAGCCTCGGTAGACATGGCGATTCAGGTGGCTGCGAAGTAAACACACTGCTCAACGATGGGAAAGAAGCACGGTCTTGAATAGTCCTGCGGCTCAAGATATTTATACCGAGAGAACCGTCATGTTCCTGGCATACTGCATCCAATCTAGCAGCGGGCGATGAACTGGTGTAGCAGATGGAAATGCACATTTCGACCAGACTGGACTGTCGGAGGTTGGGCCACAGAAGGTTAGGCTACAGGAGGATCAGCGTGCACCAGAGAAAAAGAATACCAATACCTACGTCTGGTAGGGTCCCATGCTGTCAATTTGAGGATGACAATGAGGATCAGTATCTTTTGAGAACATGATCGATCTGTTACAGTCAAGGATAGAGATTCCGGAAGCTGGGAAGAGGTGACAACGAGTGCCGGCGGTATGTTGTCTTTTCTTGATCTGAGAATAGAAAGGAGGTTGAGATTATCTTCGCAAAATGCTGTGTTGCGGCAGCTTCATAGCAGACAGTGGGGCCACAAGGAACTGTCATTCGCCCGTTTCACCAGCGGGAAATGGGGCTGTGGCGGGCCTCGAGGCAAATCGATGCCACACACTTGACGTGGAGACCATGAGGAAGCAGTAGGGACCTGGAAAAGTGGAAGTCCGGGCTCAGGAAAGGCGAGAGGATTTCGTACCCGAAGGGAGGGAGAGATGACTCATGTCGTCCTCTTGTAGTCATACTTGTGTGGACGACCTATTGGAAGGCGAGTTGTATACATCTCATACGACGTGGTAGACTACTATCACCATGCACAAAAATGGGCGAGCTCCAAGTGTTAGTCACGTTCTATTGAATACCAAACGTACCGCGCACCGTTTCTTAGTAGGACTGTAGACCCACTGAGTTCACTGCCGTAGAATTCGTATCCTTGTTTGACAACACATGTACCATGACGGGTTCACTGTAGTATGTCGTGCGTACATCCCAGAAATCCTGATGAAGTGGTCACCCGTATGTTCGACAAGCCTACGGGATGGCTGACCTTGCACAGCACCTGTGGAAAGTGGCCGTACAAGACAAAGATGGCCATCACCATGTCTTCCGGTTCCGGGTCGGACTCGGCGGTAGCACTCTACACAACTGCTGGTGACGGAATTGAGAGCTGAATAATCGAAAAAGGCATGCTGTAGTTCTTTGTTAGAATACAATAAGCTGCTAGCTGATGTACTATGTCTGTACATTGAATCAGCGTGCTCAACCGCCTTCTGAACAGTACCTGAACCACTGAGAATAGTGCAGATGCACCTTACTCAAGCGTCGAGCGCAAGCACATAACAGTTACAGCACAGGTAAGTCGTATGCACAGCACGTATCTCATAAGCCGAAAGAGTGGGTAGTATACAAAGAGTGACTACTACGGCGTGGCCGTGAAGAGCCAGGACGATCACCGTACCAGAGGATGATTAAGAGGAAAGAAAGCGTGACCAAGACGCGTAGAGTAGCAATAATTAGAAATATAGCACAGCGGCTCGACCGTTGAGATCTGCAAGTGCGATCACCAGACCGCAAGGGGAAAGCAAAAATGTAGGAAGTCGTATCGTGTTTAGCGTATATCATATCTAGCAGTCATCTTCATCAGGGAAACCTGAAGCCTGGCGGATGGAGTCAAGGAGGATGTCGTCGGAGTCACCACCGGCTTCCCACATGGCGAACCCACGCAGGCCTTCCGTCTGGATGAATTTTCCTTTAGCGGCGAAAGAGGGGGCATCGTCGAATGACACCATGACCTGCGAAGTCTCGTTGTAAACGTAAGCCTGATTTCAACAAGGGTCAGTATTCTGCAGATTCGATTGTGTAGATAGGTCCTTACGGTCTGACTGCACTCATCGAAGCGATAGTCGATGCCAGGTGCGGCGGTGCCATTCGCGTTCAGGTAGCCATTGGCAATGAGACCCCAGAAGTCGATGTTTCCGCCTTGCTGAGTCTGGTTGCCGCACTCGTCAACTCCAGGAGCGTCGTCCCAGGCATCACCAGCAGGGTGTTGGTTGGCGTCAAACGCCGGGTACGCTGCAACCAGTTCATCGTCATCGTCTGTGCACTCGATGGCATCATCTACGGCGACAGAGAACGAGTGGCCGTAAGATGCGACACCAAGAACAATTTGGTGTGCGGGCATGCCGGCCGTGGTCCATGCTTTCACCGCACTGACTGCACTGCCCTGTTGCTGGGCAGGTTCTGCACAAGTATCGTTAAGTGGTGCATTGGGACCGACAGTTGGAGACCTGTTCGCAATCTTAGCAACCAGAAGTGGTCTTAATTACGGCTAAACGTACCACGGGCCCCAGATATCATAGTTCATGATGGCAACATAGTCTAGTACCTTCGCGAATCCGGAAACGTCAGACAAAGGCTGACCATCTGCACCTTTCCAAGGTGAGATCGAAGTTGCGGCGGTGAGAATCATATCTTTGCCGACGGGATCCTGACGAAGCTCTTGCAAGAAAGACAGGAAGTTGGTAGTATCATTCTCTGACACGATGTTGCAGCCAATTCCTTGGTTGCCAGGGTACTCCCAACTAATGGTACGGTAAGCATGCAGTACAAATAGATACAGAAGCGATACGCACTCGAAATCAACACCGTCAAGGCCGAACTGTGTCTTGAGGTCAGTGACCGTCTTGACGAATGCTGTACGGTTCTCTGCCGATGCAACATTGGAAGAGTAATACAGGGAACCCGTCCAACCACCGATGGACACAAGAGCTTTGACACCCTACAGAAACTAGATGTCAGTCGAGTACAGCTAAACTTGAGTTTATGAGACAGACATTTTCGTGGGCCGTCTTGACAAGATCACTAAGAACATCCTTCTCATCAACAATATCACCGGAAAGTTGGGTGACGTTGGGAGTCGTGACACTTCAATTTATCAGTCAATACTTGGGACAACTCGTCAATTACAACGACTCACGCAAAAGAGAAAGTTATGTGCGTATACTTGTCCCAGCTGACGTTAGCGACCGTGAAGTTCTCTGCATGCCACCCCGTGTACCAGGCGGCAGCAACCATATCGACTGTGGAGTTGTCTGATGTCGTTGGGGCTTCATCACGAACGGTGTACGCAGCAAAAGCCGCAGAGGCTAAAATGAATGGGATAGAAAAGAGAGAAAGCATACTGCCAACGAGAAGAGAAAGGATGGATGAAGATGGCCGTCGTTGAAGAGAAACACAACACGGCCACGGTTATATATAGGCCGCCTATGGGTTGATCGGCGCCCCGTTCGTTGATGGTGGTAGCACTGGTTCATAACATGTTTCCTCACGGACAGACATGACCTCGAAAAGCACTCTCCCAACAAGCGACGCGGTACGGGATAGGGGGAGTAATCAGGGAGACAGTTGCGATTGTGACCGGTAGCTTCAACTGTCTCGGAAAGCTCATGCTTGAATTATCTCCGTAAACACATCTCGGAGAATGCCGAGAGATCAACCATAACAGATTGCTGTCATCTCTCGGGTTGACTACAGCCACGTTGTCTTCACCGTCACAAATCGCATTATCTTCTCTTGACCACTCGGATCGAGGGTATGTCTAGACGTAGAGCTGTCTGCAACGGCTTGGGCGAACTGCCAACATGGATACCGCAGTGGACGGGCAAAGTCGCCAGTGAGAAACCATCTCGGAGAGCACTGACATACTGATTTCTAGTATCAACAGACGAATGGACCAGAAACGCGACCATTTCTGCTGTCATGAACTGCAAGGATCTTTTGAATAACCATGGACCCTGATATCGGTGCGCATGCCGTATCAGAGTATGTTTGACCCTTCCGTCGTGTACAAACCTGGGATATGTGCCGCCCTATCCGCCCGACAGGGACGGCGACTTCGAATGGGATGCAGACTTCGACGTGCCGGGTGTCTAGGTGCCATGAACCGCGGCTCAAAGAACAGAACATGGCGGTGGCTGACACACGTCTTCTGCCACGAACGTTACATTTTGCGTACGATGTCGTGATGTCACATTCGGCGAACCTATGATCAGCCACTGCGCTGGTCACATGTCGTCTCAGCCCTGGTCCTAGACTCGTGCACGAGGAGATCGCATGATCATTCACTGCACCGACAAACAATCTCTTGTTCTATGACTATCGAGGCGACGGCAACGGACGCGCTGTACTTACAGCGGTGAGTGTGCTGCTTTTCCTTCAGAGGCAATTCAATCCCACGAGCCGTACAATTTTGCAATAGCGAGCATGACAAGTTATTCGACATTTCACCACCGCGGAGTTACAGTTCTTCATACGCGCGTGTCGACGACTGTTCGACAAGACATATCATATCCATGCTACGTCAGAGCGGCTGTGAGGACGTTATAACTGAGCATATGACAGGAAATGCACGGTTTCGTTGAGATCATATCACCTCCGATACGACAGTGCGAATGCATTCGCCGGATGATATGTATTCTGCAGTTCAGAGTTGCCCCGGTGAGAGCATCCATGGTCTCTGAATACCCTTTTGCATTCTGCTAACCGATCAGACCGAACGTCACTGTTTGCAGCCCTGGTAGCACAAGCAATCAGAAAATGGGGCCGCTGGCATCGAGGCATACTGTCCAATCTGCATACCATTGCCTTTTACATTCCGGGTGTATAGACCGTGGTGCGTCCGGAGAGTCTTGGTTATACCTCGAACGCGTCTAGTCTGTGTCATCGCGATCCGGTGGCCCTACTCGTGGTGGCCAAACACATCAGAAAGTGCACCGTGTACAGAACATTCCTGGTAATGGCATTGTGTGTCTGAAGCGCAGAAATAGCTTCCGAGAGCTGCGCAGGTTCTACCGTACGGAGCCGAACTCGAACACCAGTGCATGGACTGTTGTACAAGCACGAAGTATCATGTGCACCTATCTTGGTAAGATCTCTAGGCACACACGTAGCATTTGTGCCATTGTCATTGCATTCTACATACAGTACAGCGGAACGCGCCGAACAGCGAGACGATCGACATCGAATTCTTGTACGAGACGGTCAGCATAAGCCGTACACACGGAGAATATCAGGTAATGCAGTGGAATCTATTCTGAGGCGGTCGAAACGTGGCTGATGGAGGACTGACTGTTGCGTGCGGTACAGTAATCTACGATCAGGAGAGGAAGGTCTGTTATGATGACATTCATGATCACAGCCCAGTACGCCCGCTTTCCCCAAAAGGTGGTATGCATTCCTGCCAATCGCGCCGTACAGGTTAGGACCAACGGGAAGAGCCACGGACGAGGGATACACAGCCAGACACCATCGACGAGGTGCAGCTAAACCCCAGTATTCTCCCGAAATACGAAATCTGATTAGGATAGTCGCGTGGATGACCCGCCTATTGTTCGAAAATCGCTCTTAAAGATCTCGATCAGCGTAACGTCCAGTGTCGACCACTCGTTCTACTCCGCGCGATGGTCGTAGAAGTCGCGAAGTCCAGCGGCATGCACCAACGGCAGACTCCAAAGTGCCGCACGGAGATAGATTTGTCGGCTATGCCAAAATCGCGATGCTAGAAGCCCGCAACTGCCCTCGAGAGTCCGCTGCATCTGAACCCTCCTGGACGACGGCGCATCATGAATGATGGGTGGCGCGCGAAACCTAGTTGTGGTAGTGGTGTCTTTGTGGGTCCAGGTTGGCGAAGTTGTGTAGTGGTAGGACGGCCACGCGCATAACGGTTTCGATGGCGCAGGGGACAGGCAAGCAGAAAACAAAGGGACCAACCTTCAACGTTGTGAGAGCCAGAAGAGGGTAATTCTGAGAAAATGAGTCGCGCCATAAACACCAGCAATGCATAAGCTGACCTTCTGGCGACGCGGTAATCATGGCTATGAGCGATTTTTTGAGGAAAAATGGTGCAATCGCGAATGATGACCTAAACAAGCAGCAAAAAATAGCCCAGCGTTACGGGCTCAATTTCACGCATTGCATAGTTGGAAAAGACGGATGTATCAATGTGAAGCGGCGTTGGGCTGTCTCCACGAGCGAGCCGCATCATCATCCCGAGCTACGGCCGATGTCCCAATGAAATGCCACGTACTGTCGTGGCTATGATGCCGATCTTCCATTGATGACAGCCGCCTAGAACTGCATCGACAAAGTCCGGTATGTGATAAATGCTGCACGCCCCCGTCATATGTAAACATGACTGCTTGTCTAAGTTCTGGGGACCATGCCGCAACTAAATGCTCCGATGGCAATGCTTCCGGGTGTTCAATGCGTTCTAGGGTTCATTTGCGTGAGACAGAACCGTACCAGACCGTACCTCTGTGTTAGCTAATGCTGTGGAGAGCTTACTACTGGAAAAACGACATCACCTCGCACAGATCAAGCATTGGTGGCAAAGCAAATTGCCACCCTCACATAATTTGTCGATATGCTCGGAGTGCTTGTCTGCCGTTTTGTTCAAAGCAGTAAGTAGAGTCCTCTGACACGTTGTCGGGGCGGCCTATGGAGGTCATACAAACCTCGGAACCCATTTCCGCCCTAGGGCGACTAATCACCGTCAGCGGTACAAGAGTCTGGAAGATAAGAAGTGTGTAAATAGGCAAAACGGCGAGAGATTGCTGGGATCCTTACCTGCACTATGATCGACGAGTGTTTCTGATTGTTACCGCTTGAGGCTTGCAATCAACGCATGTACGTGAGGTTTCGGCCATGTGGGATGAACGCCTACAAAAGCAGGTTATTCGCTTATTCACTTTGTATGACCCGTCACCACGGCTACAGCTTCTAAATGGTACTTCTGCTCGTCGAGAGATCCCGGAGAGATGAGCCTGTACTTCCTGAAGCTGTCATGATAAGGTTGGTGCATCTACTCCTAACGTGTTGAGCTCCGCTAGAAGAAAATGGCGAGTGCCGCCTGCAAATGCGAAGACAAAACCGAACCAGGGTGAACACAGGCGCTGTGCCTCTCATGATGGACGGAGATTTGGTGTCATTGCAGTCTAATGATATATCATTGGATGAGTGCGTCTCGTCGGGATCCCAGGAGACATTATTCACCATCAAACGGTGGCCCTTGATTCTGTTGAAGATTTCGCGAGCGCGAGTTGATGAGTGTCCGGCTTCCTGTAGAAGGACTTTTGACTGATTATCCGACGAATTGAGGACAATGTACCGTTGACATAACAAACACAAGTCTGCCTCGGGTTTCACGAACTCGGTATGTCGAGAACGCGATCTCGCGGGTGACGGAATATCAGAAGGTGAGCGTGCTGGTTATTTACGAGACGCATGGTATGTATGTGGAGGTTTACGGAAGACCAGATGTTGTGTTATTCTGACTTTTGTGCAAGGTAGGTGGTTTGGCTGAACGAAGGAGCCGTGCTTTCCCATTGATGCCCACTGTGACCACCAACGCACGTGACTAGGAGTAACTGATTTTGCTTGGAGGCATCTACCTCTCACCGATTCTCTACGTCTACAATCTACATCGTTGCCCGCCGGTCGACTTTGCTCCTTGCGGAGGGTCATTCTGACCACGAGGCTTCGTATTATCTTCGATTGGCACGGCGTATCGCATGCGACAGAGGCCGTCTTGCGGCGACACTGGGCGGAGACCTTGTATTAGGCCGCGCAAGTGAGTTGATAAAGCCATATATGGCGGTGATTACCTGCTCATTACTCTACGACCCTGCTCGAACGCTGCCTGTCGGAGCGTGCAGTGGGTATTTTCAATTAGGGGAGGGGAAATAGTCATTTTTGTGGCGTTCCAAATCTCCCAGGCGCTGAGATCAAGCGTCGTAATATCCGGATGCCTGCCGCAGTCTTGTGCTGCGGTGGGAGGGAACTGGAGAACTAACCACCCTCTGCGATCATGGATACATAGACCATTCTCCAAGCGCGGCACCAGGCAACGCAGATATTAAGCACCTGGTATGTGTACGTCACCTGTTATTCAAAACAGTCACCCTCCAAGGTTATGGATTTCAACACAGTGATCGACTCAGTGCTCGATTCGTTAACGCTGAGACCGAGGTCGTCCCAGGCCATGCGTTATGCACGGGGATCGTCGGACGACCATCACTTAATACAGATGAAACAGTTTCCTGCCAGTTGTGCTGTTGACGGGGACATACGGAACGAGGGTGTTGACCTGAAGCTGGAACTCGACTTACAATCTCGCTGTAATCAGCCGTCTACCAAGGTAACCCCGAAGTACAACGAACGGTCATCTCGCAAAGTGGACCCTGTCCCTGTCTTCGTGGCGCGTGCGGGCCCAGATCCTATTCAAGCTTTACAGCACAGCAGACACGTAGTCGTGGCGTGGGCATAGGCTAGTACTACCTTAGCGAGGTCGGGTTGCTCAAGCGATGTATATCCATTCAGTCAGTATGCTCCCATCCGACTTACTCCAGTTCAATGCACAGGTGAGTTGATCAACGGGCGGAGGTGTTGCGAATCAGAACCTTGTTTTCAACGCCAATGATATGGAAGTCTGGTTCCGCAAATCTCGCTTGAGCGTCAGCGTCGTTTTGGGCCGCATCAACCACTCCAGTGATGTTCATTTTCGCCTTCCTCCGTTATGGCTCCGCGCGTTTCCTGATGACCTGCAGTGATGTCTGCTTCCGTACAGTTTGCACGGTATGTTTGGGTTTGCACCCACGATGCATCAGTTAGCCTTCCAGAAGCAGGGGTGCTTATTCGAAAGTCGAAAAAGCGCCTGGTGCATCATGTCATCCCAAGGTCCACCTCACAACCATGAGCTGTTGCGAGTCTTGTCATGTTTCCGCGACGCTCATTGCTCGGACTACAAATAGGCCATGTTTCGAGTCATCTTACTCCCCACGGCTACCCTCCACTATCCCCGGGACTCTGTGCGCATTCCCCGCACTACACCTCGTACCCGCAAATCCTACCCTTAATACACCATGTCCACCACCACTCCACGTCGCACCCTCCACCTCATGAAAACCCCTATCTTCAATGTATCGACACACGCTATGTCTCGTGCACAGAAGACTGCCCTTGCATACCAAAGAGCAAGGGCCACAGTACGAGCGTACGGTATGTCCTCCGCACGTCGGTGTCCTAATCAAATTTAAATTGATCCGCCCATCAGCCTTAACCATGGACGATGTGTTGACCCTGTCTCCCAAATTTTGGGAGCTCCATCAAGATCCCTTAATGGCGCTGGACGGTAGCGCCATGACATTAGTGACGATACAAGTCAATCTTACATGTGGTACAATTGCCCGTCATGCTGTTCACCGGCCAGAGCTTGTATCGCTTGTCGAGGACTTGCTTGCATACCGGAAGCAGTGGGTGGCAAATCTATCAGGGTCTGGATTACCCTCTTACCGATATCATTGACAGCGGACAGTTCCTTATGACAGAGGTTGGACACGGCCTCGACATCGGCAATATGGAGACAACAGCCCGACTCCTGCCATCAGGCGAGTTCATCCTTAACACCCCTACGCCCGCCGCTGCCAAGTCAGTATTTGATTGTCATAGGCTATCACGACGCTCATAACATTGCATAGGTTCATGCCGCCCACAGTGCCGGCTGGTCTTCCCGCAGTCGGAGTTGTTTGGGCGCGACTCCTCGTTGGTAAAGAAGATCGTGGGGTCAGGTCGTTCCTCGTGCCGTTGAACGACGGAAAACAAATGTGTGCGGGGGTCAAGTGCAGGTATGTCTCTCATGACAGGCCACACAATGTCGCTCATCACTCTATAGACTCCTTCCGGAACGTGGGGGACCCAACCCTGTGAACCACTCTCTCACGTCTTTCCACAACGTTGTACTCCCGCACGATGCGATATTAGGATCTATCGAAGTTGCCGCAAACCCGAAACAGGCCCTGAATCAATCAATATGGCGTGTAGTCACCGGCACGCTGGCTATTGGGAGTCTCGCCCTCCCAATCATGAAGTCCTACGCCACCATCGGCGCAATGTACAGTCTTCGCAGACACGTCGGCAGTCCCGAGAAGAGGGTCCCTATCATGCATTTCCGCACGCAACAGATCCCCATCTTGACACTCACTGCGCAAATCTACGTGATGGAAGCATTGGTCCAGTGGTGTCAGGCCATCTTCGCAGACGCAACCGTAGATTCACGTGTTCGGCATGCCATTGCTGGGATCCTGAAGACGACCATCGTCGCGCATTCGAACGCAGCAGGTATCGCCATCTCGGATCGGTGCGGCGTCCAGGGTCTGTTCGCACACAACCAAATGACCACGATGCATGTAAGACATCATCACGACCTGTCCGTATACTGTAGGCTCACTATTTCCGCCATAGAACGAGACGCGAGGTATCGCCATCGCCGAGGGCGATGTTCTGGTCCTTTCTATCAGTGCGTTCATGTGCGCTGTCCTCGGGAGCGTAAACAACTGACAATGACGAATATAGAACTTGCGACCGAGATGCTCCAGGGACGTTACAGGGTTCCCGCGCCGAAAGACCCTCACAGCCTCCTGGCTCGCCATGAAGCGGGTCTGTTTGAAGAGAGTCGCGCTGTCCTGGGGGCTACCACACATCACCGAAGTACCGACGTCAACCGCCTCGTGCTCCCCCAATGTCAAAACATCATCGAAGCCATGGGGCATCGCATGGCTTATGATGCCGCAGTCGCTGCGGGCGTACAACAGAATCTCATCGACCTTTACGTCGCGAGTGTCGTAAAGCTCGATGCAGCGTGGTACAGCGAAAACGCCGGTTTCGGCCGCCGAGCACTTGCAGAGCTCGAGACAAAATCACTGGATGCGGTTCTTCCGCAACTGGGCACCCTTATTCGCAAAATGGGCATCGAGCCCTGGATCACCTCGAAAATCGTTTCCGACGAGCGCTGGAACACTTTCGTAGACTCCTTTGAGGTCTTCGAAGGCAACGGTCGATTCGAGATGCTCCACACCCCTCCAGATGTCAAAAACGTGCAACCCGGACCTGAGATCGTTAGATCTCACCTCTGAGAGATCCTTCCATACGCACTGCCTTCCTTCTCGCCCCAACCTCGACTACCATATGCGCTATCGCATCGGAGACTTTTGCCTACTATCTTGATTTACCTGCTGTGACACCGTCAGATCGTGCTATTCTGCTATCTGGAACTCTATTGGATAATTATGATACTAATATACTCGAGTAATACTGTATAAACACCATGTAATAATGACCTTACGCTTATCACGAGAGAATTAGAGTTGTTTATCATTTCGTCTACCTGTCTGTCCGCTGTCCCCATATGTGACAATGTGGTCTGTGTAACTCGTGTCCGGGTTGACTTGTGGTACACCACACTGACTGCGCGTGTTATTGGTGACCTAGGATGCGAAGCATAACATGTGTATTGTAATCTCACAATGACGGAAGGGGTGATGATTGCGCGCAGTACGCATCGTGTCCCGCGGTACGTCAGGCGTTGCAGATAGAGTCTCGGCGGGGCACCCTGCAGCTTGTGCGATGCCACCGGTACCAGTAGGCGAGCTAAGCCCTCGTGGGGAGCGTTCATACATTGTACCATTACTCGCATGTGATGAGAGCGAAGATCTCACCGACCTGGTAGAACACGTTGCGGAACATGATCTATCTCATTCATGGGATTGTTGTCTGAAGGTGCAAAGCTACCTCCGAACGCCTTCGCTTGCAGCAATCTTCCTACTCGGCTTCACGCTCTGACATGAATGATAGGCACCGGGGACTTCGAGGAAGAACCTTGTTTAAGCATGCACCAGCTTTCGGCTGCCCAGCGATTGTCGGTTTGTCGCCGTGCGAGCGGAGGCACGAGCAAAATTCCGGTGGGCCCCTATTACTCAATGCTTAGTATGACTGTCTGTGACCCTACCGATGAGGTGCCGCGTTTCTAGGCATTCACACATGGAGAAGGTTATGATGCGTAATCGCGGGACGTGCGATCCCTAGTCTTTTGAACACGTACACAGGAATACAAAGCAACGAAAACAAATGTGAACCGAAGATCTAGTACGTCTTCTTGCCGGCCGCAAGCTGCAAATGCGCACTGTGCTCGTCGTAAGGGAACCTCGAGACAGGAATTTCGCGCCAGAGATCGGGAGTGAGGAATGAGTAGGTTCTGGTGATCTGCAAGGGAATGAATGGGCTGTGCGACGGACTGACAATATACTATACATACCGCAACAAAAGTAGCCTTCAAGAAGTTACCCATTGTCGCCGTTGAACCCTTCGACTGTGTGTAACAGTCCTCAACACCGGCAAGCTGCAGCAATCGTTTCGACGCGGGGGCAGCGACGAGACCGGTACCGCGGGGTGCAGGGATAAGACGGCACATAACCGAACCGACTTTGCCGCTGACTTTCGAGGGAACTGTGTGAGGTTCACCGAGAGCGGCACCCCAGTATCCTCTCCTGACGGGGATGACGGAGAGCTTGGCGAGAATGATGGCACCACGGATGGCGGTAGCAACTTCCTTGGCGCACTTAACTCCAAGACCGACGTGACCGTCGAAGTCTCCGATCGCAACGAATGCCTTGAAGCGGGTACGCTGACCGGCACGAGTCTGCTTTTGTACGGGCATAATCTTCATGACCTCGTCCTTGAGCTTCGGCAAGAAGAAATCAACGATCTGGAACTCCTTGACTGGGAGCGAGAACAGGTAAATCTCCTCCATGGACTTGATCTTTCCATCCTTTACAAGACGGCCGAGTTTGGTGACGGGAACCCTGAATCCACTTCAGCACGAATGAAGTAATCGGTTGTCCCCTGAACATACCACTCCTTCTCCTCGTCCTTGCGACCACCGCGGCGAGGTCCCCTACGGCCACGGCCTCTGTCACCACGCCCACGTCCAAATCCACCGCGTCCGCGTCCAGCGTCAGCCATTGAAGTTTCAGGTGCTAGTTACTGAGAAAGCAATGAGCGTGGTTCAGCGCAGCCCTTGCAATGTGAGATGAGTACTGCACGATCCAAACCTGCATCCGTAGCCTGATGGAGCCATCCATCTTGCTCCCATGCAAATTTGGCTACAAAACTCAGGATACAGGCCTGGATACGTCTGTACTATGCAATAGCAGCGGTCCGAGGGCAAATAGATACTCACGTCTTGAGGTATGTCGGTGTCGGGCTCGTTGTCGATCCCACTTGCACGTACTGTACCCTCAGATTGTCCACAGGGACCCCGAATCAGAGTATCATGTGACATGGACCCCGATGCACCCGATACTTGAGCGCTTCCAAATTATCCGCAAGTCAACTGTCTACTTCACTTCACGCTGGTTGCTCCCGACATTCATCTCCTCGCGCAACTGCGGTGATTTCTGTATAACGAAACCTAGACAAGAATGGGATGGCAATTAGAGCTGCTGGAAGTCCGTGTTGCACTGCACTCCACATACGGCTCACAAACTCGCTCGATGTATTGTAGGTCACCGGCCCTTCGTTGGCCTATATAGTTTTGGGAGGCTTTGTAGTAGCAGTGAGTCACTAGGATCGACGTCTTATTATTGAGCCTTTGCAATCATTCGTCTTGATAATAAATAGTGGCATCATTCCTTGAGCAGGTGCTGACTTTGATTCTAGTTTAGTATGATATCGCTACTGGTCAAGGAGAAGGTGCACAGATAAGCCCCATATATCACTAACATTTCAGGGCCTTATATATCTACAGTTCTACATCAGTGAAGTAGTGCTCGGTACAGCATTCGGGGTGCTCATGGGGCCTTACTGTGCCGGTATCTTCGATCCGCGCTCATGGGGCGACCAGACTCAACAAATAACACTTGAAGTAACACGGGTTGTACTTGCGACTGGCCTATTTGCCATCGGCGTTGAGCTTCCACAGTCGTACATGGCCGACCACGCCAAGGGTTTGCTCGTTATGGTCGTACCGACCATGGCGTTTGGTTGGGTTGTTGTCGCAGGCAAGTACCTGCTCGTACCACATGCGTACACACTACTAACTGTTGTACTCAGTGGTCATCTATGGCATATTCGGACCATTAAACTATATCTCTGCGCTCGCGGTGGCTGCTTGTCTCACTCCGACTGACCCTATTATCAGTGCCGCCATCGTGGGTGCGCACAGTGGAAAGTGTACGCCTTCTGTAATCTAAATTCCTTCCTAGGTGGGCGTTATGCGCTGAAGCACGTGCCAACCAATCTTAGACGTATTTTGGCCGCAGAATCCGCGGCCAACGATGGCATGGCCTATCCGTTTCTGAGCATATCCATCTATCTCACTGTTGAGACCTCTCGACGGGTTGCTATCGCTAAATGGTTCCTCGTGGGATGGCTCTGTGAGTATTTTTTAGAATATCACGAAATTCTGAACGTAGTTTTGATATGGCTTCAGACGAGGTCATCCTGGGGACCGTCCTTGGCGCTGTGATGGGTAAGTACGATGTGATCGTTTGTTCCACTAGGGGCTTGCAGCTCATTTTCGGCGTCAGGTCTTGGTTTCGCGAAGTTAATGAAGTTTTCGCATAAGCATGGTTTTATTGACAGGGAGTCCTACGTTGCTCAGTTTCTCGCGTTGGCGCTGTTCACTATCGGGGTAGCCAGCTCTTTGGGTACTGATGACTTGCTCGCTGCTTTTGCTGCAGGTGCGTTCTCTCACCCTCTTGAAGCGCCTTTCCAATGGCTCTTTCGCAGGCACGGCTGTCTCATGGGACGGACATTTCAACATACAAATTGAGAACGAAGTATTCTCATCAGTGATAGATCTTGTCCTCAACTGCGGCTGTTTCATCTACATAGGCGCATGGCTGCCGTTCACTGAGTTCAATTCTCCCGAGCTGGGGATCACGCCTTGGCGTCTCGTCGTTTTATTCCTTGCCATACTCGTCATTCGTCGCATCCCTGCGCTCTTGATCTTGTACCATTGGATACCCGAGATCTCGGGGTGGAGAGAAGCTCTATTTTCCGGCCATTTCGGTACGCCATCTCTTGTGTGCTCAGATATTATCGCTGAGGCTCATCCATTTGCCAGGTCCTGTATGTAACCCAGATCGCGTGTACATCGTTCAGGATCTCATCTTTTTCTCGCTTTCAGATGGGCGTTGGAGCGGTATTCGTATCGACGCTGGCGCTGACGCGCCTACCGGTACCTCACTCTCCACCTCAGAACCAACAGGAATACCTAGCAGCAAGCCTTCAGATCATCGTCTCTTTTGTCGTACTCTGTTCAATCTTGATCCGTAAGTTTGATAGGATCTGACAACATAGTCTACACACCTAAAGTGACATGTAGATGGCCTTTCGATCCCCTTCCTGTCCTTCGGTCGCCGCCTCCACTCACAGACTGTTTCTCTCACACGCACCCTGACCGCGCGGAACAACACCATGCCAGAATGGCTTCTCGGGACGCGTCGAATGCCAGCAGACGCCTCCCGTACATTCAGCGCCACGGGCCCCGTTCTGCAACCTGACATGGAGGCTGGCGCTCGGAAGCCAGCGGAGAGTGGTCATGTCCATTCTGCAGCAGATGCCGATGTCCCTGTTGTATCGCAGGATGACCTGGAAGGCCATACTGCTCATCTGGGCGAAGCGTCCTTCCTCCAGAGCGGAGGCCGTACCCGAGAGAGCTCTCTCAGGCGTCGCTACACTGACACTATAGCAACTCCCATTGCTGAAATCGGTGTGCAGGTATGTTGACCTATACACAAGAAAGGTGGTGCTTACTTATATCGCCTATTCCCAGCGTTCCAACACAAATCACGAAACCACAGAAGCCAGTACGCTGCAAGAGCGACTTGCAACAATTCGCGATGATACTATTTCTAAGAACCAGGCGCACAGTCATGCAGACGAGGTGGACCGGCCGCCCTCGGGAGTGCAGACACCTGTCAAGAGCGTTCGGTTCCCCTCGGCCCAATAACGTTTGTGGATAGGCCCTTGTGGCCGCAAGGGAGTCGTCGTGGTCCGTCTGCGGCGCTGTCTGTGTCGATTGTTCTCAAAGACACGAGCGAGAGGGACATGGGACACATTATCATTCATACATCCTCCGTCATCTATTAGATTACTAGAAGTTGCGGATGTTGTTCATGTGTCTATACCAATGGCAATCCTTTGGGAAAGTATAGCATTTTCTGTCTGTGTCCGTGTGATCATTGATTTTGTGCCCCAATAGAACTACCGCTCATATCATTACTTGTTCGCATCTGAAAGCATCCTTGTTATCCCGCAGCATGCGACGCACCCAAGGACACAACCGCAGCACGATATACACGGGCAGCATCTGTGGCCGAACAATCAGCCTCCATACTCAATGGATAAATACGACATCCTACGCACAGCAAGCTGTATAACTCGGTCACGATTGGGATGTAAAGCCTCTTGCGTTCATAGTGCTCGGTCGACATGCGGAAGCCGGCGTTGGGGCCCTCTGTCGTATGCGCGAAGGTGTGCATGGGTGAGTGCTGCTCGGAGGGGAATTGTGTATCCTGAGCACTAAAACCGGGGTTGAAAGACATGCCCGGAACAGGCTCTGGCTGTTGGTTGGTCACTGGGACGCCCGCGGGCTTCGTATCTGTACACACAAAACACATGCGACATCAGCTCTTTTGCGCGAGTATGGTATAACTACACAACACAGCTCACGTTGCTTCGCATCCGAGGCCACAGCTTCACATGCGCAAATTTGTCAGTCTCCAGGGAAGGCGGATGAATGAGGATGTATGATCTCACATGAGTACGCAGGGGGCGGCGGGTGCTGATGTTCGACGCCGAGCGCGGTTTGGCGTGTATGCGCGGCGGGGAACCGGGCGGCGATTCGCGCACGGAACTCCCTCTCGTAGTTGTCGAATTGACTGAGACCACCTTCCATCGACGGAGGGCCAAAGACCGAGGATTGGTGTCCGACGGTGGTTATGGTCGTCTCGCGGTACAAGACGTGGGCAGGCATGCCTAGTCCCGCTGACATAGGCGATAACTTGAAAGAGACGAGAGGGGTTATAGGTGCACAAAAGCCCCTCGCTGCAGTATGCCAGTGTTATATATTTGCTAGTGGGTGGCCACAGTTCTCCGTTTCTCGTTTCTCTGCGGTTACGACCAAGTACGACGGATGGCCTATGCTACGGTAACTAGACGCTTAGCAAGATGACTATCCAAATAGTCATGGATAAGTACAGTGCTCAGTGACTTGTAGCCATGGCATGCTAATAGTTATGCGCACACTGCTTGTAGGATGCTGGGGGAGTAGAGGGGAGTGGCGCTGAGACAGCGCCCGATCCGCATCCGGCAGATTTGAGAGATCTACAGTGGATGACTTTCCGTAAGGGTTTTCCGGTTCCAGATCATATCATAATTTACTCTCCGCCTGATTTCGCCACTTGACGCGGCCCGATTGTGATCTCCGTGTGATTCACGCACGCAAACGCTGCAAAGATGAACACTTCCCCAACGGCCACTCTCAACAATATGTATGATGAATTAGAGGAGGAGGAGGAGGACCTGTTGCTGGCTGCCGCCCTTGTTGTCCTTGGGGCTGAGGATACTCGTCAACAGCACCGTATGGAAACTCGCCGCCGAACTCGTCAATATCTCACACGACCGGAGCTTTTGCCTAACCCCAGAGTCAATACACCCTGGCAGCAGTTGTATGAAAGTCGTAGCGACCGTGCCTTCATCACAACTATGGGAGTTGATGTTGCTACATTCGAATATCTGCTTGAAGCTGGTTTTGCCGATGAATGGAATTTTGCAACAATTCCTCGAAACGACACAAACCCTGCTGGCAATCCACGTCCTGGTGCAAGGTCCCTTGATGCTGCAGGAGGGCTGGGTCTCTATCTTCACTGGATTTCCTCCACAATGCCAGAAACGAGTTTACAGCTCATTTTTGCCCTCATTCCATCTACTGTCAGCCGATACGTCACATTTGCTCAACGGATCATACTTCACGTTCTGCATGAAATTCCTGAAGGCACAATTCAATGGCCATCGGATGAGCAAGAGTTTTCTGATTTGGCTGCTTTAGTTCAGGTAAACATCATAATAAAATCTGCTGCTTGATATAAATCTCATTTTATCTTGATGCAGGCTCGTCATCATCTGTTGACTGGTGCCTTTGGAAGCATAGACGGAGTTAATCTTCCCGTTCATGTTTCCGATGACCCACAAATTGAGAATGCAACATATAATGGTTGGCTACATGCTCATTTTATCAGCTGTGTGATTGTATTCGGATCTGATGGTATGTTATTTTATTCATACTTGATACTCTTTTCATACTGTATGTAGGTTTAATCAAACAAGCAGTCTTGAATGCACCTGGGAGCTGGCATGACTCCCGGGTGGCTCGCCCTATCTACGCCAAGCTCCGAGATCATACGCCTGATGGATTTTATCTGGTGGCTGATACAGCCTTTCCACGAGGGACAGATCAGATCAATGGCCGCATACGTGCTGCATTGAAGCAAGGAGCCCCTCTTCCTGACGACATGCAAGAACGAGCAAATGTGCTCTACTTTGATCGACAGCTTTTATCATATCGGCAAACTGCGGAATGGGGAATGCGAACATTACAAGGTTCATTTGGACGATTACGTCTTCCGTTAAATGCAGAGGACAAACATGGACGAAGTGAACTTTTGGAAGTATGCATGAGACTTTCAAATGTGCGAACACTAAGAGTTGGGATTAATCAGATACGTAATGTATATATGCCTATATGGCAAAATGAAGCAGATGGGAAAATGTGGAGTAGACTTGGGGACATGTTATTTAGTGAGATTCGTCAGCACGATCGAGTAGCACGCTTTCATGCAGTTGTGTAGATCATATTGTATGTTCTACAGTACTTCATCATTACAAGGAATAAGATAATTAAGTAAGAACATTACACTAGAAATAGTCTGGAGTATATAGAAGTAAGATCTTAAACTTCAAAGGATTGTGTATGGATTAGAGAATTAGAAAGCAGTGGAGAAGACTTGTGTGTAGACAGAGGGCTTGAAGCTGCGGTAGCAATGACTGGAATAGATGAAGGAGAGACAGGTTTATGAACAGAACGAGCAGATCCATGAGGAGAAGGAAGAGGGGTCACCATAATCTTAGATGGACCAGGTGTGGCATTGCGTTGTGTAAAGGGCGGACGTATTCCACGAGGTACTGATGCAAGCCAAAGAGACTGTGGTGAAGGAACAGGTGAGAAGATTGAATAGCGAGGCTTCTTCGGCAACAGTCCGAAGTGTTCCCAGAAGTCATTGCTGTCCAATGAGTCTCGCCGTGGCTTGCGCTTCTTGGGGTGATGGGGACTGAATGTGGTCGCGGAGCGTTGCAGTGGTTGAGAATTCTTGAACAGTGCCAGCTGATCCTCGGCACGATCGGCGCGACGTCGCTCTTCATATAGCCTCTCGAGAGCATCTTCAAGCTTGGCCTGTAACCGCTGATTGGCTGCATCCTGGCTGGCTAGCTGCTGAAGGTGGAAGGTGGATTGGAACCGCTTCTCGTCTCGTTCCTCCTGGTGGCTCGGATCAAAGGCAATAGCAAGATTGGAGAGGAATCCCGGACCTGCAGCTGACGAGCGAGGGCGAGATGTTATGCTGGAGCGGGAACTCTTCTTGACTGCAGAGGGCTTGAGGATAGGCTTGCATTCCAACTCGTCGTCGTCAAAGATCTCGATGATGTCTTCCTGCTTGATCACAACAGGCGGCAGAACTCGCTGAGCATGGCGTCCATTGATGTCATCCAGCTCCCTCGTACCAGCCTTTGCCTGAATCGCTTCTGATGCCTCATGTACGAGATCAACCCATGCGGGTGCCTCTCCTCGACCAGTTGGTTTCGGCTGGACAAGCATCTAAAAAGTATGTCAGCATTGTACAGTCTTGACACCAACACGGCGCACAACTCACCCGATCATACTTCTGACGCAGCGCATCCAGCTCACGGCTTGGGAAGCCCTCTTGTTCGGCTTGCTCGTTGTAGAGAGCAAGTACGGTTCGCCATTCATCTGGGCCCAATGGCTGCACTGAAAGAACAGTCTGTGCAAGGAGATTCATCTCCTCGTCCGAATATCCCTTCGAGCCAGCAGCGCGGCCCTTTGCTGATGCCTTGCCCTTGCCTCCGCGACGGATGGAAGTAGCGGCTCGAGCAGGCTGCTCAAGTGGAGGCGGTGGCAGTTGTGTAGCGGGAGGATGGGAAGGATATATTGGGGGTGGTTGCGGGGGAGCTCCAAATGGTCCAGGTGCATATGGGTAGTATCCTGCATATGGTGCGGCATACAACGGGGCACTGCTGGTGTGCGGAGGTGCAGAGTATGACATGGGATGCTGCGAGAAGGAGAACGGCACTGCGGGCGGCGCTGAGTGGCCCCCGGCAGCTGCAACGCCCCCTTCCGCAGTTGATGTGTCTTGTGCGGTCGCCTCCTGGACCTGAGCCCGCGCCCGTTGTAGCGGCTTGGGGCGGACACCATTGTTGCCAGCAGGGATGTTTAAGGGCTAGAAAAAGGAACTGTGAGCAGTTATCGCGAATGGTTGTGAAAGGACGTACTATAACATTAGGTTGGGGTATATTGGAAGGATCGGAATGCTGAGTTTGAGCCAGGTGGTCTCCACCGGATTGGACCTGGCCTCCTCTTGCGGAGGATTTACGAGCACGGGTGTTTGCCATCTGTAACGAGCGACTGGGGTGAATGAGTGGAAGGGAGACAAAGGCGACCGCATTTCCAGCTCACCTTCATATGCGCGGTGTCCTCGCACCAAGTTTCATGATGCCGACCGAGAGATTTAGGGACCGCGACGAGCTGGTTCCTAAAATCGTGGACTAGGTCATAGTCGTTGGCGGGGAAAGGGCGCGTACCTACGTGGTTGAACTGTTGACCATATCACAGGCGTGCGGCATCTCGGCCGGCGTCTTTCCCCGTGTCAGCAGGGTTATTCAAATAAAACCCAGCTGAGGCTGTTTCAGTCAAGTTCAAAGTCCGATAAGAAGATGACCCGCTATTGCAGTCTAAATGGCTTACGGAAAGTCATCCAGTAATGCCACCTTGCGAGTCAGCTTATTGTGGCGGACCCCAACTCCCTGGCCGCAACCCCGACGCCAAGGAAATCCAAGGACAAGCTAAATGGTGGCGTTTATATCGGTCTTTCCGACACGCAGCACAGCGAGCAGGACATCCCATATATGGGTACGGCACTTTCTGCGCAGACCGATGCAACTCACATACCACAGACAACAGGACTCGGTATGTATTATCGAGATTGCGAACTGGTACAGCTTACGCCACCTCCGTTTTCCCTTGCTCGATATCCACCGAACCACGACTCCCTTCTTCCTCCTGTCCCAGCTCAACCTCGAGCTCCGGAATGACCACATCAATCCCATCAGCAGTGCTGCTCGCGAAAACAACGGTCTGCCCTGGCCCCAGCCCACTGGAACCAGTGGGACGCGTGTTGAACTGCATAGTCGACATTTCACGCTTCTTGCGAAGATCTGTGCGGTTCCCCTCGGCATCGACTGACGAGAATTGCGCGTGTACGAGTATGACCACTACGGTGGGGTAGATGCCCTGTCACCCGAAGAACAAACACAAAGTTAGACACAGATAAAGGTGCGTGAGCGGATCAAAGAGGAAACACGAACGACAATAGAGCTAGTCGTGTACTGATACACCTGCGCCGCAAATGCAAGGCTGGGCTTCCTGTCGATATCGTTCGTGAGAGATTTGAAGTTGAGCACGACGACCGAGACCTGCACGAGGAGGCATCAGTTTCACTTTCGATTCGTATGCTTGATGAAACTGTGTTAAGGCCGAGGACGTGCACGACTTACGAAGAAGAGCATGTACAGCACCCCAGTATCGACAAGCACGATCATTACGCGGTGCACCACGGATCTGCTGACTTCCGTGTCCGCCGTACCCTGCATCACATTCCGTATGGAGTCCCGATGCATCCTGTATTCCGGTCAGCCGCAGCTAGGGGACGTGATTGCAAGTCCCGAATTCCACTCACCAGGTCTTGACGGCGATCAAAACGGTTGCCACAGCTGCGATCCCTAACTGTGTCCAGTACGCCGTTTGTTGGACGTTCCTGCAGAACGGCGGGTTCGTGAGCGCGCCAAAGGTCACCGCTGGGTCGATCTGGGTTGAGCAGTAGGTCACGAGGCCGCAAAGTACTGTCATGGTAAAACTGACAGTCAATACGGAGATGCAGTCGTCGAAAAGCAGGGAAGGACGTACTGACTGACGACCCGTACACGAGACCAGGGAGAATTAGCAGCAGCTTCTCTGTTCCCGTGTGCCAAAAGGCGTATACACGCCAGAAGATGATGCCGTCCCCAATCAACGTCTGTCAACAGGCATGAGATGGGATGTAAAATGTACCCGCAGCAGACCAGGGCATACCATGTAAGTGTAGACCACGTCTTCCACGAGCGCGAGCCTCAGCACCGTGTCCCCCGTCCTCGCGTACCGCTCGGTGAGCGACCCGCCCGCACGCGCGGTGAGCGTGAGATGCACCTCCACGACGATATTGCGGATGTCGATCACCCAGAGCGTCAGCTGGAGGAGGTATAGCACCAGCACGGCGAGCAGAGTGAGTCGCAAGGCGTGCGAGCCGCGTCGCGCTTTCAGGCTGCATCAATATGAGCGCAGGAAGGAGGAAGGGAGGGGGAGGGTAAGACGTACAGAAGGATCATCATCGCTTTGACGACGAGACCGGTGTATACGACTGTGCACAAAGGCAGGTGAGTGGGAGGCGACGCTGAAGGAGGGGACGTGCTTACCGGTGAAGCAAGTCTCGACGACCACGCTGATGAAGGAGCGCAGGATGTCTGTGCCGATAGTCTGCAAGAGTGTTGTGTCTGTAGCGGAGTCCATTGCGTTAGCAGTCCAGTACGAACTGGATGGGGGATAACGCTCCGTGGTAGAGCTTATATATTTCCTCCCTTGCATTTTTCAGACTTGAGGTATCATGTCCCGTGCAGTACATCCCCGTGCAATATCGGATGAATTTCATTGTGGCTACGGTAGATGGTCAGAGAGAAGCGGCGTATAAGAGGATCTACGTGAACGCGAACGAAATACTCCACTGGTTGACATAGAAGGAAGATGAAGCGGTGCGATGTGGATCACGCGTTCGTCAGTCAATCACTGCATTTACGGTGCGTGAGAGGCGAGCATCCTAGCCGCCGCTACGACTTCAGGATCTCAGGTGAATTTCGTTGGCGCGTTCAAGATGTGGAGACGCGACGCGACGGCGCACGGCTGCTAGGCTAGTAAACGTCAATAACAGTTGAAGATGACGGCGTGAGACGACTCACCGTATAAAGGCACCAGACCAGTCTCCCCGAGGCAGGGTTTTCGACTTTCAACTTTCGTGCCTCGAGATACATCAGACCGTCTTCAGTAAGGTTCACGATCGGCATATCGAGAGTATCACGACAGATACGAGCTGCTGGATTGAGTTCAGTTCGGCGTCCACAGTGCGCTGCACTGTAGCAGTTTTGTAAAGCTGCTGGGTCACGATATACCGTTCAGCCCGCGTCGCTGCTAGTTGCCAGTAGACTCCCGCTGTACATCGGACCCAGCGGACGACGGACAAGACAACGTCTCAGAAGGCGGTCACTTACAACACGTAGGTCACTTTTCGCAGACCGCGGCGGAAGTCGTGACTGTATCCACGACCAGGGATCTCCAATCTGCCGATGCTGGAGATC
Organism: Trametopsis cervina; assembly: GCA_022385755.1. Classification (NCBI taxonomy): domain Eukaryota; kingdom Fungi; phylum Basidiomycota; class Agaricomycetes; order Polyporales; family Irpicaceae; genus Trametopsis; species Trametopsis cervina. The sequence continues at coordinate 267,530 of MU278353.1, forward strand.
GTAGCTCTGTACTAGGTGACGTGAGATTTGACCGGAGCTGGTATGTGAGTAGGAGACGAGAGACGTACGGGCACTGCAAGCTGATGGAGCGCAGCTCGGTGGCCATGAGTTACGCAAAATGGCACTATTGAGCGTGTCTGATCCAGACATTGGAAGCAGATATCCTGGCAAAAGTGCACCGTTCTTTCGTGTCGCCAAACAGCATTCCAGCATTGCGGCATGCAGACTCTATAGGATGTTCTTGAGGTTCCTAATGATCTGCAGAGCAAAAAAACCGAATCAAGAAATAAAGTGAGAGTGTCCGTCGAGTTCATTGACGCACTGTCAATTCATGGACGGCATGTTTAGTGCTTGCGTGTACGGTATTACAAAGACAGAACATCTATCAGGGATCCAGAGGAATTCGCCACACACGTATAATGTGTATTTCGTAGCCTCCCTGAATCTCTGGTGTGTTCATTCTCGGAGCGACCCATGTAAGCCTGCTTCTATGCGACTGCGACACAAGCACGATATACGCAAGGATCTACCAATGCGAGAATCGTGACTGTGTCGAAGTTTATCTGTGGGGGTTATGTTGGTCTCGGTGTCCATCGAGGTCGTTCTAAGTGAACAAACCGGTGAGAGTTCGGTTGAGTTGGCAGAGTAATTATGGCACGATGGTCTTTGCTCGTGTGGCCGTGCAGCATCCTGTTTCTGGAGTGTAAGCTCCTCTCGCGTCTGTACATTCCCAGCGACACTACATACCTCTTTGTCGTCGTCAAGAGCAGCGAGAGGATGTCGGCACTGCAGATGTGGCACTAGAGGCCGCGCACAACGACAATACAACGACTCGCGACCACGGTCCGCTGTTCCAAACAAACACGTCACCGATGTCTGGTCGCCCCACGCCCCACGCGAGCCCCGTACGACTTTGTATCTTCGTATACCGAATGCGTCCTCTGCACTTCCTCTCCCAGCTACGCCACCGGTGCTCATCACCTCGTTGCACGTCAACCACGACTTTCGCGCGTCAACGGTAGCATATAAAGAGAGGTGCAGCCCTTACCACCTCGCCCTCACGGCTCTCCCCCAATCGCTCACCATGTACTCGAAGACTGCCCTCCTCGTCACCTTCGCCGTCGTCGCGGCCTCCCTTCCCGCAGCGCACGCTGGCCCCATAGCGTATGCACTTTGCCAGACAGGTGGGCCCACCCTCCTCACACGTCCTCAGAGCGATACTGATAACCACAGGGTGCAACGCCGTCGCCGTCGCGTGCTACGCAGCCGCCGGCGCAACCTTCGGCACCATCGCCGCCCCTGCGGCCCCCGCTGCCATCCTGGGGTGCAACGCTGCCCTGGGAAGCTGCAGCGCCACCTGCGCAACCATTGGCCTCTTTGCACCCACTCCTTGAATGTCGGTGCGTATTTTGTGGCCTTGACTACTCTTGTATCGTGTCTGCTGTCATCTCCTGATATGCGCGCTGACCTCCGTCGTCCTCTCCTTCGTCCTGCAGGCCCGTTTGTCAACGTAGTGGCAACCTCGCTGGGGGGTGTGGTTGACTTGATGCCGTCATTCGCCGTGCCGCCGCCAGTTCTATCACATCGCCCTCTCGTGGAGGATGTTTATGGATTTTGATGTCTGTTTGTCTCCTTGAAAGTTATCATGCTCGTGCATTTGTATATCGCATCGAAATGGCTGCCCCCTTTGAATGGCAATTGTTGTATATCCTGTCAAAATTTTGTGTCTCTCGTTGTCGTGTATCTTTGGGATCATGGTCATGACCGTGCATTGCAGCGAGAAGCAGAGGCTTTGTGATACATGGTTGCGTGCGAAGGTGTCTTTGACGGCAAGTCCGAGACACGCGTGCGTCGGAGTGTGGACGTTCAGCGAACGCCTAGCCCCGCCGCCCGCGACTCCGCGGCCGCCTCTGAGCATCTCCGCACGACTGGTGATTGACGTACCTTTTCAAGTCCGACTTCAAGCTTCCTTATCGCAAAACCACGGTACGTTCGAGTCGTTCTTCCTGATAGCCATGATCAATATCTGACGCAAAAAGATAAACAACATATCCAGCTCGACGCTCACGCGACGTCGCGATGAGATGGACTCTATCACCTTCAGGCTCTCGACATAATCGTGTCTGCGTTTCCTCTCTCTCGCGGTGCAGCTATGCACGTCCCAAATGGTCGCGGCCGTGCTCAAGTTCCCGGCCATTGTAGCCAGTGTGCAAGAACCCCATAGTCGGATGGTGTGGGAGCTTGCGGTTGGCGGGTGCTGTCAACTCGAGCTGCAAACCCAATTCTCCTTAGGTCCCACTCACTCCGTCCGCACCCGATATTCCTTCACGCGCTCGAACGTCGTCCCTAGCGTCAAGAGAAGCAGGTTGAAGCCTCACTTTTCTCGAATGCTCCGTGGCTCACGGGAGGGTCGGTGATGCTACGGATCGAGAGACGCACGAGACGTGTATTGTGCAGTGAGTCAAAAACGCATCTGGAGACGAGGATCATAGCGGGTACCTTTGGGCCGACTGCTCGTGCGAGAATGGATGACCGCTGGGGGTTTTGGGTTGAATGTCGCGGACGGGCCCTCAGGTCGCATGCAAGTCCACAAGGAATGAGGGCGATTTCTTGCCAATATGAGAGCGACAAATTGCTTATTCGAGAATTCAAGACTCCTGGAGGGCCTGAGGTACACTGTTGCAGACGGACCTCCTTGGTGCACACGAGGCGTGGCAGCCGTGATTTGGTTTTTCGGGGTAGGTGCTCCAGAGGCATGAGGAGTCGTGTTCCTTTGCAAAGATGCTGACGTGCATCTTAGCCTCCGCTGTCCTATCCAACCAGGAGTCGTCAGTACTGCGGTGCAAACCCACGCCTCCTCTCTCCGCTCACGGTCCCCCAGTCCCCCGCATCTCTGCGGCCTTCTGGTTTATCGTTCGTGATATCCATGGCTGGCTAGAGCAGTCGCGGCGTCCGTTTACTTGTCGTGGAGTTCAATTTCCGCATTTCGGTCCACCAACAACACGATGCAAACTCCCGTCTCCCTCTCTTACTCACCTGTATCCGTGCGGTCTTCCTTGAAGTTCCGGTCCTTTGTTCTTGATATCCATCTTCAGACCAGCGATGGGAGATAGCACGTTCATTCGGTACCTTGGCAGCTTGGTATTACCGGACCGAGTTGGGGGCAGGCAAAGGTGCGGTGAGTTGTCAAGGAAGGTTCTGCGTGACTCACCAGGAGACGCCTGCGAAGGAGGTGTATATAAGATGCATCCCCTCCGCAGGACTCCCTCATCCGCCTTTCACTCAAACCACTACCACTCAAACGTCCTAGTACTCCTCATAAACAAGCATGAACTTCAAGCTTGCTGTCCTCTCTGTCGTCGCTGCTGCTGCAGCCCCTGCCGCATACGCAGGGCCCCTTGCCTACGCGGCCTGCCAGACCGGTTAGTTCCTTGTTCCCTCATGGGTGTTGATGTGACGTTAACCTTGCACCTGCAGGTTGCAACGTCGTGGCAGTCGCCTGCTACGCCGCGGCTGGCGCCACATTCGGCACTGTCGCCGCCCCTGCAGCTCCCGCTGCCATTGTCGCCTGCAACGGTGCCCTCGGCACTTGCTCCAGCATGTGCGCTACCGTCGGGCTCTTCGCCCCCACGCCCTGAACAGTCCGGTTTGTATCTTCCCTCCTGCTTGACAATGATGCTGATATCGTGCGGTTGATGTAGCTGACTCGAACGGTGACTACGATGTCCCCGACGAACAGTGCGATTGGGTCCGCGGCGGCGATAACATGAACGTCGGCGCGGGCGTTACCGCTCTGTGTGCCTGGGATGTGTTGTCCATTGGAAGTTTGGAATGATGTGTTCGCTACGAAATGATACGCTTGTATTCGCATTGGAATGATATCTTTTGTGCTTGATTTGATCTTGGAGAATTGCTACATGTGGCGAGTGGAATAGGCTTCACGGCTTACTTGCCACCTGGACCTCGCACACCTCTAAGCTAATTAGCTTGGCATACGGGGGGGGATGGGCAAGCTAACAAGCCACGTAGTTACTAATGTCCGCATACTGCGAAATAATTGCTAGACTATTGTTTTATTACCGAAACAAGCTCCTATGTTATTGTGCGTTTGTATTGTCTCGGAAGTCCGCGTCTGAGTGTTTCCGCCCGGCGCCATTGCGTCACCATCATCATTCCATCACCCCGCACCGTGCCGACTGTCCCCGACATCACCCCCGCCTCCGCGCCCGCTGTCCTCGACGATGGACAGTGAGTACTGCAGTTCTGCCCCTTCCCCTTCGATTTTCGTGATTCCTTTTGGTACTATGGGGTATTCAGGTGTAGAGATTACGAATCAGGTGTCAGATTAACAAAGTAACCGCTTGATCTTATAGGGGAGGCTGATCAGTGGGTGGCCACAGCACTATATATGCTGTACCCAGAGATCTACTAACCCTATCCTCTCGCAAACGTAGTTCATTGTGAAAGACGTTTATTAGTACGTTTCCAAGGCCTTAATATGCTTATATCATGGGTACCTATGTATAGAGCATCAAATTGATTGACTGACAGGGAGGGGTGTCTCCCCATGTTCTACACGGTTTATCCAGAGTAGAATAACATTGTAGCATGCTTCCCTAAGCTATATAAACATATTTGAGACGTCCGATTAGCTTTACAGAGCACGGGGAATGTGTGGTATGCATGTTCTCCTCCTGGTCCTCCTGGTATGTAAAGCGCCCTCCCACAGCTCACCCGCAGCTGGCGCACTCAAAGCGACACCTGGAGAACCTGTTTATGTACTTCAACTATGTGTATATCCATCCACGGCCTGCCCGCCGTCCGTTCTATTGTGCTATGGGCGATGGAATAGGGTCAAGTGCGGAATGGGCACTCTGACACCATAAATGCCTTGATCCAAGTGGCTACAGCGCCGGGGGACGTTAGGTCATGTCTGGAGATTGCTGCCCATGTAAAATAACATACGAGTAGCACTTTGCTTGAAGGAAATCGGTGCAGAACAGCTGGAGATACGTCCAGATATCTCTGGTGCACACCAGCAGCTCAGGGATCTGCACAACAACTCTTGTCTCTCCCGGGTCTGGTAGACGGTTTCTCATGTATCTCCAGCAGTTCTGCATCGTTTTCATTGCGGTAAAGTGCTAATCGTATGGTATTTTACACGGGCAGCAATCTCCAGACATAAGCTAACGTCCCCCTGCGTTGTAGCAACTTGGATCAGGGTATTTAGGGTGTCAAAGTGCCCATTCCGCACTTGACCCTATTCCATCGCCCATAGCACAATAGAACGGACGGCGGGCAGGCCGTGGATGGATATACACATAGTTGAAGTACATAAACAGGTTCTCCAGGTGTCGCTTTGAGTGCGCCAGCTGCGGGTGAGCTGTGGGAGGGCGCTTTACATACCAGGAGGACCAGGAGGAGAACATGCATACCACACATTCCCCGTGCTCTGTAAAGCTAATCGGACGTCTCAAATATGTTTATATAGCTTAGGGAAGCATGCTACAATGTTATTCTACTCTGGATAAACCGTGTAGAACATGGGGAGACACCCCTCCCTGTCAGTCAATCAATTTGATGCTCTATACATAGGTACCCATGATATAAGCATATTAAGGCCTTGGAAACGTACTAATAAACGTCTTTCACAATGAACTACGTTTGCGAGAGGATAGGGTTAGTAGATCTCTGGGTACAGCATATATAGTGCTGTGGCCACCCACTGATCAGCCTCCCCTATAAGATCAAGCGGTTACTTTGTTAATCTGACACCTGATTCGTAATCTCTACACCTGAATACCCCATAGTACCAAAAGGAATCACGAAAATCGAAGGGGAAGGGGCAGAACTGCAGTACTCACTGTCCATCGTCGAGGACAGCGGGCGCGGAGGCGGGGGTGATGTCGGGGACAGTCGGCACGGTGCGGGGTGATGGAATGATGATGGTGACGCAATGGCGCCGGGCGGAAACACTCAGACGCGGACTTCCGAGACAATACAAACGCACAATAACATAGGAGCTTGTTTCGGTAATAAAACAATAGTCTAGCAATTATTTCGCAGTATGCGGACATTAGTAACTACGTGGCTTGTTAGCTTGCCCATCCCCCCCCGTATGCCAAGCTAATTAGCTTAGAGGTGTGCGAGGTCCAGGTGTTACTTGCTTGATGCAAGTATGTCCGCTGGATGGACTCTATCCGCAGCTGAAGTGATGCGAAGGACTGCTGAACAGCAGGGTGGTGTTCACACTGCGCTTGTATACATCAATGCTGACATTACATCTTCAAGACCTCATGTATCACATTACACGACATAACTCTATCATATGATAATAAAGATACCATCCTGGAACCATAACACGCGAATTGGAAGCATCATCAGACCGCATGTGTAGACACGCTCGGCGGCGGGATGTCCAAGCTTCCTGCGCGCACGGAGCTCATCTCCATCCCATCCACTCCGTCCATCCTGTCTGGACCAGTCAAGGCGACCTCAACCTCAGACCCGCCAAACGCAAGCCCGCCCGTCTTCGCGTCCACACCGGCATCAGGGAACGCTGTGCTCTCCGTTCCATCCGTCCAGGCCGCGCCCGTCCGCCCCGTTCCCATTGTGGTGGTAGTGGCAGTGGGCGCACGAGCCCCGGAGCGTTTACGGTTCTCGATACCGCTGCCGTTGCCGAATCGGAGAGTGGATGCGTTGGTGAGCGTGTTGCCGTGCTGATCGACGAGTACAAGCGGGCTGTGGACGAGGATGACAACGAGCGTCGGGTAGATGCCCTGCATGTGCGCGTAAGGCACAGATCGTCAATCGCAAACGCGATATCAAAAATGGAAAGAAGAAAGAGCGTGAATACATCGACACGAGAGGAGAGTGTGGGAAAGTGGTACGTACGACAATGGAGCTCGTCGTATATTGATACACCTCGAGCGCGAATGACAGTCCCGCGGACTTTGCGACGGCCGCGTTCAGCCCGTTGACACCCAGGATCGCCTCCGCGGCCTAGCAAACAGCGTATAAGAGTTCGCCACAGCAAGACAGATATCAAGCGAATAAGGGCGGGAGATGGAAGACTCACGAAGAAGAGCATGTAGAATATCCCAGAGTCAATGAGGACGGTCGTGATGCGATGTACGGGCGAGTAGAAGCGATGCCCACTCGACGTCGCACGCAGCGCGGGCTGGATCATCCGACGATACCTCCTGTAAATGCAACAAAGCCCCCGTCAGTCGCACATCCATAGCAACGGCAACGTGAGGACAACAGTGACGTACCACGTCTTGATACCGATGAGCCCAGTCGCGACGGCGGCAGTGAAGAACTGAACCCAGTATGATGCGCTCTGAATGTTGCGGCAGAACGGCGGGTGTGTGAACGAGCCGAACTGGAGGTTCGCGTCCGAACTACTGGCGCAGAACGTGACGAGACACGAGAGGACTATTCCGTGAACGATCGCTCAGCAAGAGCAGAAAAGGCAGGGAAGAATGGACAACAGGAAGGGGAAGTGTACGCACCAAGTGTTGCCGTAAATACGAGGCACGGGAGGATGAGTACGACACGCTCGCGGCCGTCCCTCCAGAACGCGTACACGCGCCAGAACATGATCGCGTCACCCAAGAGCACCTGCATAATCCCGCTTATCAACTCAGAAATCTAATCCTGTGCCTGCCATGCCGGGACGCACCATGTACGCGTACACAACGTCTTCCACAAGCCCGAGCCGCAGCTGCGTCTTGCCTGCCTGCGCATGTCTATCCGCGAGGGTACCGCCGGGTGTGAGGGCGCGCACAAAAGAATTGTCGACCTCGACGACGACATTATGCACATCTATGATCCACAGGGAGAGGTCCATGATGTACAGCGCCAGCACGATGGCGAGCGTCGCGCGTGAGATAAAGTGCCCCCGGCGCGACTTGTCCCTGCATGTGTATGTGCATCAGCGAGGGCGAAGCAATTAGGGAAGATTGGGGACGCACAGGAGGATGAAGGCGGCCTTGCATACTAAGACAGTGTATATCGCTAGCAAGGACGGCAGTGTTAGACTGTTAATGGCACGCTGGAGAAGCAGCGTGAGGATGCGCACCTACGACGAAAGTCTCTACCACCACGGACACGAACGATCGCAGGACGTCGGTCCCGATCTCGCTCAGCAGCGTCGCGTCGCCCGTCGAGCTCATCGATGTCGACAGCAGGTTTTTAGCGCAGGGGAGAGCGTGTGTGCGCGAAGCACGATAGAATATTGGTCGCGCAGCAGCGGCTGGAGACGGGGCATATATGAGCGGCAGATTGCTCCCGGGGTCGCAGTGAATATTAATGTAAGGTTGGGTATGTGAAGGGCGGTTGCTTCGCGTGTGTCGGCCGCTGTAGTGGGAGCATCAGCATACGCAGGGATGTGCGGTCCAAAAGAGGTGACGCGCGAACGGGTTCTGTACGGCTGACGCGAGGGCGTCAGGAACTGGTGCGCGAAAGCAGAGGGGCGGTGAAAAGCGGTTTCGTGCGTGCGATAGGATCCTCGTCTTCGATAGGCCGTGTAGAAGATCACAAGATCAGAGATGCAAGATGGATATGCGTTGGAGAACTTCTCACATTGCAATGATGCGCTTGGTTCTGAAGTTGAGACGAGCACCGAGCAGTTGGTTGTACATGGAGCAAGATGGAAGTCTGCTCTCATGGCTGTTGGGCGGTGTCTCTTGTAGGAAACGGCGCATGCACGGTAGGTAAATGAACGTGCACGGGCTGATACGAGGACGGAAATACTGTCGGTGTGGTGTTATGCAAAGTTGTGTAAATGGCTAGCAGACCGATCATGAACATTGCAACGTTCAGTTCAGAGTAGACGCTTCCAGCGGGATCGTCTTTGGCCAAAAACGGGCCTCTCCATTCGAAAAAGCTTGGGTGCCCAGCCGCGCAATGCGAGACCGATCAGATCTGCGCAGTGGCCGTGGATGGGACGAAGCCCGTAGGCAATAGCGCACTGGATGCCCGCGATGGAGTCAGAGCCCTCACTGTGGCGCAATGCAGCCGTGTAGATAGATGAGTTGGTCGCCATCGAGCTGAGGATTGACGTGCGGTGAGACTAATGATATAAATAGTTATAGAGACTTACTCACCAACGGTGTGAGATACATTAGCCCAGACGGACTCGCTCGCTCTCATGCACTTCGTCAAGCTACGACTACATTCAGAGTTTAGGGTTGTTATCTGGGAACGTGACGGATGTATAGTATGCGCTCTATCTACGTGTCAGAGGTTCATTGAGCGTGGGAGCGCAGTTTGATGCATCGATGGGAAGGCTCGCTCTTCCAGAGGTTAGTAACTTGATACTTGCGGAGACGAAGGGATAGCTTAGTCGTACGGCGAGCGCGTTGAGATGTTATCAGCCGTGGAGTGATATTATAGTTCGCGAGTTCGAGTATGTCGTCGGTGGATATACGCGTTGTGCCACGGAGCGGAAACAACTCCGAAACGAGAGTGCAAAGCACGGACATCACGGACAAGAAGACGCGTCGGGCGAGCGACATCGGGAGTGCAGGCCGTATGGGCGATTCAGCCGCCGGTGAGTGTGGACGGAGCACGACGCACGTACACGGAATAAACAGACGTATATCGCCGCCCGGAATAGAGTCTGTACCCTGGCTGTAGCGCAATGCAGCCGCGAAGATAGATAAGTTAGTCCCTGTCGAACTGAGGGATTGGCACGGTGAGATCGATGATATGCAGAGTTATGATAGCTCCAAGTTCACTTACTAACAGCATCAGAGAGCCCTGCGCGGGAGTAACTTGCCCATAAAGACCTGCTCGCTCTCACGTTGAACGGCGTCGGGTGCACAGTACCCAGAGTTTAGAGTTCCTATCAAGAGAGCATTGCAACGTGACGTTAATTATAGCACGCGCTACATCTGGATGTCAGAGGCTCGCTGTGCGTGGGAGTGCTCGGGCAATTGGATGGAGATGCATGGGAGAGGATAATCTCCCAGCCGCCAGTATGCTTGCGGAAGATGGAGGGCTAGCTTAGTCGCGGGGAGAGTACTTTGTAGAATCGCGTTGCATTTCTCGTATTCGTGTGGATCGCCACTGAAGATAAGCGTTGAACCAGAAAACAGCGACGTTCCGGAGCCGAGAGACTAGGAGCAGGGGCATTGAAGAGCGGAAAACGCGCCGGGCGAGCGATGCTACAGGTGCAAGCCAGGATGCCGTCGAAGACGAGAGGAGGGCTACGCTACGGAGCTTCCTCCCGACACCGTCCACGGACGTACAAACGAAGAACCGTCGGTGAGCGAGGGCGTCGCTCGTCAGATGTGACAGCTCAGGCGCAAGCTGTACTCTCCACGTCAAATCATCTCCCACCCATCTCACGCGAGCCGTGTACTCGCGGTTTCCACCGCCGACCTGGGTATGCTCGACAGCGCGCCACCCGCGCCTGATATACTTCTCGAGGGCCTCGATTTCGTCGCGCTCGTTCGGCGTGCCGGGGTGGTGAAAGACGAGCATTTCACGATGCATGAAGGTGGCGCGCGGAAAGAGGCTGTATGCGGCGGCGTGCGAGATGACGTTGAGTACGCACGCTGCATGGGGCGTCATGGTCAGAGTCTGCGCGGGGGATAAGACAAAACAAGGTAATAGGCTTACAGGAGTGGTATGTCTGGAGAATTACATCCAGCGGGGCTACGTCTGACACCGCGAGCTCGATTGTCCGCTTGCCTCTCACGAACACGAGAACGGTGAAGCACGGCCATGACGTGCACGCGTTCTTGAGGCTCAATGCAGCGCGCACCGACTCCTCTGGCGACGTTCGCTCGGACGGGACGAAAACGTACCCATCTGCGCGCAGGAAATCAACAACGACTGGGTACCAGCGATGCTCGACATACAAGTCGAGATCGGATTCCGGGTACGCAATACGCGCGAAGAACTGGACAGCGACAGATCCGCTGATGAGAAGACCTGTACGCGCTTGGAGGGCACGGAATGCAGAGACGGAGGAGAAGTAGGGGGTGAGGAGCCGGCGGATGTCGAACGCGCGATGGATGTAGGCCTGGATGACGACGTGTATGGAGCGGGATGTGCGGGAGAGGATGAACAGCTCTAGGGGCTCAAGGAAGGAGCAGAGGAGGCTGGTAAGCTCCGGGTTGGATCTGGGAGTATGCTAGGGTGTTATGCGAGCTGGTTGCGTTTCTCGAATACCAGAAAAGAGACGTACAGAAATGTGCGGGACGCCTCCGTCAACATAGTCCGCTCCGGAGACACTACCTCTCGGGCTGGGGCGGCCATTGCGAGCGGTCACCAGGGTCCCCTTGCACGGCGAGTTATACATCGTTCGTGAGAACAGGAGCGAGCTGTAGTCTCAGGAGAGGAAGCATATCAGAGACTTGAACAGAGCATCTGTTTGTTCGGCGAGCCTTCGCTGCGAGCTGTTAGTGAAGCTTTATGTTGTTGGGAAGACACGTTGGTGTCCGTGAGGAGCCTTGAGAGATTCACTGCTCGAGTCGTCGCCTGAGGTTACACATTGCTGCAGACACCATCGCGCGAGTTATACACCTGTCGTGAGAGCAGTAACAAAGTAAGGTCCCAGGAGGCACGGTATATCAGAACCTTGAACAGAGCATCTGTTTGTTCTGTGGAAGCTTGTCTCTTCGCTGCTAGCTGTTATTGTAGTGTTATGTGCTTGGGAATAGAGGTACGCACAACTTGAATCGTCGTCTGGAGCTACACAGTGCTGGTGGCAGCGTGGTAACGAAACAGAGCGTGCGATCATATGAGTTCTCATCGTCTCAGAGACTATCGTATGCCATGATGAGTACTTCGACGTTGTCGAGAGTATTGAGAAACAATAATAATGTTGGATAGAGAGTTGAAGATCAAATTCGTACGCGGGGATGTTGGGCGTCTATAGCGTTTCGCTCGCCACCACCATGTCTTCTGCCCTTCAAGACATATGCTCTTATTCCCCTGATTGCTGTTCAGTATGACCTTAGTGTGTACCACGACGGAAAAAGTCCAAAGTGACTCATACCGCAGCCATACAACTCACGACTTCGCAGACATCAGACCGTACGCTCTGGCTGGAAGTTTCCTCTAGGCGAACTGTTACTGCGGCTCTATGTGCTTTGGAAGACGTGCCGTTCACGGGGATAGGGAGTGCTCACTACTTGTACAGATAGCTGAGGATCACAGCAAGGATCAAGTTTGTATCGACGCAATACCGGCAATCTTCTTCCTCTTTCCATCATCATCCAATATTGTCTTCCATCCTTTGGGATGCACGAGCTTGCTCTGATTTTTCACATCGATGTTTGGTGCGTACGGCAATGAAGGATGTCCAAAACGGCTCATTCCAAATATTTATGCACAGCCTGTCAGACACATACATACAACTTGTCAAGGAACAAATTGAGCTTCGGTAGCCTTTACGTCTTCCACTATCGTGCATATTTATCTCTCCTCTTTCGACCTTCCAGATGTCTACTCTGGCGGCCCTGATCCCTCCCCTCGGTGCTCGGTATGACCTTGGTGCGCACCATAGCGGAAGATGTCGAAAATGGCCCATGCCACAGGATTGCTCGCAGCTTGTCAGAGACATGCAGCGCCCAATGACTCAAAGACGTCCGATTATATGCTCTGGCTTGGAGTCAAAGAAATTGCACTGTGTCGGTGGCATCATTGGGTAGAAGTAGATGATCATATGCGCTCTTGTCGTCTCAGCAGCCACTTTGTGACACGGTGAGTGTGAAGCCCATATCCGCATTGATGTAGTATCGGCGCGGCTTTGGCTTTGACTTTCCATCATCATGCAATGCCTTCCGTTCGGATCCCTACTATATGTGCTCGGTACGACCTTGGTGCGTACTGTAATGGAAGACGTTGAAAGGGTCCATGCCGCAAAACTGACAGCCTGTCAGACACATACAGTTTGTCATGCATACAACCTCGAAGACGTCAGAATATATGTTGAAGCGCATCGCTGAGAGTATGAGAAACAACATCGAGAGCACCAACAGACGGCAGATCAGAGTGAGGATCAAATTCTTATTGAGTTTTTCTTCTTCCACCATTGCGCACACTTATCTCCTCCGACGTTCGACATGTTTACTCGCATTTTCACCATCGGTTCTCGGCGCGACCTTGGTGCGCACCACAACGGAAGAGACTCAAACGATCCATGCTAGCCTGTCAGACACATACAATGCGGACGGACCTCGAAGACATCAAACCATATGCTCTAGCTGAAAATCCCTGAGGCCACACGGCAGTGCGGCAACGATAGTCATCCTGTATGAACGGTGAGTACAGTACAAAGTTCATTCACATAGACGCAATATCGGCGCGAGGTTAACGTCCAGCGCTCTCGCTTGTGGCTCTCATTTTCCAGCATCATGCAATTATCATCGTCTTCCCCTTCCATCCTTCGAGATGCTCTGATTTCCGTCGTCGGACCTCGGTGCTCTGTGCACCACGCTGAGCAATGTCGAAAATGGCTCTCCCCGCAGAAACATTGCACAGCCTGTCATCGACAAACATAACGACTCAAACGACCCTGGCTGGAAGCCCCGCGTCGCTCGAACGCACAACCTCCGGTCCACACTGAGCTGAACGCTACCAGACCTCCCGCAATTGAACAGTGTGCAGTCTGTCACTGACAGTCACAACGGCTCGGACGACATCAAAGCATGCGCACATATACCCTGGCTGGAAGTCGCGTCTCACTGGAACGCACGAGCTCCGGTCCGCACCCCCTTGAGCTACCAGACCTTCCGGGACCACCAGAGTCGCGACACAGCCTGTCATCGACAAACACAACAACTTGGATGACATCATATCATGTTCACAGACACCCTGGCTGGAAGTCTTGCATCGTTGCAACGCACGACCTCCGGTCCGCACCCTCTCTAACGCGACAAAACTGCTAGACCTCCCAGAACTCAAGCCGCGACAGCAAACCAGCGTGCACAGCCTGTCAAACGCATCCCAACCCGTGAAGCGCACGGATGGCCTGCACGACATCAAACCATCCGCGCAATCCCTGCACTGGAAGTCCCACCTCACTCAAACACACGACCTCCGATTCTCACCCTCTTCTCCTTCTCACGCCCCGCCGACCTGTCAAAATCAAACCTCCATCTTCTCGTCCGTGCTTCAAGTGCACATCGCATCGTCGAGTTGCTTGCTTCAGCCTACGCTAAACGCTGTCAGACAAGCTCTGTTGCGCTGTTTCACTGACGACGCACGACGCTATGTATAGCATACCCCTTCCCTCCTACATTCTACGCTCTGCTGTACTGTACGTAGCGCGCCGCGTCCGTCTCTCTCTCCGTCATACCCATCCCGTCTCGTCTGCACCACCACGAGCTGCGATCTGCCAGCTGAAGTCGAGCGTGCCTCCCAATCTCGCGTTCCGCGTCGCCCTAGAGACAGAGCCTGTCCGATACACCACGGCGCGTCTTATCTCTCCCTCTCCTCCCATTCATCCTCCCTTCTCTGCAGAAGAAGATTGTGATTGCATAGCGCAGGGCCCTCAATGAATTCGAAGATGGTGGTGTGGTGGGCCAACTCAAGCCCGTGCCTAGTTCCAGTTCTAAGATCGATCAGTGATCAGCGATCCTCCGGAGGTCGTCCTCGCCGGTCGGTCGACGTGCGCAGGAGCCACCATTCATTCATTCATTCAATGAGAATGAGCGAACTGCGTCCCCGACTCGTTGGGAGATGGGAACCCTGTGTTGCTCGCTTGGCGCTTGGGTCACGCTGGCTTGTGTTCTCCACAGCCAGCGTGATTGGGAGACAGAGGGGGGCAGGAATGGAGAGCAAGCTGTTTTGCGCTGAGCCGACATCGAGATCGGTGGCGGCGTGCAGGGTGAGTGAGATGGATCGAGCGCAGATCTGGGTTTTGGTGCAACTCTATCGATTTTGAGGTGCTTTTGAGGATGCGGCGGGTGCACGCAGGCGAGGGGGCGGCGCGGTGAGGGTGCAGTGCATGAGAAAACACAGGGTCGGCTCTCCGACGAGGGTCGCAAGATGTCTGCGTCGGCGTGTCAGTCGCGCACCGTCATCGTCGCTCACATCCTCTTACTCTCCTCACCCTTCCAAACTGCACATCCCCCCGCCCTCGCCCAATCTCACAGACTCAAATATAGAACAGACAGATTCAATTAAAACCGATGGTGGCTGTCAATGAGGCCTTCTAACCACGTTCTACGTGCCCTAGAAGCCCAGAGCATACATTACAGCAGTGCAGGCTGAACGCATTACGCGCAAAGCCAGGCCCGCAAGTTGCCTATCCGACCTTGGACTGATGTGCAATATCGCGAGAAGGGTTCGCGTCCGTATCCCTCCGCAACCATCCTCGTCTTTGGTGTGCGACGTCCACCGGCGGGAGGGTGGGTTGAGTGCTTCTTGTTCTTCGTAATTGTATAGACATGTCTTCTCTATACCAGTGACGGGGATCTCGAGCTTTGCATGAGAGGGCACACGAAGGCAGTCCACGCCTAGCGCCCGTTCCTGGTTGCCACACGTGGACATGCGCGCGTCTAGCAAACCGGCGGATTGGCCTAGTCGGGGATCTCGCTCTGATTGGCTCAGATCGCTGATTGCAAATCATTCCGTTCATTTTCGAGGGTCTGCTCTCATGCTCTCATGGGGCGCTGCTGCTCCTCAGTGCGTTCGAACTGTGACACACCTGAAACCCATCGCGCATCTGGGACACTTCTAGCGAGCGACAGTGGAGAATCACTGCGTAGCGTCCCATCAACAACAGCGGAGGCAGGAGGATGCACGGGAAGATCTGCATTTCGCACCCATCTCAGGGCGGCGGGGTCGGCCGGCATGTGGGACTGGACTGCGCTATCTGGTGGTGTTCGTGGTCAGTGGTTGATTCGTTGGTGGCTGGTGGCTCCTCCTGCATAGAAGGCTTCCACCGAAACGGAATGGACGACGACGCTAAATGACGCGCGGCTGTATCTCTGATGCCGGGTCCTTCGTCCTTCGTCCCTCGTGTGTTATAAGGACCCGTCGCTCTAGTCGCATTGACGCTAAACTAACCAACCCCACCTGCCGTACTTTGCTGTTACTGCGATGGGCGTATTGGAGGCAGACGACGCTGCGCTGCTGGCGTCCTTTGGGCACAGCACGATCCAGAGCTTTGTGTCTGTCGTTGTTTCCACGTGGATAGCAGGTGCGTTTTCTTTCCTCATCCCCTCTCTTTTCCTACCTCTTCTCCTCCTTCCCCTGTACTCACACTCTTACCCGCAATGCAGGTCTGTACACATGGCTCGTCATCAAAGCCGGCTCGATCCTCCTGTAAGTCACTCTCCCCCTCCCTCCCTCTCCCTGTTTCCCTCCTATACACATCCCCTAACCTCGCTTATGTGCCCCCAGCCAAAAGGAACGCCGCCGCCGCCGAATGGCACTCGTGACCTGGTCAATAGTGCTCACGATGTACCTAATCAAGCTCACCCTCTGGTTCATCGACGCCCGGCAGATCATCGCCTCCATCGAGCTCACCCTCATCGACTCCTCATCCCCCGACCTCGCCGTGCGCCGTGCGCGCGCGAACAATGATTTGAGGAGGTTGAGCATCGCGGAGGATGTATTGTATGCGTATATGGTGCGTCTCCCCCTCTTCCTTTTCATCTCTCTAAAACTTTATCACTGATTAACGAACATTGATTGCAACTCGCTGCGCTCGCAGACGGTCCTCGGCGACGCCATAGTCCTCTGGCGCGTGTACGCCTTCTGGCACGAAGGCCTCGAGCTGCTCGCGCTCATCGTCCCCTGTGCAGTCTACCTCGCATCGGTGGTATGCGCCGGGCTCGTGACGTACTGCGCGGCGCAATCGGGGGCGGACCTGTCGTTCGGCGCGTTCACGAACCCGCCGTTCTGTCAGCACATACAGAGCACGTCGTATTGGATGCAGTTCGCGATGGCGATCGTTGCGACTGCGTTGATTGGGTTGAAGACTTGGTGAGTATATGCGGCGCTCTTCGAACCCTGTGTGTGTGTATGCGTGCTAAACGTGATACTGGGATGTGTAGGCGGTACAGACAGATGGTGAAATCCCTCATCAACAACGAAGTCTCCTGGCGCTCGCCCGTGAACCGCGCGATGTGGATCATGCTCGACACAGGCCTGCTCTACTCGATCTTTTTCGTGCGTTCCACCTCTTTATACTCCTATCATGACTAATATTGAATCCATCTATAGCTCGCAGAAGCGGTGCTGGGCGTGATAGACCTGCAGAAGTTCCTGGCTGGGCACCCGGCGCGCGGGTTCGCACTCGAGATATATCAGTACCAGACCAGCGCGATCGTCGTACGTCCCCTCTTCCTCTTCTCCCTCTTCCTCCCCATGTGCATATATGCTAACACACGCGTAACAGGGCATATACCCAACAATAATCGTCATCCTAGTGCACACACACACCCAATCCTTCCTAATGGACTCCGAAGGGTCCTACACAATCACAACCCTCCAATTCGACACCTCCCCCTCCGCGCGCTCCACCTCCGCCGCGCGGCGCCCCCACCACCTCAGCCACAACCACAACCACTTCAACAACATCAACAGCAGCATGGGCACAGAGAGCACAAACACAGGTTTGGGAGACGTGCGCGCGCGGCGCTCTCTCAAGTTCGCGACGAGGTCGAGAGATAATCATAATGCGCCGCCGGAGATCAGTTTGTGTGAGTTGAGGACGGGGACTGTGTCGAGTATGGGCGAGTTTGAGGATGGGTCGGAGAGGTGGGGGGATGAGGAGGTGGATTCGAAGGGGGGTGTGAAGGGGCAGTTGGAGAGGGTGCCTACCAGAGATGAGGGGGATGTGTGAGGTTGTGGAGAGGGTGTATGAGGAGGAGGAGAGGGAGATAGGGGGAGGGGGTGGGGGTGGTTTTGTATGAGTATGGACTTGTATTGTAGGACACATGGTGTGATATAGAGGTATGCTACGACGACTGTAATACGGATGATTATCAACATAACATAAGCGGGTGGGTGTGTTTCGTCCACTGGCAGTGCATCGACCGCGATGGCCCTCGCAACTGCAAAAGGCAGTATCACTTAGCTCAGAAATGAATAGGCCAGACATCACATCGATAGTTCTGGTTGAAGACGTCGATTGAGCGACAAGAGAAGAATACATCATACTACAGATACAGCAGCAGAAAAGAACGCGAATAGCATGTAGAATTAATCCAGCAAGAGTACGATACCAAAAACAAATCATAGAGATCCAGCATATAAGCCATTCCAAGCCCCAAACATCAACTTGCTCACGTTCACGCAACCCAATACGGTGTCGCCTGATACTGCGCCTTGGGGACGTACGGCTTGTTCGTCTCGCCCTTCAAGTTCTGCAAGAAGCCCTGCGCCTGCATCCGGATATCCACCGTCCGATGCACATGGAAGCGTTCTGGCAGGATGGGCGTCGGGACCGAGCGTCCGCGTCCCAAATTCACACTACCACATCGTCAGTCACACCCACGAGGCAGCGTAAGGTAGAATTAACTCACTAGGGTTTGCTCTCCCACTCATAATCCGGCTTCTGGTACCTCTGCATGATCGGCACAACCTCAAGGACCCACCACGCCGGCGCAATCTCAAGCTGATCATATATCGGACACAGCGCGTCCGCCAAATCCTCCTCCTCCTCGGTCAACGTCCCCGGGGCGTCCGCGAGCTTGCGTATCATCTCCGTCACGCTCAGCTTCGTGTCCGCGTGGTTCCTGAGCGTCTGCGGCGTCGCGGGGGTGGTGTCGATGGCGAGCGGGGCGGTGGAAAGCGGGGTGTGTAGGTCTGAAGCGGTGGGCGGAATCGAGGTGTGGATGTCGGAGGTCGGGAGTTCCGTGATCACGCCTTCTGGGAGACTGGGCGGAGGGGGCGAGGTGAGGGAGGAGACGTAGAGGGCTGGACGACGCGGTTTGACGATGGGGTACAAAGTTGTGGGATCGAGCCCGACTTTGCGCAGGAGGGAGGTGTGGAAGCGGATCCCGGTTTTGGCCTCGAAGCATTGGCGGATCATCCAGCGTAGTGGGATGCGGGCGAGGTTGTGACGCGTGCCGTTCTTGACGGAGCCGCCGCCTACGTCTGCGTGCGAACAGTGAGTATGCGTCTCCGTGTGGGCATAAGAGAGAGATAGCGTACCGCAGTGACAGCCCGCGAACCACACTTCGAGTACGTCCGTCTCCGGCAGCTTGTGCGGCGTAGGAGGCATCGGACCACGTCCTTCATCATCATACCCATCGCCATCCTCGTCGATATACAGCACCTCATGCGCATAATCATTCTCGTCCGAGTCGTCCGACACCGCCGACTGTCGTTTCGGCTTTCCCTTCGCCTTAGTCGTGATCTTCGCCGGCGGCTTCGTCTTGCCCTCCTTACCATTACCGCCCTTCGCATCTCCCCCACTCTCCTGGTACTGATTAAACATCTTCAACGCTTCGCTCGCCGCCTTCCCGTCCCTCAACGTCTCGTCCTGATCAACCGTGCCCCACTTATTCATGAACGTCTCCCACGCGCTGCCCTTACTTTTGTTTGTGCCGTTCGGCGGCGTGCGCGGCGTGGGGGTCGGCATCTCGCCCGGCTGCACGCCGAGCTTGCTCTCGGCGGGCGTCGGGCGGTTGTAGAGGTTCGCCTTGAACTTCGCACGGCGCTCGTCGAGCGAGACGGCGTGCCGGAAGTAGCGAATCGCCGTGTTGGACGACACGAACGGGAGACGCTTCGGGATGAGCCCGACGGAGTTCACGGTGTCCCTGTGAATTTCAGTATGTTGATGATGAGCATAGTGCAGTACGTCGGAGGTTGGGAGGAAGGAAGACGCACCAAACGCCGACGAACTCGATCTCGACGTTGATCGAGAACGCCTTTTTGAACGCGACAGACTGCTTCCAGCCGATGTCGTCGCACCGGGTGTACATCTTGTACGCGAACGGGACCTGCTGGTGGTTGTCTGCTGGGAGGAGCCCGACTTTGTGGACCATACCCGCAAGCGAACGCGCGGTGTACGCTCCTCTCGAGAATCCAAAGATGCATATCTTGTCGCCAGCTTGGTCTGAAATATCCAGATGAGCGAAACGGAAACGTGTGAGCGAGCGGACCACGTACAGTTCTGCATCAGGTATGCATACCCATCTAAATAAAACAAGTTTTAAGGATCGAGGCTCCCTCATATGCGTCTCACATGCTGCGCTCACTCACCCATAACGTGTGCGTCGAGGTTCCACGCGATGGCCGCGTCGATGGTCTGGGAAAACTTGGCCCACAGCGGCGTGGCGATCTGTGGGACGGTGTAGGTGCCGATACCAGCCTGGTAGTACACCATCTGCTTCGAGTGGTCATCTTTCTGGAGGAGCGTGAAGAACTGAATGACATTGGAGTTCTACACAGACAAGTCAATTTCCGCGGATGTATATGAGACTGCTGGGTGTGTGTGGGAGGGCGGGATCGATGGGACTCACATCCGCGTCGAATTGATCACCGGTTCCATCAAAACACAGCACCAGTGTCCGTCTCCTATTTGCATCTGCCTCCGGGATGATCTTGGGCAGCGGCGGGGGCGGCAGCGTCGTAGCGAACGGTTTCGTGGGCGAGTCGTCAGCCGTAGCAGAGGTCGTAGAGTTCGTCAGGTTGATGGGGCTCGCCATCCTGTTAGTCGTGGAGAAGAGAGCGCACCGCGAAAGGTGTAAGCGATGCCAGAGTTTATATACAGCAGTGCAGCTGGGTCCCCGGGGGAGGAGACGCGTGCCCAGTGAGAGGGACATCGCGCTGACACTTGGGCCGTGTTGGGCGCCGTACCTTCCATTCCTTCCGAACCTTTGACGGCGAGATCACTGATGTGGCATCTCTGAAAATCAATGCGAGCCTGAATTTTAGGCGTAATTGGCTCCTCCGCGGGCTAGCAGAGGCGTATGTGGGATTCACGGCTGTGCGCCGGCGATGGTTGTAAACAAGCGGCGGGCGCAGCGCCGCGTCGGGAGTCGGTCGGTGTGGCGCCCATCTGTTAGCGTGACCAGCGTGCATGCTCACTTCTCACCTCAGTTCTCACGAAATGTTGTTTAAGCAGGCCTAGTGCCCTTCAGCGATATCAGAGTTGACAGTAAGTGCTCCGAAGGACTGTCAGCTACTCAATGTCCCGAATGTAATTTGAGCGTAATGATCAATTCAACTCTGGAGATTACGTGGCTGTCCGAACATCACAGGTCCGACTCCCAAGGGAAGCACTCGCGGCCTTGGCTATACAAAGGAAGTTTCAGTGCAGCCTTTCAGCAGCTTGGCCTCCGTCCAGTCTGAAGAATACACTGGTTCGACCATGCCGAGCATCCGCTCAAACATTCACAGCACCAACACGAACGCTCGGGGAAGGGGAGGCTGAGAGAAATCTCTCAGTTCAAGTGCGCGGAATGTGGTCTTTGAATAATCGCACTCCATCTGCGCACCGCTCCTCTGTGCTTTCGTTATCGTTCCAATCGACTTCCATTTCGCCGATGCCAAGGTTTCAAGAACCACCTTCCGGTGCTGAGGGGCCTCGCTTTCGTCAATGGAAGGAAACGACTTCGCTTGATCGGCTATCCGACTTGTTCTCGCTGGCATAGCTTCGATAGGTTCATCGTCTAACATCCCTGAGCATCTGTTCGCCCCAGCGGGTGACTGCCTCGAAATTTCCCACTGACGAAGCTGTCCTGCATTATCAGTGAAATATTACAAGGGTCGAGCTGGGAGCGTGAACGAGCGTGAGACGAGTGCAGGGAGGGACTTGTCGCAATTGACAGTGAGGCCGTCGGACAGTGTTGGTGAGAGAGGAAGCGACGTGGAGAGGACAAACGAAGGCGCTCCGCATTTATACAGAACATGAACCCCGCTAATCGGCAAAAATCATAGCTTATATCAGTTCTGTGTAGGCCACGAATGGTCATGTGCTCAAGTTACGCGGGCCAGCTTGCATTGACACTATTTTCGATTTGTTGTCAGATTGAACTAGCGATGAATAACACGTACCATCAGCAATTGTTTCTAGTTCTGCAAACTGAAATGCGCAAGGCTGACTGTGTCCATCTGATATCCTGCCCAACGTACGACTGCAAGATAAACCAGGCCTGCAAGGAGTTGGTGATAAAGACACGAGATATCCCATCCCGACGTCGGTAGCGAAGGCAGCGGCGTGAGAAATGATGCGCCATGGGGCCGAATGTGACGGGGTTAGGTGCTGTTACGTCACAGAGGGTGCAACTCGGTCGTGTCGTCATCGCACGAGCAACGTTGAAAAGGCGACACACTAGCCTGCTACCATTTCTCACACAAATATTCCCCTACCTTCCTGCCCTCCTCACCATCTCTTCATCTACATACATGTCCACCATGATCCGTTCACAAGCTGCACGCACCTTCGCCGTTGCCTCTGCATCGCGCACGCCTGCCGTCGCACGCGCATTGGTATGTTCCACTCAACGGAGATAAACATAAGGATTCGCAGCTCATCATGATACGTAGCGCGCACGAACGATGGCGACGATCCCCGACCCTCAGCACCCCACAGATAAGCCTGAGCCCAACGACAAGCCGGCGTCGAACAACACTTTTATCTACCTCCTCGGTGGAACGGCTGTTGCTATCGGCGGCTGGTATTACACCCAGCAGAGCGGCGCGGTCAGCCCTCATGAGCAGCGGAAAGCGGACGAGGAGCGTGCGAAGCAGAAGGCTGTCGAGCTCAGAGATGCTGGTGTTGCGACTGCCCACGATGCGGTGAAGGAGGGCCAGGCGTCGTATGATGATACCAAGGTATGTACCACCTTTACTGTTACCTCGTATAGATCGCTGATCTGTTTCTCAAATGAAGGCTGCTGCGAAGGGCAAACTCGACCAGGCTCGTACAGATGCCGAGTCCGCTGCTGCCGCCGCCCAATCCAAGCTCGACTCCTACAAGCAGTCCGCGCAGAACTCCATCGATCACGCCAAGGCGTCCGCCTCCGCCACCTACAACGACGCAGCCCACAAGGCGCAAGATACCTACGCCCAAGCCGCACACAAGGTGCACGAAGAGAAGCAGAGCTGGGGCGCATGGCTCGGCAGCTGGTTCGGCTACGGGAAGGCGAAAGCGGACGAGGCGAAGAGCGAGGGCGCGCGCCAGGTCGCGAAGGGCGCTGATAAGGTCGAGAGTGGTGCGGCCAAGGTCGAGAGCGAGGCGCAGAAACGGGTATGAGGGGCTCTGGTGGAGACGTGAATGGAATATCTTCTTGTTTGTTTTGACATGACAAGGCACCCTGGACGCTCGCTCTTCATCTTTTCTATCCACTAATGTATTGTGTATTAGTACACTGGCATCCCATTTCCATCACGTTTCGAAACTTCATCATGTACCTGCTGCTTGTTGAGCGGTTTATCATAAGCTGAGATGCGGGCTGCGAGGGTGCACAGGCTGAGTGGGCGATCGCATTCAATTCCGGGGTTGTGGCTCGGCGTGCCCGAGGGTCGGGCGCATCAAGAGCGCGTACGCCGCCCGCTGCAGCTTTCACCCACCAACCACGATCATCTAAACTCAGACTTGAAGGTGAACGCTCAGGTATCATATCAGGCACTCAGAAATGGCAAGGCAAGTTGTGTAGTATGGTGAGTGTTGCGTTCTCGTTCCACTCTATTGGCACTGAGCGGTACAGGAATTCTCATTTAGTTTGAATGTTCGATGACCCGTCCGTGCTACGAAGGAGTGAACTCCGCATACAACCACTCTATTCAGGAGAATACCCGCCAAGCTCATTATGCCGAAGGCATCACGGCTTATGCGACGCCAAATGCATTTACTCAATGGACCCTCATATTTTTCTCGGCGATAAAAGCTAGAATAATATACTATTGACAGGATACTCCCCGCAACACCCGGCTACAAGATGTAGCACTGGATTGAGGTTGCTGAGAAGCATGATGTGGATGAGTAGCATCGCGTACTCAAACAGCATACATCGGCCGTGCAGAACTGGGCGCATGCGCCCGGCACACCTCAAAACGAACAATACAAGGGCAGCGCCGCACAGAACCTCTGCTATATAAGCAGAGCACTCTCGAAGACAAGTTCCTCAGCTCACCCTTCGAGTTCACCCTTCTTCTACGTGCTAGTCACATTCACTCCTAGTCGGCACTGGTTGGTACGTCAAGCTCATTCTTATGTGCATACATGCATGCTACGGACTGGGCTGATCTTCCTCTCTCTGTAGCTTGACTTCGATTTCTAAATTATATTTTCGCCATCGTATACACGTCTAGTACTTTACGCCCCTCCCCCCCATTCGCTCAATCTACGCTCGGACGCTTCACTACCCCTCTCAACACCCAACACTCAACACGTCATGTCTCCTTCCTCGCTCTCTTCTTCCGCTGCGCTCCTCCTCGCGCTCACTACCGCGTCCACGCTTGCCCCAGCCGCTAACGGCGTGCCACTCTTTTTCGGTCCAGGCCTCGAGGTCCCTCCCAACGCAGTGTCAGCTTTGCGCTCCACATCGAGCTTCACTCCCAACGCGCCACCCCAACCTCAATCCACAAACTGCATCATCGGGACCATCGGCGCACCGGCGAACACGCGTGACCTTCACGTCGTCCGCGACTCGCTGGACGACAGTGAGGCGTTGAATTTGAAGGCGTTGGGCAAGATTGGGTCGAAGATCCTCGACGGGGTGGGTCTCGTCAGCGGCCTTGGCTCGTTCTTTGGGCAGGGGTACGTATCTTCAGCTTTTTTGTTGGGTTCCAAGCTGATAGATGAACCCTTCAGTTCTTCGACTCCGAGTCAGCCAGCCCCACCCCCACCGCCGCCCGCGGCAGCTGTCACCGTTACTGCTACTGCTGATCCCACCGCTACTGATGCTCCGGTATCCCAACGTGACTACCGCGAGCTGTTCGCGCGGGATGAGAGTGGTATGCTACAGCAGAGAAATGTCAGAAGCGGCCTGCGCGTCGTCAGGCCGTTTATCGGGTGCGTGCCGTCTCATTCCTCTCGATCGTTTCTACTGCTCTATGCTTCAGCGGATAAGATACTAACGTAGGCTCATTCATTAATCAGAACCGTCAACTCCTCTCCGGTCATCCCTTCTTCGTCAGCGGGGTACGTGCTTCTTTCTGCCCTCCCTCGACTATGTGGCACTGATCGATACTGCGTACACAGCACAATTACACCAAGCATCTTCGGTCTGGAACAACCCCTCTCTTCCCGCGAGCTGCCCGAACTACTGCTGGAGCTCGCCGCTCGTGCTGTGCCTGCTTCCGACGGCACCGACGACCAAAGCGGGGCCA
Organism: Trametopsis cervina; assembly: GCA_022385755.1. Lineage (NCBI taxonomy): Eukaryota > Fungi > Basidiomycota > Agaricomycetes > Polyporales > Irpicaceae > Trametopsis > Trametopsis cervina. The sequence goes on from MU278353.1 coordinate 292,787, forward strand.
GCATCTTCTCATCTATCTTCAAAGGCGCAGCGAAGCTCCTCGGCAGTGTCTTTGACAGCAGCTCGTCGTGAGTGATCGATCTCGCTTTTTCTGTAGCAAAGTGCATGAACATAAATTGATATATGCCGCGTGCACTATACAGCAACCAAGATAACCAGCAACAACGTCGCGACCTCGACAATTTTGTACAGTTGCTTGCGCGTGCCAGCGTAGACGACGAAAGCGGAGCCAGCATCTTATCGTCCATCCTCAATGGGACAACGAAGCTCGTCGGCAATGTCTCGCACAGCAGCTCACCGTGAGTGATATTTCCCGTACCGTCTGTAGCGGAGTGCATAGGCATAAACTTATATGTGTCGTTTTGCTCTATGCAGCAATAACGATAAGCAGAAACAGCGCCGCGACTTCGACGCCCTCATGGAGCTGATTGCACGTGCGGACGTGGATGGCAGCGAAGCGTTTAGCCTCAGTAGCATCTTCTCCAAGGTCAAGAACTTTATAACCGACCCGAAGACCCTGGACACGGTCACGACCGCCGCCAATGCCGCCGGTAAAGCTGCCCAGTTCCTCAAGTAAGTAAAACGCTTCTGTGTGTATACTTGCGTTGAGAATATAACATCGCTGATCGGTTTTGTCACAGGCAGCAACAACAGCCACAGGATCCCACGGCTCAGACTCCACAGGATCCCGCAGCTCAGACTACACAGGATCCCGCGGCTCAGACCCCACCGAGCAAGCGTAGCTTGAACGAACTCGATTAGTTTTTGGTACTGAAGGCTGAGTCTGAAGATATCTTGGAAGCAGTAAAGACAATATGTGTTGTAATGAACATTCACGATGCTTGTCTTCGTTCGAAGGGATACTGAGCTCGCATGTAGAAGTTGTGAGTTTACCAGGTGGCAAAGCTGTGTGACTGTGTGTCTACCCGGCTATACTACGCTCCCCAAGGGTTCGCTAGCTTCCGTTATAGGAAGACATAGTAATGAGGACGTCATAGGTAACTGACATACAATACGGCTTGTTAGGCTTCAAATCACTCGCAATTTCACCACCGTCATTGCATAAGGTCTGAGAGCAGGATAGAAATTTTATTAGGGATATTTATGCTTCGGAAACGCGGATACACGACATGAAACTAGCGCTACAAGTTGAGATAGACATAGGGACAGAGAAGAGACGTCATTGGGTTATAAAATGAACAAGTGTGCATCTTTCACAGTTCCCTGCGGTTCAGCCTGGAGGTTTCCTCACGTATACGACGGAGGGCATCCTCAGAGATCAAGATAATACCATCCGGGTCGTATTCTTGCCGCAAAGCCTCGAGTCGTTGACGACACGCCTCCCATATCGGATCCTCATCATCGATCGTTGCTCGCGCAACTTCCGACTCCTCGGTAAATTCCCTACTATCCAGGCCTTGATTGAGGATGGTTGATTGCTGTAGCCTTTCTTGCACGCCGCCCACGGCTCCTTCTGCAAACTCGCTCGCTTGAGGGTCGTTTATTAAAGATTGCCCCTCCGCTTCCTCCTTATCGTAGAGAACCGACCACGAGCTTGCAAGGTCCTCAGGGACGATGAAAGGATCCAGATCGTCCGCCATTTCAGAACTTGTCAGTGGAGGTCCTCCGCTATTCAATTCATGGCTTCCAGCATTGCCGGGGCTGACCAGGCTAGTCTGGCTTCGAGGATCATTTGCTCCTTGATAATTCGTCGGAAGTAGCAGAGATTGCTGGAGAGGTTCTTCCTCGGAGAGACCTCGAAAAGTATTGTCTAGGATTCTGGATAAGGTAGGAGCGAGTGTGTTGCTGGTAGGCCCGTTTGTAGAGCTTGATAGCGGGGCTCCCAGTCCCAGCGTGTCCAGTGCCGCGGCATAGAGGAACATACGCATCAGAGGATACAAACCTTGATGTCCTTCATGCCCTGACAGATTGCCAGCGCCGCCTGCAACGAGGGCACTATCGCCCCTCGGGTGGTTGAGGTGTACGGTAGATGGATCCGATGGTATAGCAGCAGAAGCGTCATACGGCCGTGGGTCAGTTGAAGAGACGATATCGTCAAGAACCGTCCACTCTTGTAGCGGGGAGTGGGGACGATCGGGCGGTAGGTCAGACATAGATGGGACGGGTTCGTTAGAGTTGCGACGTTTATTGTGAGGGGAAGCAATCGGAATGGACGGGACACAAAAGAACTCACAATAAGCCCGTTTTATATCCCGTAACAGGTATTGTAGCTGCATGTTTGTTCCCGAAAATAGTGACACGGTGAGTTGGCCACGAATCCAACGCCCTTGGCCAACTAGATGAGATGTGGCGCGCATGTCAACGTGAGATGGCCTCTGCGTCACGGTAACTGCCGATAAGAAATCAGCGTGGTTATGAAGAGCGAGTGGCCAGGACAGTCTCCAGGCAGAGGTCGCTATGAACGGAATTTGCACATCGGAATGATAACAAAGCAGCCATGGCCGCGAAACATTACAGCTGAAAGATATGACGGTACGATCGAGGCGGGATTGTGCGAGGGGCCAGGAAGTTGACCGAGGAAGCAGACTTTGTCGCCTTGCCATGTTACTTTGGCTCGAGGCGCACAAAGGTAGTGGCCTGGATACTCACGCATGCGAGTTAGGTACACCTGAGCAGGCCCTGCCATCGTCGCTCTTTCAGCACTATGGCCTTGCGAGGTGAGCGGAGACCACCCGTAGAGCTGCTCAGGGGTCGTCACAAATCGTCAGCAGAAAATACCCGTGCTTGAATCCATAAATTTCTGCACAGGCCTCTGTGTAGGCGGAACCTACGCAGGAGTCAAAGGCGTAGGCTTAGAATGCGAATGCTTCCCATGCCAATGTGGGGGTCCTCTGTGCGCTATACATACGGATACCTATTAGCTGACTATGTCCCGGTGCTTGAACTCAGGGTCTTCCCGACATCCATGCTACGCAGCATACTTGAACAATATGTGAAAATAACGGTGGGTCGTCGAATTGGATTGTCCAGCCGAGTGTAACCGATGATGAGACTGTGACAGGTCACAGGCTGACGACTGTACTATCCTAGTACTCAACGATATGTTCTTCGGGTTAAATTCTGTGCGGGGGTCTCTGGGAGATCTCCGTTGGTAAAAGCTAGAGCACCGAGACATGCAGGCCCAAGCCTTGATCAATATCGTGAGATATGCGTAGGGATGAAAGAAGGCTTACCTGTGAATGCAGAGAGCGGAAACCTGTATGTCGACTTCCTAGATGTACACCTTCGATGTGCACTCGGATGAGCAGATCATTCTGCTGTGAAGTCTCCGACACGTGTGGAGATTTCCGTCTTGAACACACACAGAAAAGCCCAAGGAAACGGACGCCCAGTTTTCGAAGCGATAAGGCCTTCCCGACCATTCGTACAACCGTGGCGTCGAGAGAGCTTCGGGTGACTCCTTCTCAGAATGCAGATAGCTCAGATACTCACCACCGTGACTACGTGCCAAATCTTGGTGCACTAGGATGAAATTCTAGAATGTGGCAGCGTCAGTGCGGAAAATAATACCACTCACGCGCTTTCTGCGGCCACATATATCATATCGCAAGAACGGCCGCGCATCTTGTGGATCCTGGATCTGGCAAAATCAACTCGTAGTACATCCCCGCAGGCAATGTGCGACACGACGACAGTTGGTCATATTAGGACTTTGCGCCTCACGACTGGCAAAATCATTTGGTCACGGAACGATTGTACCTTGGGTATGTCTACTCCTTCAGCGGGTATTGATCAAGGTCACTTATGAGCTATCGGAGTGCAAGTGCTCCTATACCTTGTTTGTCTCGCTGGGGGAGCCAACACTTGACTGCTTTCTATGTTCCGTGAGTGAGCCAAAATATGCCCGCGATAATATTGACGAACCTTAGAGGGACACCGAAAGAGGCTAAGCAACTGGTAGTGCGAGGTAACAAACGGTTGGCGCTCTGAAGCAAATCGCAGGTGTTGTATGGAAGAAGAAAGCATCACCCATAATATAGCATGCTGCTGCTCGAGGACTGTTCCAGAGACGTAAGATTGCAGAGCTTAGATACAATAAACCAGCGGCTTGCGCCACACGATTAGCTCATCTAATGTATAGCCCTAGACAATCGAACGTGCCTTCTCATCAAAGGAACGTATAAAAACCCTTGTTCTAGCTCCAGGTAAAGTGGAAAAGATGGTGTTATTAGCCAATGGTGTGCAAGAGCTGTTGCGAGTTGACAATCAGTACGATGGTTCAACAGCACGACTCGATAGGGATGATCAACAGACTTCCATCCCACAAAAAGTACTGATCACGATGATTAGATGATGACAAGTGCGACTAAGGAGAGGCACTCATTGGTGCACAGCATTTCTGCGGTTCTTGATCACCATCGAAGGCGAATTGTTGCTATCGGCGCAAGATCTCTGGGGTACTGCCGAGTCCCTTAACAAGTCAGAACACTTGATGCTGTATTAATAGCGAACGCTGCAGCATGATGACTCGATGTACTTACTGATTACATAGGCTGAACTGATGGCCAGAAAACCAATCACATCTTGCTGGCACAACCATGCAGCGTGGGGATTATGCGCGACGGGGTTATAAGTCGGCGCGATACCGCGTATGTAGCCTATCATTCCCTTGCAAAGGCGCGCGGAAGTATCTCACAGGCTACAGGAACTCCGAACTTTATGAATGAAGTCGGTGAGATAGAGATACCGACCACACCGATAAAGCTCGGAGGCCCCACGCTCGCTTGAACCCGATTAGAAGTGCGCTTAAGTGCACATGTGCCACAGCCTTTGGACAAGCTCTTGAGAGGCCACATGCACAGGTAAATTTCCGACTGAAGGCGATGTTCTTCAGTGTGGTTAGGCCCTTCTGCCGCTGAAAGGGCGACACGAGGCCTGCATCGTGGGAGGGTTGAAGCGCCCCCGACTGGCCAGTTGAAAGCCGCAATTGTGTATGTGCAGTTTCCAACATTCTCATCATTCGACTCGAGGTGATGTGGCTGTGGGGCGTGAGATGAGTTCAACAGGAGGAGGGTGGGGTCAATCGAGCACGGAGGAAGTGAGTGAACTTAGTTCGCGCTGGCAACGTTGATGGTTGTCCGATGGCAGGCGGGTATCTCGCACCCTTGTATAGACTAGGAGAAATGCGGTAAGTGACAAGGGCGTATCATTAGGTGTACACAATTAGCGGTGCAAAACGGGCTCTCCGGACCAGGTTGCGCTGATATGGACTGAGTCGGCTGTTGAAAGGGAAATTAGGAGAACAAACGAACGCAGAGACACAAACATACCTATTGATCGCGATGGTCATTCAAGATGTTGTATGAATCATTGTTACGAAGGTTGTGGTTATAAGGAAAAGTAGCAGAGGTTGAGTCGCGGAACGTGATTAGATTTGGGTATATTTCGGCATTTTGCGGATCCGGATCGGGACAGCGCTGTCGCTTTGCTTCCACCTCTCTTGCCCTCACCTCTCCATCTTCTCGGCGACGACGTTTGGATCCCAGCTTGTAAGATAGCGTTGGAGCTTGTGGGTTCGCTCTGGCAGGCGACAACATAAACTCTCCGTTCTTCTGCCGTAAGTCGGACAGTACTTGACCTCCCAACCCAACCTGACAGCAGTTTCCCCGGCTCTCCGACACCAGGATCCCTTTCCTCCTCCCCCTAACCCGCCAGGCCGCGCGGATTGTATTCGTGGATTCACCTCCCATAGTGTTGCCCTTGTCGCCTTTCTTCTAAAGTCATGCCTAGCACGTCCCGAGCACAGAAGGCTGAAGCGAAGTACAATGTTGTTCTCGAATGTAAGGCGCCACATTGCTCCTTGCCTGTCTCTCGTCCTGACTTGTATTTGCTTCCAGTCCCGAATTATGGTCTACACACAGCAGCGTCGTCCGGAAATCTAGGCCTGGTCAAATATGCACTTGAGCACGGACAGCCGGTCAATTCTGCCCTCGATGGGATATTGCCGTTGCATGCGGCCTGTCACGGTGGTAGCGACCTAATCGTTCGGTTTTTGATAGAATATGGAGCGGACGTGAATGCACCGAGGTACGTGATCGATGTCGAGGTTTCTGAACCGGGATTCTGATTGTTTATCACACCCAGGCTACCGCGTCGTTACACCACCGACAAGCATCGCCCCTCGACGCCATCACTGTCCATCTCCGCCAGCTCAGGATCAACACCGCTGCATTTTGCATGTATTCACGGACACTCAACAGTGGTAATGACGCTATTACTGCATGGTGCCCACCCCGACCGTCCAGACAAGCATGGTATCACTCCCGAGATGCTTGCTCGTCAGAAAGGGTTCAACGACTGCGCCGATGTATTGCGAGAGTGGTCCCACAACAAAGACAAGGATCTACGTGAACGTGAAGCGGTCGGTCCACATCCCCATTACTCAGAAGACTCTTCCACCAGGGAGTCTCACCCGTATTGCGGTTCACTGGAATGCCGGGAGTGTGCGACTCGGAAGAGGATACGGATGAAACGTTCAATCGATAACGCGATTCATATTTTGCGTCATTCACCTTCGCAGGGGTCGACTATGACCACTCCTCCGCACTCATCGGCTAGCGGTACGATGCAGCCGCCGTCGCCGGCAACGGATAGTCCTAGGCCGCTGGGCGAATACACTTTCTATCCTACGAATGACTCCGCAATAGACGACTTCCCTCCTCGTCGGCCGTCTCTGCCGCAGGTCCTGGAGGTGCCTCGCGCATCTACCTCTTCCAACCGCAGTAGGCGACCATCAAATATGTCTACGTCCTCAAGGCCACGATCTGCGGGCACAGATGCAGAACCTTCGACGCGGGTGAGAGGCAAGCTTTCACTTCTAAATATATTCAAGAAGGCCAACGAGGTCTCATCAACCCCTGAGTCGAACTCCAGTTCGGCCGTCACCTCTGCATCAGTTTCACCTTCCCCTGGCTCTGGTCTCCTCATATCGAGAGTATCCGGTCAATCCAGCGAGATGCTGGTAACAGCAAACTCAGACGTCTCCCTTGCCTCCAATCAGTCTTCCAGTCGGACCCATCACAGACTCTTCAGCGAAGGAGCCGCCACGCGCGTCAAACAGGTGACCGAGTCAAACGACTCCGGGTCTCACAGCGTGGTTCGTGAACGGCTGCAGTCTTCTTCAGCCACTCACGATGGCATCGGCACAAGCAGCCCGCCAGTCCGACCGGGTATCCTACGGGCGCACGGCAGGTCTTCCTCATCAGGGCAGTCAACTCCACAGACAGACACCACGCGTTCGGTGTCCGGCACGCAGTCGTCTCTGCGAGCGCTTCGCTTCGATTCCACTACCAGTACTCAAAGCTCTCACTCGCATCGGGCGGAATCCATCAAGCGAGCCGCTCGTCACGAGAGTCGCAGTCCTTCACGGCGCCTGCAGGAGCAAGGTAGTGTTAGTTCGTTGCGGCCGGGGAGCCCCAGGTCTACTTCATTCGGTTTGCGATTGGAGAGTGAGCCGGAAGCGTTGCCTGCACCATCGATACTATCGGAACATCCAAGTGGTGGTATCGAGGAAGAAGATGAAGAAGACGAAGAAGACGAGGAGTATGGGCGTCCTGTCTCTCCCCAGGTCGGAATGAGCGATGTGGAGGCGGAGCGGCACCTACCGAAACGCCTCTCTACTCAGTCAGCTGTTTCTGAGGTAGACTCGCAAGATACGCTTCACCATGCCTTCTCGTGTCCCTTCAGTATCAACGAGCCACCCCCCGCCGCAGAAGAAGAAGAGGAGCTCGCAGCCGAGGATGTGCAAGCGCCCGGTCGGTCGTCGACAGACAGCAGGATGAGAGGGAACTCACTGAGCAGTATGGTCACAGACAGCAGCGTGGACCCGCCCAGCAGCTGCGTCCCGACACCTTCTATACAACAATCTACCCTCCCTGGACCTCTCGTCTTTGCCCCTTCATCTGTTCCAACGGAACCTAACCCATTCGAGGCCGTCAATGAGCACGACGAGTCCTTGACGCCAGTGGACACCCCTTCTCCGGCCAAACGCTCCAGGGCAGCGCTCGACATCGACATACGTTCCATATCGACGCATGCACAAGCGGAAGCGCTTGTTGCTCGCGCGCAGCAGCGTATCTTGACGCATTCCAACGATCTGGACGAGGAAGAGATCAAAACTCTTGGTCTTAACGTGGGTGAAGGACATACTCCGTTGAGTGCGCGTCTTGCGGCCTACGGCGAGAGTTTGGCGATCGAGCGCAAGTTCAAGCAGGAACAGCAGGAGCAGAAGCGGCGGAGTTTGCTCGCGAACTCCGTCTCATCTAGTACGTTGATGGCGAGTCGTTCGAACGATTCGAGGGAAAGTCAAAAGTCGTACGCGGCGCAGCTGGATCGACACGGTAGTTTGCAAGAGAGACATCGTCGTGCAACGGAAGGGGACTGGCAGAGGCCTACGAACAGTGATGATGCGCGTGAGTCTAAATAACTTCTCTACATCAGCGCTAGTCCATACTAAATGGTACCTTTTATCAACCCTTAGTGCCAGCCTCTGTCACCCATCTCATGTCGTCCCCGCCACCTCGACATGATGCGACATCAATATCCAATCCCGAGCCCGCAGGAAACCTGCACCACTCATTCAATTCACCCGGGATCTCCATCACGCCTCCCGCAGACGCAGACCGCCACGCCAGGTCCGAGTCGCTCCTGACAGAACGGAGTACCGGTATGGGCATCAGTATGGGCATCGCGCGATCACGCACGCCCGATCCGGGATACTACGACTCGTTAACGCACGGCGTCCCCCTCACGCGCTACCAGACGTGTCCGACAGAGGACGGCGGCGTGGGCACCAGCAAGGTGCTGAGGAGCGGCAAGGAACGTCAGGCGGCGCGCGCGCAGAAGCTCGCGAAGATGGGGTTCTCGTCTGGTGGGAGCGCGGATACGTGGAGGGAGGCGTCGACGTATTCGCAGAGGCCGCCGCAGAGACATCGGTTTGGGGGGATCAAGACGCTTGTGCAGTCTCTCACTGGGAAGGCATAAGCATAGGCCTAAGTCCCGATTCCCTCCATGCGTCATCCATCACACTTTGTTGTGTTGTTGTTCAGTGATTTCGATTCGAGCACTGTTCCGCTTTCCACTCTCATTCATCCATGTTATATCACCATATTTCTTGCCCCTTGTTGTTTGTTTTCTCTCTGATGCTTGACTCCCCCTTGTTTCCTCCCGCTGCATGCAGCAGATGCAAATGCACGCGGTCGAGATGGCGGTTCGATGATTCGGTTCTGTTATGTTCTTGGTCCGTTTGCTTGTTTATTCTTCATTTGTATGGTTTATTCTATTCGGATTGCGAGCCCCGCCTCGCATGCATGCATGTTGTGTTTGTTTTCCTCTCTCTCGTCCCAGTTCAGATCACGCTTTCACCTTCAAATGTCACATTATATTCCATCCAGCGTCCCCATCCCATATGTCATCAACCCAAACCAAACCACCCTCATTCATAACCCCCACATACACAATCACATCACTGTCCACGTGCCAGTTGTTTTCTGTAGTTTTATTTGTACTATGATTTTTTGGAATCCCACTTTGTACAGCATTGCCGTTGCAAATCATAGATTGGCTGTTCGAGATGTGATGTGATTTGATTCTCCCAGGTTTGCTTTGCTTCTTCGTTCATGATCCAGATTTTGGTGTTTGCTTATGATTACAGGTTGATATGTTACGGCAGGTGGCTGTGCTGAAGGGGCGGTGGTTTGTGTGGTGGTATGGATCTTCGACTCTCTCCTATTTTTTCGACGCTGACCCAATCACTTACAGCACAGGTCGCTTCTGGGATGGAAGTGCGAAACTGATGGGCAATCACTGTGAAGCCCCCTGGTTCGACCAGAGCAGACAGCAGCAGATGGACATCAATAGACGCCAGGACACAGCGGTGTGGCTTTCTGAACCTGCAATGACGGTCCGTATCTTTGGTGTTTGCTTGCTTATGATCAAAGCTTGATATGGTACGGCAGGTGGCTGCGCTGGTCTGTGTTCGCTTGAACTCACTCCTACTGTTTCTTCGCTGACTGATACGCCTCCAACAGGAGGTCTGCGAAGGATGGATGTGCGAAATTGATGGGCAATCATTGTGAGGCCCCCTCATTCGACCAGAGCAGACAGCAGCAGATATGAACGTCAATAGACGCTAGGACACAGTCGACGGGCATTCTGAAGCTGCAACGACGGTCCGTAGCAGCCCCGTACGGCCCACACGTCTTCAGAATCATCGTCACCTGTCTGCGGACGATGTCTCGAAGACGATGTTCGTTCTTCCGCGGTATACCCTTTCGTCATGCGTGATATGTGTATATAACTGACCATAGCCTCACGGGAGCTCGTTCGTCCATTCTCACAGCAGCACAACATGCTAACCCACATCGCCACGCTCCTACCATCTCTCATATCCTCCAGCATCTCCGCGGTCTCCGCCCTAACTCTCACGCTCCCCCCAACACCACCCCCCTCCTCTCACCGCGTGGACCCCTCGCTTCTGAGCGTCTCGATCGAGTTCTTCGCGTTTCCGGGGTACACTGCGCTCGCGGCTACGACGAACTGCTTGGACAATGTTGCGGTGTTGCGGGGGGCGCAGCCTGCTGTGAGGATTGGGGGGACGACGCAGTTTGTTTGGTTTTTATGAGGTTTGGTGAGGGGGTGCTGATGGGTGGTTGTAGGGATAGGGCGACGTTTGATCCTGGTCTGAAGACGGCTGTGAACTATACGGTGGATTCGCCTGCGGATGCGCCTGCGTCGTTGACGTTTGGCCCTCCGTTCATTTCGCTGGCTTCGCAGTTGAAAGGAAACGTCACGCTGGGTCTGAACCGCCAGCTCGATAACCAGCCGGCTAGCTTAGCTGCGGCTATATTGGCTAAACAGCAAATGGGGAACCTGTTCGCTATAGAATTGGGTAATGAACCAGAGTGTGAGTTGCATTGTTGACCATACGGCTGTTCAAGAAGGTGTTCACGATGTGCGGGCAGTCTACGCAAGCAACTCTCCAATCATTGTGGACGGAGGAAAGGGCTGGAATCAGGATGTGGATGCTGCGAGCCAGAAGTCGTGGTTCAAAACGTTCTCAGCATCGGTGAGCAGGAAGTGACATGGTAGCACTGATGCTGAGTCCGTTCAGGTCGGAACCATATTCCAAGGCGCGGTGACGCTCTCATGGACCGCCGGCGGGACACTGTCTCGCTTAGGCTCAGACGGAGCAGCATTGCTCAGATCTCTGTCACGGCACTCGTATCCACAATCCGCGTGCGGAGGAGCGAGCACGAACCTGCCAAGTCTCATGAGCCACGCGTACGTGTGCCTCTCTTTTCTTCTTCCATCTCGGGAGGAGTGCATTCTGAACGACAATGATGATGATGATGGTGGGCGACTGCTGCAGGGGGATTGTGTCGTACACGCGGCAGTATCAGTCGGAAGCATCCGCTGCACATGCCGCGGGGATTGAGTACTTCCTCGGGGAGACGAACTCTGGTGAGCGCGTGTGCCTATGCTTCTTTCTGTGCGCGGTGTGCGCGGCGGCTCATGCATGTGCCCTAGCCACTTGCGGCGGCGGCGGAATCAGTCCGGTACGTCGTGACATCATACACATGCATCCCAATTGTCTATGTACAACAAAGAACTCATGACCTGCGGGACAGACATTTGGTGCGGCACTGTGGATCGTGGACTACGTGCTGCAAGGGGCGCTGAACGGGGTGGACAGGCTGTACTTCCACCAGGGCACAATCTCGAACTGCGTGCGTGGGCCGATTGATTGACTCTCCGTTGTGCTACTCGTCCCGCCGGCTGATGCAGCTCACCGATTTTGCCTCCGCGCGCAGGCATATTGCTTCTGGGGCCAAAGCTCGATCTTCACGCCGTACTACGGCGCGGCATTTGTGTCCGAGTTCCTAGGTGCCGATGGGGCGCAGATTGCGATGCTCGATGACGGCACGGGCGCGGTCGCTGTGTATGTGGTGTATTCTGCGTCGAGCGTGCCCGTACGACTCCTTGTGGTGAACACGAATTATTTCGACGGGACGGGGACACGGTCGAATGCTACGGTGCAGTTCTCGGGGCTGTTGACGAGCAGCGGGACAAAGCAGGCGAAGCGGCTGACCGCTCCGAACGCCACGGCGCGCGTTGATCAGGGGGCTGCGGTGACGATAGGGGGAAGTCCGTCGTTTTCTGCCAGCTGTGCGAGGAATGGAGAGCAAGTGACGGAAGCCGTGCAAGTCAATGGAAGCGCAATGTCGGTGTCCGTACGTGCGTCAGAGGCGTTGATAGTCTTCTTATGAGGTATGATCGACGAGTGTATGCACCTTGTGTTGGGGTAGGGCATATGCCAGCAATAATATCTAGGCCGTGCTTGGGCCGTCGCTACTCATGTAACAAAGTCGCGGTAGTTTCGAATAACCATTTTGCTTTAGCGGAAGTATCAGAATCTACACTTCGCCTTTTCTAGTCAAGAGGTGGAGGGTACCAACCTGCGGGATGATATATCGTCGTAGAAAGAGCGCTGCTTGGCCACACATCTTATCTCTCTCCAAACAACACGTAAACAGTGTACAAGCGGATAATCACCATTGGCCCATCACTTCATACAGGAGATTGTCTGTCAGACAGGGTCGCGCTAGATTGAACACTGATCGACATTCGCCTCCTAATCAGATTGTATGCTGCTGCTGATCATCAAGTACAAACCGTAGAGCACGGATGAGTGTGTCAAATTGGAAGCCTAGACACCGTCGTGGGTCTGTGCATACGAGAACCACAGATCAGCTCTTAGTGTTCGCCAGCAATTCGTTCGTAAGATGAAGCGAGGGATGCATGTTGCAGCGAGTGTCTGAGGTCCCATCTATAAAGGGCAATGCCGCGGGCCGCGGCTAAGTTAATTTAAAGTTTCCCGACTTCGCGTCACGGCTGTGACACACATGGCAAACCTCCATGCAAAGAAGCGCAGGAGTTTGCTCGTCAAGAATGCACTCGTATGGCTACAATTATTGTTGTGCGTGCGCAGAAAGCGTGAGGGTCGAGGCCTGAGTGCCATGCTTGAGTCTGTTATGTGATCGGGCAAATGGTTTGATCAATTATGGGCGCTATCTGCTAGTGGATTGAGCGGCGGAAGTCCCTCCAGGGGTTCACGCGTGCTTACATACGGCCTCTCACTCTCTCAACTCGGCTGAGCACCTCTTGCACCCTCTGCCAGCTTGCATGTACGGCTGACCACCTTGGATCTGGAAAACGGCTCAGCGGTACTATATAAGCAAGCAGCGCGCACGACGGATTCCATTTCCAGTCCAGTCTAGTTGTTTGATACAACGTTCTGCCACTCCCACTTTCCAGTATCTTTGCTATCATGCCTCCTCCGAACAACGTGAAGGACAGACCCCCGCAGCCGCAACAGCAGCACCAGCACCAGCAGCAGCAGGTGCCCCGCATGAAGTCGATGCCCAGTCTCGAGCAGGTCGACGGCGAGTTCGTCGAGAGGACCAAGTCGGGCAGTATCTCGCGGATGCGTTCACACAACGGCAATAAGCCCATGATTCCCCAGAACCACCGCTGCACGATGTGCCACGCAAAGTTTACACGTGTCACACACCTGCAGAGACACATGCGCACCCGTACGTCCGTCTTACCTTCCTCTCCAGTACATTTCCAGTGGGCTAATATCGGCAAGACTCTTCTAAACGCCAGTACGCCTGTGAAGTGAGTGTCCTGTCCTACCCGCGCTATCTGACGCCCTCCCGATTTCTGATAATCTCTTCTCTACAGCGTTGTGGAAATTCGTTCACCAGGAGCGATCTGCTCACCCGTCACAAACGTACCTGCGGCGACGCGTGAGTCTCTTCGTCTTTCCCGATAATACGCGCGCCTGACCCGGCAGTAGGAACACCTCGCACAAGTCGCGCCGCAGATCGTGCAAGGCCTGTGTCGAAGGCAAGGCGCGATGCGATCAGAACATGCCGTGTGCGCGGTGCTCGTCGAAACAGTGGGCGTGTGTGTACGAGCAGCGCGAATCGCAATCGCCGTCGACGAGCAGGCCCAAGCGGACGGGGTCCGGCGCCGGATCGTCGCTCCTCCCTCCCGTGGCTGGCCCATCCCGCTCGTCCCTCTACACCGTCCCCGAGGGCTCCAAGTCGCTCTCTCATCTCGACGACAACTCCGATCTGCATCTCCTCCACACCATCGACGACGACGGCTCCCAGGCGGAATACAAACACAACCCGTTCCATACCTACAGGACATATACTGACTACGACTACGCTACGACGCACGAGACATCGTACGCCGGCTCGTCCTACGCCGACGAGTCCGTGTTGTCCGGCGAGCAGAGCCGGGGCGGGGGCGGGAGCGGGGCGTACGGGCTGCTCCCGCAGGGCCACTCATACGCACAAGGCATGAGCAGCATGAACAGCGCGATCAACACCCTGCTGTCCGACCAGCTAATGCAGACATACTACTACGACGTGATCAAGCGCGAGGACGAGGCGTTATCGCCCTCGACGTCCCTGAGCCTGCTGTCGACGGCGCAGGACACGACGTTCCCGTGGTCCGCGGCGAGCAATGTCGACCCGCAGCCGTTCATGGCGCAGGAGATGCCGTTTGGCGGCATGGATGCGCTGAGCTTGCGCGAGGCGACCGCCGGTGCACCTGGTCCTTCGTCGTCGGGGCACCCCGCGCCGTTCGTCAACGCTCCGGATTACCCGGCACCGCCTGCTATGCCGTACCCCTCGGAATACGAGCAATACAGTACGCATACATTTTATTTGTTCTATCACATCACAGAAAAGCAGATCGCTGATATGATATGCGCGTTCGTTCGTTGCAGTCCATCTCTTCTCGAACATGTTCCTCTCACAGATGCCTATCATGCACATCGCTACACTAACCCTGAACGACAAGCCCCCTATCCTCATCTCGGCCATGCAAGCGTGCGGCGCGCTGTACGTGCGGACACCCGCTGCACAGACGTTCATCGACGAAACGCTATCGTCTGCGCGCGATCTGCTCGTCGCGGAGTTTGTGAGTACATGCGCGGTCGCTGTGATGATGGTGCACAATCTGACCTGTGGTTCTTGGAATGTAGGAAGCTAACCCGCAGTCTATCGAGATGCAAACACATCTTATACTCGCTGTCACGCTGTTGCAGACGATAGGGTTGTATCACCAGTCTCCGGCGCAGCGGTCTCATTCGCAGTACTATCACAAACTCCTCGTCTCGGTAAGTCGACTCTTACCTCCCCTTATGCGCGCGTTATTGACTTATCCATGGATTAGATGATACGGCATAGTGGACTCATCCATCGTGTGACACAATGGCGGCCGCCTACTTGGGCGGAGATAGAATGTGGTGAACAGGTGTGGCATGATTGGGCGTTCCATGAGACCACGAAGAGGTGCGTGATCTTTCTCTTACTCCCCCGTTTAGCAAATCTGATTTGTTGCTGCGACCCAGAGCACTCCTGCTATCGTATTTGCACGACACATGCCATTGCATATACTTCACGCTAGATCCTTCGTATGAGGCTGACGAAGTAACAGCCCCGCTGCCTTGCGAGACCCCGCTATGGGACGCGAGCAACTACCAGGAATGGCGGTCCATCCTCATGGCCAGAAACTCGCCGTTCGGATCTTTGGAAACTCGCCTCCGCCCGCTCACCCTGCTAGGATCCCTGCAAATCCTCGCAGACAGTAGCCTGCCAGAAGACGAGCCACCGATCATCGTGACCCCCTTCGCGCACTTCATCCTCGCACACGCCATTCTGCGCAAGCTGTTCCGAGACTGCGTTGAGCGCGAGCACGGGCCGGAGAACCACAACGAGGCATGTAACGTCCAGGACATGCTACACCACTGGCTGCGCAGCTGGCTCCAATCGCCCGAAACACCACGCGCGACCGAAGTGCGCGACCCGATCTTCCTGCACGACGCCCTGCCGTTCTACTGGATCGCCCAGCTCACGCTGCTCGCGCACCAAGAGGACATCCTCCCGTTCGGCATGGCGGGCACGGGGAAGGATAAGAGCGGGGAGGGGAAGTTTACGCTGGTGAAGGAGTGGTTGAGGTTGATTAGGGATATGTTGAGGAAGGGCGAGGACCAGCCGACGTTGTTCTGGGATAAGCTGATGAAGATCCGCATGGGGAAGAGGGCGGGAGAGGAGGAGGGCGGGAGGGTGAGCCCTGGGGGGCTGCTTGGCTTCTTTGAGGAATAGGAATGAGAGGCGCGGATGTGGTGCGATGTACACTATGGCTATGCGGTGTGCGGGGTGATTCGACAGTGCTTGCATGGTTTCTCATATTTGATATGTTGTGATTATTCTACTTTGTACTTTCACCTTGCACGCTTACTAGGGGGACGTTCGGAGCTTCAAATGATGGGTGGGAATTTCCGTTAGCCGGATTCGACTCGTGTTGATAGCCCCTGAAACTGGAAAGGTGAGTGGCATTTGGGGCGAGGTTGGGATTGATTGCAACGTGCTGAATCGCGTCTCGGTTTCTCTCTTTCTATTAGACGGTTTGCATTACATTCGTCTCTGACCGCGGCATGAAGAAAAGAGGTGTGGAGGTTATCGTTGTCTGCGACGACAAAGATGTAGAGGAATATGCTACGCAACATGTCGATGAAAGACGCGTTACCAGCTACATAGCGAGCGAGATCGGAAAGGTAATGTATGCTTTCATATTTATCTGGATATCGCAGCTTATTGTGCTCTTCGCTCCTTGTAAATAGCGTTTCGTGCTCGAGGTCGCCAATGACACCGAGCTCGGCTTTACAGTGCAGATTCTGTGCGATGGTGCTGAGACGAGCACCTGGTTTTTGGACCCGCACGAAGACTCCGGCTTGTGGGACGGTGTTCTCGGCGAGGGCACATCCGTCAGGCCATACATCTTCTCGCGTCTATGTCTGACTGGTGAGCATAACTTGCAATGCATACCGTATTCGAACCTCAGCCCACCATCTCGTGGCAGATAAGGAAGAAGAAGCACCCAAGACTGATCGCGAGATTGAATGCCTTGGCACCATCTCTGTCGCATTGTATCGCTCGTCGTTGCGAGAGCGAGATCCCACAGACGCGGAGCACCGGCCGAGAATGGTGCAGAATCCGAAATTAGATGATACACCTGTACACGAAAAGAACAAGAAGGTCGGGATGCATGCTATAATGTGAGGAAAATCGTGGAACTATGCTGTGGAAGCTTCCTACCCGTACATAAACACTTACAGTACCATCCTAGACTAGGAGAACCCATTGATGGCGGAAACGTGGAGAGTGTACCGATTACGTCTATGTATGGACTCGACCCGATGGAGACGCCATACGCGTGGTTCACATGGTACTATCGTCCGAAAGGTGAAAACTATCGTCATCCAATTTACAGAGATGGTGACAAGTATGAACAGACTACTTGCAGGCACAGGGTATCATCCCCTCAGAGCATCCAAAAGGACAACGAGCAGGCCGTGGCCGCGGAGGTGCCAGTAAATCAGCGAGTAAAGCCTCCACGCGACGAAAGCAAGGTACGCACGCGGTTCGCGAGGCGGGCTCGTCGGGTAGCGCGCATAAGTCAGCCCTTGATATCAAGCTAGAAACAGCTGAAGTGGACTCAGACCCCGAGGATCTCCTAACAGTACTGGTACGCTCTGATAACTCTGAGATTTTCATCCGCCTAACTGTTTGCAGTACCGAGCAAAGCGAGCCGCTTCTGAAGATGGAGACTACAGCCCTGCGAAACGTCCCCGTGTCGACGCCAGTGAGGCTGAGTCTTCTGGTAGTAATCGTCCGCGGACGAGCGAGCGATTGCGCTCGAAGCCGCCTCGAAATTGGGCCAGAACATCCCCATAGCAGAGCTTGAAGGGTACTGGTTTTGTCAGTTGGGTACTCAGCGGGGCTTGAATGTACCACCTCGCAGATGCATATGTGCTACGGGTGCACGCGAAAATGCTTTCGGCAATCTCACCAAAGATCCACCAAGAGCTCACAGTTGAGCACCTACATATATTAACCACAATAACGGTGTGCAATTGAGTGGTGCTATTCCTCTCCTTATACTACTTGCCCCAAATACAGAAAACTCGAGTAATTAGGACAAGTGACATGCGCATTTGGTTCAAACCCTGCCTGCTGTTCAGGGCTCTCCCTTCAGCGACCTCAGCCAAGCTGTAACCTGACGGTCAACTGGATCTAAGTTGCGTTTGGGTTCACCTGGTGCAAACAGCATCAAAGATGCAAGACACGATGTTATTGCACAAAACAACTTACCAGTTGCATTATCAGATCCAACCGTACTCTGCGAAACTCTTCGAGACAGTTCAACATCCCACGCTCCGTCATAGACTTTCTTCAGCAGCTGCTCGCAGAGCTCCTGACGTATGGCAGAATTGAGTTTGACATCGGGGAGCTCAGGGTATACCCAGCGGGGCATAAATTGGCCATGAGTGCCCCGGGTTTGGAAGTCAAGACTGGTCTGAGACCGGAAAGCCTGAAAGTAAAGGTAGCATAGCTCGCAGGCGAGCTTAGAGGCGCCGATATATCCAACAGCCTTCGGCTCTGCATACAAAGCCAGAAGTAAAGCGCACTCGCAATGTGGGCGGACATCAACACCTTTGATCGTATCAGGGCCTGCAAACGTACTTCGGTCAGATGGGCATGGAAAAGACAACGTCTACATACTTGTGTTACGGTAATTCCCGCTGTGACTCCTAAGAATCCGATCTTTGAATATCTGTATGCTCTCGTCTGCAGTCAAGTCTTCAGGATCCTGAGCTCCTGACAGTGTGGCAGCGTGTCGAATAACTTGGAAGATCGAGTGGTTGTCTACGGGGTATGTGTATGATATCGGCTGACTTGCGACGGGGTGCACAGTAAATGGGCCTATGAAAGCGGCGAGCTTTGTTGACATGGGTACATTGGCAACAGTATGGAATTGTTTGGTGACTAAGGTGACCTTCTCGATCCAGCGCGTGCAGTTTCCGTTTAAACCTAAGTGCAGAATTGAATAAGTCCGAAGTAATCGGAATTATACGCAGACCTACCTGCGTCTTGAGCAAGCTTGAAAATATCATCCGCGCTCTCGTTTGCGTGGAATGAATATATATTAAGCAACCCGGCCAGGAGCAGGCAGGCCCCCTCTATATGCGTGCTGGTTGGTGCCTTAGCCGCACTCTGGGTGAATATGATTGCCAGATGCGAGACGATGACTGATGCACGGCGGAACGTATATTCCTCTGGCAGTGATCGCTCAACCTCAAAGAACCTCCGCAAGGCAGATAGTCCGTTCACCGTGGTAGCTGCATCCATCCCGTCAATCGTTTGAGCGAAGGAGGTAAAGTCGGTGTTGTAAACACTCTTGATGAACCGCTGCCGAATCTTTGCCCATGAGTACTTGAGCACCCGCAGACCATTGACCATGAAGAAAAGGGCTGGAACTTGTTTAGAGTGGTGCAAGATTAGCGTCCTACGCTGCTGGACTGATAGGCACGTACCAAGCGTCGCGGGTTCTGTTTTCCCTACAACAATTCAGTTGCTCACAAACGAGAACACCAAGTGGAATGTTCGTTCCATACGCTGCGAATGGGGAGGAGGATTGTCTGTCTGTTGAGTGAGCTTACAGCGCACCATCCATGATATCGACGTAGAAAGATCCCCTTTCCCTTTCCCTACAAAGCAGTGTCGTAAGCTCGCCCTCTTAGTCCGCAGGCTCCGATGCTATGAAAGCTAGCATTTATGTGGCCAAGTCAGTGTATGATGGCGTACGTGACAGTCTAAGTGAGAGAATAGTGCAAGTCGAATTATGTGCGTACGGGGGTACGGACCGCATGAGACGCCGGCCATTCGCGCAAAAAGTAACCGTGACATTCTGACGACGACCACCGTCATCGAGAAATGGAAGAGAAGTCAGGATTCTGAAGAGGTTTTCGGCAGGCGATAGCAGGGAGTACAAACGGTGAGTATTGTCGAGGAACCATGCTGTGCATGAACAGATGTTCTAAGAACGTCTATCTGAACTCTAGCATAAACGGTTCACAGCCCCTGATAGAAGCGCAAGCCGATAGAGTTATTCATCACTCACAGGGGATCCGTGAAGTGCTGCGTCCGGGGTCGGATGATCATGACATGCAGTACTCGAACTGCGCGAAGCAGGGAAATCCAGCAGCCACAGAGACTATGCCAAGCCTAGTATCGCGCAAGTGAGTACTGTACTGCCATCGCTCGCGTTTATCATATCAGTCTATACAGCACTCTATCCATCCGATCCACGTCCAGCGACGGACCAATGCACGATGCAAATACAGCTAACGTAGCGTCCTCGATCAGCACTCCCATTCCGAGGGCTGTGTGCGCGAAGTGCAGTGCGATGCTGTTGTCCCTTTTCTCCGTTCCTAGTTCGCGTCCGTCGTGGTGTGGTGTGGAGAGGTGTGGTGTGGAGAGGAGAGGGGAAATGCTATGCTATGTTAATGCGCGCGGTCTGCGTACGCCGCTCAATAGAATCAAGTAGTGTGTGTTTCATTTATGACGGTGAGTGTGCTTCGCAGCGCTCCTTTGATGGTGTGCTCTGCGTCCGCAGAGTCCGGGTTGTTGCGTAACAGTACGCCTGGCGCAGGTGAGTGCGCTCTGCTTTGTGCGGTGGTACGAAGCTCATCCTGAACTCGGGCGGCGTTGAATATTTTGGACAGGTTGGTTGCGCACCTCCGACTTCGCTTGCGCAATGGGCACACGGCTATGACGAGATGACAGCGAAGCATCGACGCGATGTCAGCTTCCGAGGATCTTGTGCCGAGGCGTGAAGTTTGCAGTACTGTAAGGCACGCAGCGTGGAAGCGCAAAGATGGCACCGACGCGCACCCAAGGAGCCAAAAGACGGAAAGACGACATGTTCTCACTGCGACCTGCATTTCGCACTCGGACTGCGAGTGCGGCAGGGAAGGAGAGACGCTGGGTCGCAAACGCCGCCGCTCCGCTCGATCTCCCACCATCACCCATCATCGCACGCAGGCGTCTCGCGCAGGGTCGAGCACCCCGCAAAATGGGTACTGTATCGCGAACGCTGTGTTGAAACCGGGGCGAATTTTGCGCATCACGCGACCAATTTCTCGCGCGTCGTCAGCGGCTTTGCGGGGCACAGCACCCAGGAAAACGGTCACGCGGATATGGCGGTGTGCAGCACACGGTGCGCTGTGAATTGGACTGTAATGAAATGAGATGGAGAAGGAAGGAGGGGACGCTCGTCGAGGTCGCTATCTATTCCGCAGCGCACCCCTGGGAGATGTCGGTCCTCGGTGCGCGCGAACCCAAGCACTGCCGCACCGGAGAAGGAAGCATCTCATCCCCTTCCATCCTATCCTTCTATTTCTATAGCAAGCATATCAAACAAACAAGCAACCAATCCATCACGCACGCGGTCTCATCTCCGTCTCCGTTTCCCCAGATTCGCATATAAGTAGTACCCCCGCTCTGCGCTCCGTCTGCTCTCTCCCCTCTGCCAACCTCCGATTCGTGAAGAGATGTCGATGTCGGTCGAGAACAAGCGGGACGCGAGCAACGAGAAGGTCAGCGAGCATGCCTCGTCCGCATACGACGTCGAGGGCGCCCCAGGCCCTCCCACCGCGCTCGCGCAGCCGACGCTGCATCGGCAGATGAAGAATCGGCATGTCGCTATGATCAGGTGCGTTACCCCCTCCTCCCTCTCCTCCTCTGCATTCAAGCCGAAGCTGATGTGAACGGGATGCGGTGGGTGTCGGTAGTATCGGCGGAGTTATCGGCACGGGTCTCTTCCTCAGCACCGCGAACTCTCTACAGGCAGGCGGGCCCGTTGGGTTGTTGCTCGGATACATCGCTGTTGGGAGTATCTGTTACACTATGTACGTCCCCGTCCTCTTTCTTCCCTCTCCTTCCCCTTGCCTTGTTCTTCCCTCTCTCCCTCCCTTTCTCCCTCTCCCACTCGCCCGTCTTCCCTCCTTGCCCTAGATGTATGCCATCCCGAAATGAGTTGCTGACCAGGTGCGTAGGATGATCTCACTCGGCGAGATGATTGCGTATCTCCCACTGCCGGGCGGGCAGATCATGCTCGCGGAGCGGTTCGTGGACCCCGCGTGGGCGTTCACGCTTGGCTGGCTTTATTGTGCGTGCTATTTCCTCTCTCCCTACTTGCTCTTCCCTCTTTCCTCTTTCCTTCACGCTTCCTTCCCGCCTCACACCGCCCAATTCACACGTGCACTCGACCTCCCACTCCTCCCATTTCACGTGAACGCTTCACACTCCACATTCAACTTCACATAAAACCCTTCGTTCACGATGAGACCACAAACACAAAACCAACACTAACACTTTCCCTTGGTGCACAGGGTTCAACTGGGCGATCACGCTCCCGACAGAGCTGAGCGCGGCCGCTGTGCTCATCCATTTCTGGTGCGTCTCTTTCCTTCCTCTCTCCTCCTTCCCTCCTCCATTACATCTGTACCTTTTCCCGCTCGCTTTCCTCCCTTCCGTTCTTCCTGCCTTTCCCTCCGTCGCCTCATCCTTCCTCCTCCATTCTCTCTCCCATTATGTTTCCTGCGCTTTTCGCGCTCTCCTCCTGCTCCCGCCCCTCTTGCGATTGCGCTTGTAAGAAAATGAGGAACCTAAACCAACATGAACGCGCATACAGGACAGAAAAAGTGAACGACGCGGTCTGGGTCACCATCTTCCTCGTCATCGTCATTACGATCAACCTGTTCGGCGCTGGTACGTCCTTCTATCCTCTTCCCTCCCTCTCCTCTTTCCCGTCCCTCCTTCTCTAATCCACTCGCTCACCTTCCTCATCCGCTCACGCTCACTTCCCTAATCAAAAACTGACTCGCTCCGCCCCCCAGCCGCCTATGGCGAAGCCGAATTCATCTTCTCCTCCATAAAAGTCCTAACAATAACCGGCCTAATAATCCTCGGGCTCGTGCTCGACCTCGGCGGCGGGCCCTCGCACGACCGCCTCGGGTTCCGCTACTGGGTGCACCCGGGCCCGTTCGCGCAGTTCAACGGGATCGGCGGGGCGAAGGGTAGGTTTTTGGCGTGGTGGGCTGTGATGGTGAATGCTGCGTTCTCGTTTATTGGGACTGAGATCGTTGCTGTTACGGCGGGGGAGGCGAAGAACCCTAGGAGGAATGTTCCGAAGGCGTACGTCCCCATCTCCTCTTTTCTTTCCCTCTCTTAGTTTGCCCAAACTCACTATCGTTCGCACCTCATAGCATCCGCCGAGTCTACATCAGAATCCTCCTCTTCTACATCGCAGGCGTAACAATAATCGGGCTCCTCGTGCCCTCCAACCACCCCGACCTCGCTTTGAAGACCTCGACCGCAGCGAAATCCCCCTTCGTGATCGCGATAAAGACGGCGGGGATCAATGGTTTGCCGAGCGTGATCAATGCGGCGCTGTTGACGAGCGCGTTGAGTGCGGGGAGCAGTGATTTGTATACTAGTTCCAGGGCTTTGTGTACGTCCATTCCATCCTCCTCTCCCCACCTTCCCTCTCTTCTTGTTTTTGTTTCCTCGTGTGGATCGAGCTAACGCTCTCACCTCGCACGACAGACGGCCTCGCCCTAAACGGCAACACCCTCCCGCTCTTCGGCTGGGTCTCCAAACGCGGTCTGCCCTACATGTCGGTCGCGTTCAGCGCCGCCTTTGGGCTGCTCGCGTACATGGGCGTCGCGAGCGGCGCGGGGCATGTGTTTACTTGGTGAGTCCCTTCCTCCTCTCCTCCATCTCCTCTTTCCCTACACCTCCTTTCCCGCTCCCCCTCTGAACCTCTTTCCGACGCTCTTTCCCTCCGAGCGAGTGTAATGAAGAAGGAGATGGTAGCTGACGCTAATCGCGCAGGTTCTCAAACATGACCTCCGTCGCCGGCCTCATGTCCTGGTTCGGGATCTCAGTGATCTACATCCGTTTCCACGCAGGTATGAAAGCGCAGGGGTTCGACCGCAGCACCCTCCCGTTCCGCTCGCCGTTCCAGCCGTTCGCGGCGTGGTACAGCGCTGCGTTCGCTCTCCTTGTCTGCATCGTAAGCGTCTTATTTTTTTTTACTTTTGTTTTAGTGCACGCGCTGACGCACGGTGGAATGATGGTAGTTGAGCGGCTGGGAAGTATTCCTGCACGACTCCTGGTCGACCTCAACCTTCATAACGAACTACATCCCGCTCGCGCTCTTCCCCATCCTGTACATCGGCGCGCGGGTATGGAAGCGCTGCTCGTTCATCGAGCCGCAGGATATGGACTTCGTTACGGGGTTGGACATCGTGGAGGCGGCGTCGTTTGAGGAGCCTGTGCCAAGGAATTGGGGGGAGAAGGTTTGGGCTTGGTTGGTGAGTGATTTTGCGCTTTTTTGAGAAGGGTGTGGCAGGTTTATTGATGAGGGTTCGTAGATGTAAAATGTGGGCGCATACATGGGCGATATCAGAGGGTTGTTTTCGCCAGAGCGAGTGTGCGGGATTTGGGAGTTGTTGTTGTTATCTTTTTATTTCATTTTGTACAGTATGTAACTAATTGCCACTCTAATAAGCCTTCGGACCTTTTCTCGCTCAGTTGATTGACCTTTCGTCACGTCACGTCAAGCCAGTCTGAACTTCGCAAAAGGGGCCGAGACGTGCACCGATAAGGTAAAGGGTGCCTTGGTGGCACGGACAGGGGCACTGCTTTAGGGTACTTCCGTCTTCCGTGCCTGGCCGAAGGACATACCTTCGTCGATCACTGCACGCTTCGGAGGATCGTGTACAAAGACGGCATGAAGCTCTGCCAGCGATACTCGCCATTTTGTGAAAACGGATTCAGTCGTGTTGGCCTTCTCGTTGAGTCCTCAGCCATGATCTGAGGCTCAGGACCTCTCAAGCGCACTTCGTTCGAGGCTCTGCGGTCCTACAAAATGGGCCATCGCGGTGAGGACCGATAAGGTGGAGAACGTCCTGGTGGTACGAGCTTCCTTATGTGACAAACAGGTGAGTGCTGCGTTGATGTTGATTACACTGTGCTTTGGCAAATGCGCACACATGGAATGTGAGAAACGGTGGGCAGAAGCAGAGACAGAGACACGAGTGCTTATTGGCAGGACGTCGCGCTGTTATTGAACCAGGTCGCTGGTGAGTGTCCTTGCTCTCTTTGTGTTATAACCCTCGCAGCCCGTCCCTACATCCTGCATATATGCGAAGTCCCAAGACAGCACGAACGCTATCACGTCTCGAAGAGCTCGTTTTCGACCGGGCCAACCGGACTACGAAACCCGTCTTCCGTCACGATCACCTTAGCTGCTGACAGGGTGCAAGTTCTCGTCGAACTGCCATCCCTGGTCTGAAGCTTCGGACATCCCTATCAACCTCCACGTCAACGGCCAAGCGTGTCCTCGTTACACAGAAGCGGACGCCTATCAGCAGAGTGGTGTGACGTGTCCCATCCCATCGGCTGCACGGTCTCTTGAGCTTCTAGATCACACCCGTCGTGGATGGCTATCATTCGATGGTGAAACGGGTGCGGGTATGCTTCGCGAACTGGTCATCGTGACGATATCATCAGTCGCCTGCTTCGAGTAGAGGGGTTCTTCGTACCCCCTATACCGTTAAGTTATGATTCGAGCCATTTTAGCGTCGTACGCCTACGAGTTGCGATGTTCTCTCGCCAGTGAGTGGAGCATTGGGACGCAGTCGTCGTTGGTTGTCGCCAGAGCTCTGATATTACTGGATCCTATCAAAGCAACCTCAACCGGGTATGTTTTGATATGTATCTAGAATGTTCGGGTTGTGGTCATGTACGTGAGAGTACATCACATAACTGTCTACTCATCGGACAACGCTGACCGTTGGGGGGATGAGTGAATGACTTCTAAGTGGGATCGCTGGGAGTTATCCAGACAGACAGACTTTCTTCCCATAGCTAGAGCGAGGCTGCCAATGCAAAACGCCATACATGCCAGACGTGTGGTTGTAGGAGAATGAGCTGTGGGAGACTTATCAGATATGTTTTTTGCAAGGCAGCGTTCGTAATCTGTTCACGCACATGATCTTGCGTCTGGACCGGACAGCACTGGGCTCTTACGTGCCTTACGCAGATTTCGCCGCAGAGATCAGGTTCGGTGTCAATGCTGTGTAATTCATGTATCACCTCGCGGCTTGCGAACGCCTCCTGGGCTGAGCTTCTTGGCATTTATCGTAGTGGTTGCAAGGTCAGCAGCGGAATGCAAAGTCGCGTCTTCAGGAGCGAATTGAAGCTCCGCCGTACCACTTGATCGAATGTTGCAGATCTAAGTTCCCCCGCTCTCAATTGCCTCTTGACACTAAAATGCATGCCCTCCTTTAATCCCGTCCACACTCATCGTCCACCGCGACGAGCACCACCATGATCCCTCGGGCGCGCACGATGCGCGACGCAGTGCTAGTGCTCGTCGGAGCCCTCAGCATGCACGTCGCCACCAGCTTCTTCGGTGCCTTCCGTCCCGACATGTATTCCCCCGACACACTATCCACGCCAGAGGCACACCAGCAGCCCCTCTCCGACCCCAGCGATGCGCGCAACGAAGCCGCGCTCCTGAAAAGCCTGCAGCAGTGGAAAACGAGCACGGTCGACGTCACACACGACTTCCCAGAGACATCCATGGACGCACACGCACCAGGATGGACGGTGTTCAGGAACCTGTACATGGCAAACGGAACACTGTACGTTGTCACCTCCCGTCCCTCCTCTGACTTTCCGGACATCCAGTACATCACCTCCACCGGGCTCGCCGCCGAGAACACACCCGAAAATATCGCCGCGCGCATGCCCACCGACAAAGAACTCTCATTCATCACGCCCGAGCAGGCGAAACGCCGGTGGGGCCCCACATCGCAAGCACAAGCGAAGGGCGCGCGAAACAGGGTACACAACGTCCGGGGCAACACCATCCTCTTCAACGACCCCGACCAGTTCCTGAACCACTACTACCATTTCTGCGCCGAGCTCTGGCTCGGCGCATGGGCGATGTGGCAGGGCGTGCACGACGTGCACGTCCCCGCGTCCTCAGCGGGCGAGATGACCGCACCGCCCATCGACCGTATCATCTTCCCGCATACAGACCTGCAAGGCTGGCGCGACCGCCCCGGGTTCAACGCCTACTTCCTGCGCGCCGCGTTCCCGAGTCTCTCGGCCGAGGTCGACATGGACTGGGAGGACCGCGTGGCTGCGACTAGCGGGGCGGGGTCGGACGCGCGGGCGTGGCATTTCGACAAAGTCATGCTCACGGATCGGAGCGCGGCGTTCCGCGGGTCGATATGCGGCGCGCAGGTGCACCGGACGGCGGCGGAGGCGTTTTATGCGATGAAGCAGGTGAATCGGCTGAGTAGGTGGTGGTGGGAGCCTGTGAGGCGTGCGGTGTTGACGTTTGCGGGGGTGGATCAGGGGACGCAGGAGATTGGGACGAGGGTGGAGAAGGCGGATAAGGAGAAGGTGGACCCGTATGCGCTGCAGGCTGCCGACTCGGTGTTCCCGCAGGAGAAGGTGGTCATCACGTATATCGATAGGCAGGGGGTGAGGAGACATCTTGTTGATGAGGATCATGAGTATCTTGTGAGGGAGCTGAAGACCCTCGCGGATACGAATGGATACGAACTGAACGTCATCCGGGCGGAGACACTTACAAAGGAGCAGCAGCTAGATGTGGTTGCACGCACGACGGTACGCTCACAAATATTCGCCTTGTACTTCGTGTTGTCTCATATCACCTACAGATCCTTATTGGAGTGCACGGCAACGGCCTCTCTGTACGTATCTCTCCCGCACACCACCCAATCATCGCTAACCGTCGGTTTAGCACCTAATCATGATGTCCCCGACGCCCATCTCGACCGTCATCGAGCTCTTCTTCCCAGGCGGGTTCGCACACGACTACGAATGGACCGCACGCGCCCTGGGCCACAAACACTTCGCAATATGGAACGACACGTACGTCCTCCATCCTTCCTTCCCCCTTCCTCTCCATCCTCTTTCTCCTCTCCTCTCTTCCTCGTTCTCCTGTCTGCAGTACGCTGAGACTGAGCTGGTTGTCGCACAGATATCACACACACCCGAACCTCCCGTGGGTAGCCTACCCCGAGGGGTTCCAAGGCACGCGCATACCGGTGTACGCGCCGAACGTCATTGATATCATCAAGGATCGTGTTGCTGGGAAGTTGCGTTGAGCGTCCATGGTGTTCTCTGTTTATTGTTATTCTTTGTTGGTCATCCGGTTGGGCTGGTTACCTTTCTTCTCTCTTCTTTCTTTCTTGCCGGGATGGACTGCATGTGGATATCGTTCTTGGTACCTGACTTTTCGTGATGTTCATGATGTAAAAGCTGCTTCAGTTGTCCAGTTTGTGTGAAGATGAAATGCTGCGAGTAATTAAAACAAATGTGCAAGAACAAGCGTCGTGAATATGCTACGCTGGGAAGAAAAGTATACGAAGACTACTGTAATCCTTCGTCATACCGCTAACATCGCTGTCTGCGTCTCTGTTCGCGATATACTCAGTTCGGCTTCTTTGCGACATTCATGATTTAAAGACTGCTTCAATGGTTTGACTGAACTGCGAATAATTACAAAGCAAATGTGCGAGAACGACAGCGATTACTGTAGACTGTGACTATAGGTGGACGATACGGTTAATATTACTACAAAAGCATAAGCTTAATCTACGCCGCGCCAAAGCAAGGAAGAAAGGAGAGGAAAAGGAAGGTTAGTCTCCCGTCAGATCGATAACGTCCCCATCTGCATCTCCAAGTACGATAGGTGGCCTCTCGCGTTTGACAGATCTAATCTCTCATGTCAATAACTTCCACTTACACCGTAGAGGAACACAACGCACCTCCTACGCGTGTCAGGCCCATCGCTCAAGTCAATCACATCGCCAATTCTACGTGGGGCGACGGTAGCACTGCGCTCGCGCTTGACCCGCCCACCACCCGACTCGGCTGCCCGTATCCTAGCTTGCAGTGCAGCCTTCTGCGCTTCTAGTGCATCCCACTCGGCCTGCGAGAGCCACGATCAGTACGACCGCGATCGAAATGGTACGCCTGGCTACGAAACGACGAACTTGCAATGCTACCAGATCAGGCGCACCCTCCGTACCAGCGCGAGAGTCAGAGCCTGAACCAGAACCAGGCCGCTCGTCTCTCGCTCCATTGTCTGTACGCCGCCGTTTGGCGGGTCTGTTCGAGGGACCGGCCTCGGCTGGCTGTTTATCGGCGGGCTTTGCGACGGGCTGGTCGAGGGGCACTATTCCTTGTGCTTGGAGGATGGCTGGCAAAAGTCGTTTAGCTGGGGATGGTGTAAGTGCCGAAGTACGAACCTTTCGGACGATATCGAAATGTGAACGTCGCATATGGTGCATTATCTGGATCCAACAACTTGAGATCAAATGCCTGGACCCTGGTACCGCAAGCTTGCTCGTTCCCCACGCTACTCGAGTGAGTCACACCTCAGAAGCGTCGAGGAAAGTGCACTCACACCGTCCTATGCCCGCCGGCCTTCTTGGCCTTCTCGTGCACAGGCTTATTTTCCAGATGGAAGGGGCTTACGGGCTGCCATGGTATGTGGGATCTTGTCCAGGTAGCACGGTGGAGCTGAACTCGGATGGTGCCCAGATCGGTTACATTGGGGTTCATGGAACGCAGGACGGCGTCGTCGTCTGTACAACACTCAATGGGGTGTCTCAGGAAAACATGGACGCATGACACTCACCAGTCAACTCCACAGATGAGAACATGAAAGGCGTGAGTGTATTAGCACCGGTGTATATTCCGTATATCTTGCTGGGCCTGCATTGACTAGCCACCTGCTGCCCGTCAATGAAAACCTTGCCCAAAAAGCCGGTACCAGGGTTGGATGGTGGTTCATCAACCGCGGTGTCAATCACGAACACCTAGATTTAACAGCAACAGAGGATTAGCGATCATTAGTACGCGTGTGTGAGTGACAGAGAGCTTCTCATATAGCGAACCCAAGGCTCACCTTCCCCGCCTCACTAGCGATATGACAACATATTTCGTTCGCGCCTTTCTCCGCCTTCTGCTGATATTCGGTAAAGGGTGCGTCGTCCGCGTGGGTCACAGAACATGTGATTCCTTTGAGCTTCATTGCTTGGGGACAGAAGCCCTGCTGAATAGGACGGGTACGGCGGACAGTGACGGCTGAGACGAAAAGACGCAGCAGAGACACGGGAACAAAGACAGGGGGCGTGCGCGCAGTGAGATCAAAGGTCACGGTGGCGGCAAAATTGCCTCACGCGGGAGCGCGTGGGCGTCACTCGACGTGACGCGTCGTGAATTCACTACGCCGTAGGTTCGAGCCTACCGCGGATTGTGATTACGGTGTAGGTATTCGACGTTTGACTTGAAGTATTCCC
This sequence comes from Trametopsis cervina, assembly GCA_022385755.1. Taxonomy (NCBI): domain Eukaryota; kingdom Fungi; phylum Basidiomycota; class Agaricomycetes; order Polyporales; family Irpicaceae; genus Trametopsis; species Trametopsis cervina. The sequence goes on from MU278353.1 coordinate 323,144, forward strand.
AAGATTCAACGTGATTAGTTACATTATTGCTGCTACAATCGCAATACCAATTATCTTCGCACATATTATTCCAAGAAAAGTAAAGCAATTAGTCGTCCTCGGTCAAGTCAATCATATCACCATTTCCAGCTCCCAAAAGTATAGGAGATACCTCGCGTTTCATTATCAAGGCAGCCTCGGCCTGTCGAATTTGTGCCTCGAGTGCTTCACGCTGAGCCTATTAGACTAATGTTAATGTCATCACACCAAACACCGAATGGACAGTGTCGCACTCGCAGAGCTTCCAGATCTAGCGTGTCTTCAATCTTCACTCGAGAGCTTGAAGCAGAAGGTTTAGGGGGCTTTGATTCGGTAGAGCTGTCTGTGCGCGGACGTTTGGATGGGCCTTTCGAAGATGCATCTTCAGGTCGCACTGGGGCGGGCCGTTTGGCGACGGGTATCGGTGCGGGGACGTCGAGTGGTATAATCCCCTGGGCTTTCAACAGCTCTGGTCCTCTGATTAGTCCGCGCGGACACACATTTTCCAAAGCTTCGCCGTACTGACCTACGGAGGAATATCGAAATACAAAAGTACAATGTGGTGGTTGATCGCAGTCCGCGGAGACTATCCATCGAATGCTGCCAGTAGTCGACCGAGGGCGTGATTGAATCTCCTCCCCTAGGCTTTTCACAGACGAATAAACTAAGTCATGGCAATGTGGTCGGGTCGTGGGCACTCACAGTGTTCTATGTGCACCACCCTTTTTGCTTGTCTCGTGCACGGGTGCGTCTCTCAGTTTGGGCAGCCTCTCCTCCAGCCTCTGAGGCGCGGCGGCCTTGACCCTTGATCTATTGGTAGCACGGACTGGCCTCACATCGGCAGGAAATATCTCAACCTTTATAGAGCCCAGTTCTTCACCGTCCACCAACCGAGGCGCGTCTTCGTCGTCTACATGGCCTTCAATGAAAGTGTCCCACAGTAGAGGAACAGCTCTTACCCGTCAGAGCCACTGGCGCAAACATGAATGGTCTCTGCGTAGTTGCAGTGGCTCTCACCGAGCTCTTGGTGCACGGAAGCTCGTACGAGCCAATGCATTGACCATCAATGAAAACACGACCAACAAAATCAGATTGTGCAGGGGGAACCCGTTTGTTAACCTTGAATGTAATCTTGAAGTTCTGAGGCAAAATAGACGTGAATAAATGTGAAGTAATGATAAAGGTTACCGAGGTGCACCTTCCCTGCTTGACTGGCGATGCAGCAGCTTGACTGTCTCTTGGCCTCCTCCGTCGTGACGCGGTATTCGGGAAACTCATTCGCGTCTGCCTGGAGTATAGCACAGATGATACCTTTGTATTTCATAACCTTGTTTGTCCTTTCACAGACTATCTGTGATTCAAAAGGTCAAAAGTTCAAGAGCTTACGAGAGAGTAGCTCGAGGTAGGAGAAGACGTGTAATCGCGAAGATATTCGAGGACGCTGTATGACCGGCGTCCAACCCTTTACCACGCCACGAGGCGCGCAGTTGCCTGTTTCATAACGCGTCCTTGATGCTGATTTCCTCTATGCACAAACGAGATATGACATAACATTCCATTTGGCATCTAGGAATACATATTATAGTGCTCAAGTTTACTCTTTTGATGGAAACTAAACCTCTGGATGCTTGAACCCCAATCCGACGTACCCTCTGCCTCGCAGACTCTCAACCACCTGTAGAATTATTATGCCGCATGGAAGGAACAGATTACCGCATGAAACGACAACCCTTACCTTGTCCTGAGCACGCCCATGCATGCCCATAGCCTTTTGAAACAGGCCGCCTGTCTGAGGTGACAACGGATGGGGGCGAGTGGGAACAGAGCCTCGCGCTCTGATGAATGCGCGAGCGATTTCCTGTGCAGGTACAAGTGACTATCATCGACAATGAGGCTATTTGAAGATTATGTATAGCTACCCACGTAGTTCTATTCAGGGGTCACTTTTTCGAGGAGCTTGGGGAACTGCTCGGCCTCTCCTTCGGAAGCATGTTGAAGGAAGGCTTCGGCAGCCTCTGCGAGAATGACATCGTAGTTCTTCATACTTGCGGGTGCGTGCTCAGCCTTCCGCACGAGCTTCTTGACGGTTGCATGCTCCCCTGCGCAGAGATGTCAATTATCAAAGAGGACCCTTAGATGACCCTGGTACCTTTGTTATGCTTCACAGCATCATCGAGACCCAGTGGACTGTAATCATTGTACACAGAGACCTCTCTGTTATCTGTCAGCAAACTTTAGACTGTCAAAAATCCAGTAACGCACCCGGCATTCCCATGCACTGACATCTCCCGAATAAGGGTATTGGCGATCAGCGTTTCATCCTTCGCATCTGTAGACTGCTTGAACCTGCATAAATGCATGAGTCGCCCCGCCTCCGGTCACGGACTCTTGGAGCTCACCTTGAGAAGAGGTCTCGAACGTTATCATGGTCGATTTTGATCTCCTGTGTTATATCCAAACAAGGCGAGACACTGGCCAGGAAGAGTATACCAGTTGGTACCACCATACGACGTGCAAGAATGGTATCTCTTCCGCCAGGTCTGACGCAGTACTGTACCGTACTAAGTATTGTTATCTTGTAAGAGAGAGAAAGAACGAGTGGGATAAAGAACAGATATGTAGCTACGTCTTGGGCTGCATATAGAGTATCTTCGCAGCAATCCCAACCCGTCGGTCGGGCAATGATCACAGCAGTTTTCCGCTGTGTGACGATGAGCATGACGTGGGTTCGGGTCATGAAGAGTGAAGAGGGATCGTCACGGTGGAAACACGGTCACTGGCAGGACGCGATGTGTCACTATCACGTGGGCGTGAGTGTCACGTCACCCACTGTGCTTCAGACTCCGCTGCGAACTTACGTTGGACGGTCATGCGCTTGCCAAAAGTTCTTGTACTGCACCATCGTTTGACTCGGCTCCCTTTAAGACAAAGCTCGGGTGATATCGACGGTGCTTGGGGTATCGGTCAATGCGCTTGGTAACTGCTGACAATGTGGTGCATGATTTTCTCTGTTTTCTCTTAGCTGATACTGATATTTTTATCCAGACGAAGTAGACTGACGCGAGCCACTGTACTGTCGGTCAGAACATAGTAGACTCCCTACACTGGACCCGAAGTTCTTCAGAGGCGAATAGTGTGGAAGCGCAAGCCGTTACTAAGCACCATTGCTGCGGCTCTCCTTATGCATGTGCGAGTGCCTACTATGGTCTACGCTTTCCCCTCATATATGTTCCTCTACTTTCTAGTGCATCTGGAAGACATTTTACCCTGGGTATAAACGGCTACACCGATCATGAACCTTATTCTAGCGCGTGGATATTCGGAAAACGCGTTGCTTACACAACCTGCCGCGCGTCTTGGTTTGTCATTTTGCTTTCTCCCTCTTCCTCTCCCTCCCTCTCTCTCTTTCCACAACCCACTCCATCGTCTTCAACGCCATTCTGAGTTATAGACCATGTCTCAGATTTGCGATGAAATCTACACCCATGGGGTGTGCCACAGAGACAACTGTCCATTCTCGCATGACATCTTCACTTGCCAGGTCTGCCGGTCGGTCTTTGAGACCCTCGATAAGTACGAAACCCACCTTACTACTCCCTTGCATCTGGCATGGGTTGTGAAGGATCAGAGAAAGCGCGCTGGCGTTGCTCAACCCGTTCTGTGCACGGTTTGCGATTTAGACATATCCAGTTTGTCTGAATACGCACTTCATGCCCAAGGACGGAAGCATAGAGCCAACCTGCAGCGGCAGGGGTTAGCCGAAGATCCTGGCCCTGAAGAGCTGGACGTGCCCCGAAACTGCACACGTTGCGACGTGTGTGGAAAGAATATCGTCACGAGCATGTTCGACAGGCACATCAAGGGAGAATCTCACACACAAGCGCTGCGGTTTAATGCACTACAAAGCTCCATCGACGAGTCAGAAAAAGACAAAAACGGCGTGGACATCACACCGGAGGCCATCGACTTTGGTTTCATCGCGGAATCTACGGATTGCAATGCTGCATGGGCATCCACCATCCACATCCAAAACACGAATGTCACGGCAATCACTCTGATTGAAGCACGAGTGTCCTCTCAGTTGACTACTCGCGTGGCTCACTCGAAGTGAGTAACGCGCCAGTCACTCATGCATAATCTGATTTATCACATGCAGCTTTGAGGTAGAGCACGGCTCGCGGAAAAAAGTGGTCATTCAGTCTAGGCAAAAGCATACCATCCGCATCCTTTTCAGGCCGCGAGGAGAAAACGGTCGATACGAGGATCGCATCGAGGTTATTCTCTTGGATACGAAGCTAAAGAAGCGTTTTGCTATCACTCGGACGGTCACAGCTATCGTCGGGGTGGAGCAGGATTACGAGCTGCTGAAGGCAACACGTCCATATGTTCGCCCCAAGCGTAAGACACAACCGATTGGTAAGATCACACCTGGTGTTCCACCGCCTGCCATTACCGACTTCAAGTGGGTGGTGCCCCTGAAGTTGTACGAGACACCCAAGCCCCTGAAGGACATGCTGGAAGAGGCCGAACGATCCAATTTATCCCCTACGAAGATTGCCTCACGCATTCGTTCTGCATTCATGTCCAATCAACTCTCGGTCGGTACATATGCTCGCGATTTCTCGACATTATTATGGGTGGAGGAGGAGCGAGCGGCGCGCGACCTTCCAACTATGATCAAGAAGGGGCGGTGATGAATCCCGAGGGAGGTCACTTCTATAAGTACGCATATCTTGACAATCCATCAGACAATGCCCCTCAACGATTTTAGGTTGCAAGTTGACGGTTTAGCGGAGAAACGCCCTAGTATCATCGTCACTGATATTATCTTGGTGAAGGAGTCCGGCGCAACAGGCGACCACTGGTTCGAGGGGTATGTCCACCATGTGGAACAAGACACTGTCACTCTGCGCTTCCACGGCGATTTTCATGGCTTACGGGGACAACGATATTTTGTCCGATTCGTCCTGAATCGTCTAGTTTATCGCAGGATGCACCAAGGTCTCTACACGGCATTTACAGAATCTCGTGTGCTGTTTCCGGATGTCAACCATATCAAACGTCTCCGGCCCCCGTCACAGGCATCCATGGGCAAATTTCGATTGACTGACAGAAAGATTGGAGATAATCCTCCCCAGCTAGAAGCAGTCGCTGCCATTGTGGAACGCCCCGCGGGGAGCGTCCCTTATGTCGTTTATGGGCCGTGCGTTTGCTTTCTCAAGAGGTGGTCCTGACCGTGACTCATAATACATAGACCCGGCACTGGAAAGACCGTCACTATTGTCGAGGCTATCCGCCAGCTCATTCAGACCAAGCCTAACGCACGAGTGCTCGCATGTGCCCCTTCGAACTCGGCTGCTGACCTCATCGCTCAACATCTTTCAGGGTTAGGCAAACAGATATTCCGACTCAATGCCTATACACGTAGCACGAGCGACATTCCGAAGGCTGTGTTGGCACTGTCCCGCACAAAAAAGGTTGACGGCCGCGAGAGGTTTGCTGTTCCTTCAGCTGAAGAGCTCAAAACCTTCCGCGTAGTTGTCTCCACATGCATCTCTGCGTCCCTCCCACATGGTATCGGCATGCCTCGAGGGCACTTCTCTCATATTTTCATCGACGAAGCAGGCCAAGCGACTGAGCCAGAAGTTATGATTTCTATTAAGACCATGGCGGACTCAGATACCAATGTTATACTCTCAGGCGATGACAAACAACTGGGCCCTATTGTACGATCACCTGTGGCGCGGGACCTTGGGCTCAGTCAGAGCTACCTCGACAGGTTGATGGCTAATTCTATATACGACGAGATCACAGGGAAGGGGGTAACGTGAGTTTTGTCTTTAGCCAACCTTATATCACTCACCCAGAGTATGCCCGTAGTATCAGCAAGCTTATCAAGAACTGGCGTTCCCACCCGGCTATTCTCAAGTTCCCCAATGACGAGTTTTACAGGGGAGATCTCAAGGCTTGCGGTGATCCCACGGTCACTCATAGTCTTACGCGGTGGGATGGACTCGTCAAGAAGGATTTCCCAATTATCTTCCATGGAATTCACGGCAAAGACCTCCGCGAAGCTTCATCCCCGTCATTCTTCAACATAGACGAAGCGTCGCAAGTCAACAAATACATCACTAATCTCGTGGACGACCGCAAACTTCGTCTTCGTAAGTATGCTAGCTGTTCACCTACGTTGCCTTCACCAACGCTGTTGTAGAGCCCGAAAATATCGGTGTGATCGCTCCCTATCACGCTCAAGTACAAAAGATTCGTAAACTACTCAAAAAGAAAGAGATTAAAGTCGGCAGCGTGGAAGAATACCAGGGCCAGGTCCGTGGGTCGCACGCTTATCGCTTGTCCCTATTGACAACTTTCTTGCAGGAAAAGCGCGTTATCATCATCTCAACCGTCCGTTCGAGCATGGAGCATGTCAAATTCGACCTTCGCCATACACTCGGCTTTGTGGCTAACCCTAGACGGTTCAATGGTGCGTCATGATCGTGAATCTCTCCCGGACGATCTAACCTCCCGACCCTGTTCCAGTCGCTATTACTCGAGCCCAGGCTCTTCTCATCGTCATCGGAGACCCCACTGTCTTATCTCTCGATCCTCGCTGGAGGGCGTTCATCAACTACATCAGCATCAACGGTGGATGCACCGGCAAACGCATCGACTGGGACCCTCATGAGGAAGTTGACAGAAATGGCCGGTACGACGTTGACCGCCGAGCGCAGGCTACTACTGCTATGGACGAGCTCGTTGCGCGCACGAAGGAAGAGATCCTTGAACATACGGAGGATATGGGCGGACACGAAGCCGATATAATGGAGGGAAATGTTGAACAGCCGTGGCGTGAAGCGGAATAGATATCACGGCAGCGGTTGGATCTCTTGGGTATCTACTGAATCTCTTGTGAAGTTGTATGGCGCATGTCGTATTTAGATGTGAATCTACAGGAATGGCTAAGACGTTGTCGATGAGATGCGAAACTCATTGGCAATGCAAGGACTCGAATATGGGCAACATCGCGGAGAGTCGGCTGAATGATGTACACCGACGTAGGACTAATGGGCTACTTCATCGAGTGTTACAATCGGTTATTTTACACGAGTCCGACGATTTCTCCTCCTACCCTTCAACTTGCCTGCCAGTGCTCGCGGATGGCTGCGTTCTACGAAGTCCTGCGTAGACAAGCGCTTTGCTTGATTAGGAGCGCTTTTGGGCGTCACTGCACTTTGCCTTCAGAACTTCATCTCCGACGCCACGATGGGCTGGAACATATATCCTAGTACCTTCACGAGTGTACTCACAGTACTTGATATAACCCGTTGGTTGCTACGCTCGGTTTGTTTTGTCACTTCCCTTCCTTTGACCTGACCAGTTAAGCTTTGTCTAACATTAACTCCTCCCAGTAATATTATGTGCACCCAGTACTGACTACGTATGTGCCTTTCTTATCTTTCTCTATCAGTCGCGAATCAGTGTTGACATTCATCCTCAGCTGAATAAAGCTGGTCTGGGGTACGGGGAGCTGCATGACGGAAGGCTCATCCGAGCCAGCGCGTCAGTTCTGCCGTACGCCCTGGAAGAGAAACCCCCTTGAACAAGCATGTGAGCCATTGTTTACGCCAGTCATCTGCGGTCAGGGTATGGAGTTCCTCGATGGTATCAACAGGTTTCTCTTTCATCCCCGCACTGCCCTGCAGGACACGTCTGACATACAAATCATCAACTGAAGCGACATTGTCGTACGCCCCTGGTACACCACGGTCTCTCTGCACAGTGCTGTTCCTTCAAATCCTACGGCTCCTGAAGACACCCATTGTCTTGCTGCAGGCGAGATCATAAACCTTAATTTAGCGCGTGGATATATGGATAACACATTGCTGACACGTCTTGTCTACTCCTCTTCCCAACCGTCACCATCCTCTCTCTTCGCCTCGTGAATCTGGGCTATCCAGCATGGTACAGATTTGCGAAGCGATTTTAGCTCATGGGGTGTGCCCTAGGGAAAACTGCCCTGACTCGCACGATGTTTTCAACTGCCAAACCTGTCGTGTGGTCTTTCAGAGGAATGACTACGAGAAACATCTCACGACGAATTTCCACAAACAGAAAGTTCTGCAGGCCCAAAGGAGGGAGGCTGGTCTCTCTCTGCCTGTAGCCTGCACGGTGTGTTCTGTGGATATATCCGGTGCCCCTCAATACCAGTTACACGCTCAAGGCAGGCGCCATAAGAAGAAGATGGCCGAACAAGGGCTCGATGTAGACCCTGGACCTGAGGAAGTGGACGTCCCTAGCAACTGTACACGATGTGACACTTGTTCTTCCAACGTTCTAACTCGCGACTTCGAAAAACATATAAACGGGCGTCGCCACTCTAAGGCCGTCGAGTTCAATCGCTTACGCGGCGCACTCGATGAGTCAGAGAAGGATAAGAACGGGGTGGATGTCAGTCCCGACACCATTGACTTCGGCCTCGTGGCAGAATCATCCAATCGCAATGCAACATGGTCTCAGACTGTCACTGTTCACAACTCGAATGTCACGGCTGTGAATGTTGTGGAGGCTCGCTTGTTTTCTCGATTAACTACACAGATGGTCTCGTCGGGGTATGTCGCATGAATGACTACTGTATAGTGAAGAATGACTAAGCTCGTCAATAGCTTCTCTATCACGCAGACAACTCTTCCTAAACGCATCAAGGCGAATCAAGAAATCACCTTGACGGTTGTGTTTAGGCCTGATGGAAATAACGGTCGATATGAAGACCGTCTGGAGCTCGTCTTCAATGATCCGTCACTGAACAAGCGTTTTGGTATCACCCGCACACTACTCGGGATTATGGGCGTAAAGCAGGACTACGAGCTTCTGAAAGCGTCCAGGCCATATGTACGACCCAAGCGGACCACGCAGCTCCAAGAACCCATTATGGGCGTTGTTCCTGGCGTGGCTCCACCTTCCATTGCCGAGTTCAAATGGAAAGTGAAACTACTCCCTTACACTGCTCCCCCTAGCCTAGTCGAGATACTAGCAGATTCGGAATCAAAGGATTTGCGTCCTTCGCAGATTGCCGCACGAATTCGGGAGGCATTTATCCCTTCGGGGTTGACTCCTGCCAGCTATGCTCGCAACTTCACGACCCTGTTGTGGATAGAGGAAGATCGTGCGAGGCGAGATCTTACTCAGTACGATATGGACGAAGCTGAGCTTGAGCCGAGCGGCCGAGGGTTGTATAGGTACGTCTGTTTCTTCTATAATACACTATAATGCCAACAATTCCTTGATAGGCTTGAGGTCGCTGGCTTAGCGGAGAAGAGGCCCAGTCTCATTGTGACGGACCGCATCTTCGTGAAGAATTATGGTTCCCCTGTTAACCGCTGGTTTGAAGGTTACGTTCACGTTGTCCAGATGGATGCCGTTCTTCTACGTTTTGCTGCGTCCTTCAATAGCTATCGCGGCCAGCGCTACCACGTTCGCTTCGATCTTAATCGCCTTGTGTATCGAAGGATGCATCAGGGACTGAACACGGCTTTCACAGAAACCCGTGTGCTGTTCCCTGACGCCAATGATATTGCCCACCTCCCTCCACCCACTCCTGCTATGACTCAGAGCTTGAGTTTGACAGACAGGAAAATTGAAGATAACCCGCCTCAGCTCGAAGCGATCGCGGCCATTGTCAACCGTCCGGCAGGAAGTGTGCCGTTTGTTGTATTCGGCCCGTGAGTTTCTTACGTTAATTCACGTTACAGTATTCACGCGCTGATTTGGATATACGACATAGTCCGGGTACCGGCAAGACTGTTACTATCGTAGAAGCCATCCGACAGCTGGTTCAAACAAAACCAGCGACTCGTATTCTTGCCTGTGCTCCGTCCAATTCAGCCGCAGACCTTATCGCGGAACGTCTTGCTGGACTAGGCAAGACGCAAGTTTTCCGTCTCAATGCGTACTCACGAGGGACCGAAAATGTTCCTCGGGATGTCATCGATCTATCGCGCACCCAGAAGGAAGGAACCGAAACAAGATTTATGGTTCCAACCGCAGAAGATCTCAAGAAATATCGTGTGGTTGTCAGCACCTGCTTGTCGGCGTCCCTCCCGTATGGGATCGGCATCCCGCGAGGTCACTTCTCGCACATCTTCATCGACGAGGCAGGCCAAGCCACGGAACCAGAAGTCATGATCTCTGTCAAGACCATGGCCGACCCTACTACTAATGTAATTCTGTCCGGCGATAGTAAACAACTGGGACCAATCGTTCGGTCGCCGGTGTGTCGCGAACTGGGTTTCACCAAGAGCTACCTTGATAGGCTCATGGAAAACCCCATTTATGACGAAGTCACAGGGAGCGGGATAACGCAAGTATTCGATGCGCTCGTGCCGTGTACAACGATCTCACACACTTTGCATTCAGAATCACCAAACTCGTCAAAAACTGGCGCTCTCACACTTCTATCTTGCACTTCCCCAATAAGGAGTTCTACGGTGGCGATCTCGTAGCCTGTGGCGATCCGTTGGTTACCGGGAGCATGACTCGCTGGGATGGCCTCGTCAAGAAGAACTTCCCCATCATCTTCCACGGCGTGCAGGGCAAAGACATGCGCGAGGCGTCTTCACCTTCGTACTTCAACATCGAGGAAGCATCTCAAGTGAACAAGTACATTAAGAGCCTCATGGAAGACCGCAAGCTTCGACTTAGTGAATTCATTCGTATCAATGGTCCACGTTTGTTCTATGCTGACCTGTTCCTCATAGAACCCGAATATATCGGTGTGATATCTCCGTACCACGCTCAAGTGCAAAAGATCCGGAAGCTGGTCAAAATCAAAGAGATCAAGGTCGGAAGTGTGGAAGAGTATCAAGGACAGGTTCGTTTGTTGTGATGCTTATACCCTATCTAAGCCATGCTAACAGGATTTCGATGCCAGGAAAAACGTATCATGATCATCTCTACTGTTCGGTCAAGTGTGGAACATGTGCAGTTCGACCTCCGCCACACCCTGGGGTTCGTTGCTAACGCCAGAAGATTCAATGGTGGGATTTTCTCCGAATAATCGTTACACCCTTCTACCTTCTAACACGCTCGCTTCAGTGGCTGTCACCCGTGCTCAGGCCCTGCTCATCGTCATTGGAGATCCCACTGTTTTGTCGCTTGACCCCCTCTGGAGGGAGTTTATGAACTACGTTCACACCAACGGAGGATGGACCGGGAAGCGCATTGACTGGGATCCTCTGGAAGAAGTAGACAGAAACCGGAGGTACGACGCCGACCGGCGTGACCGGGCTGTCAGCGATCTAGACGAACTTGTCGCACGCACCAAAGAGGAGATCCTCCGACAAGCTGAAGACCTTGGCGGACATGAGGCTGAGACCTTAGAGGCCAATGTTGAGCAGCCCTGGCGTGAAGATGAGTAACCGCAATGGAGATGCGTTCAATTTCCCCGGAACCTTGCAGAATACGACGGAGTTGTACATTACCGTCTTAAAGTTTCGTTCCGGGTTTTGTTCTTGCTTCATAAACATGGCCTAGATAAGCATTCAACCAACGAGCTATGAATATTTGCTTTCTGTACATGATCCTACGATGACGAGGTGTAAGAAGCACATTATTAACAATGTACGTATGGGTTTATGGCTGGTTGCAAAATTGATCAATGTCCGTGTATGTGTAGTCCCGCAGCCAGTACAATCTATTCCTAGCTTGGCTTCACGTGGTATATGGGCAGAAGAACACAGAATGTTCGGGCAAGATTCACGATGCATCAAATACCAGTAATTTAGCTTTCCAGTGGGACGAGAGAGAATGTCTATACATGGTAGCCATCGTCAATGTGTCATTCTTCACTTGATCAACATGATGAGAAGACTTACAACTGCAGGAGACTGGCCGAACGTAGCGCTAAACTGGGCTTCATCGCCAGTAATGGTAAACGCATCTGATCCTCGTACGTAGAGAATAACAGGATTTAACGATGCTGTAGAGAATGGAGTGATCAGCATTGAAGGAGGCTCAACAGTTAAATTACACTCACTTCCATCTGTGTTGACCCACTGCGCACTGAGATTGCTGCCGTCGAACAGCCAAACTGTGCTCTCAGACGGCTCAGGTAGAGAAGTGAAACTGTTAGGTACAGGCTGTGCAGGTCCGACAGGAGCTGCAGGCGGGGGCAGCGTTAGCGTGAATGAACTACAAGGTTTGAGAGGATGGCCGATAGACGTACTGTGCGATACGGCCGCTAAGTAGGCATAATTGAAGCTTCCAGGACTGAGATTGTCATCCGTGTCCGCAAAGCCTTTGACGAAACCAAGCAACGTTTGTGTAGTCGCGGCGTTCTAACAGAGTTCATATCAATAACGGAAAACAGCAGACGGTAGGAAGCTAATATGCTCGTCTTACTTCCATAGTCAGTTCAACGGGGCCGCTGCCTTCCAGGCATGTAGTTACGATTAATGCTTGCGAGGCGCTGCTCGTCGAGGCGAATTCTCCAAAGCTGTTCGTGTCGGCGCTCACAAATCCATCGAGAGATCCATCATTAGCAGTGGCACGGATGAAACCTCTAATTACGGTCCCGGAGCATGGCGTGGGCTGCGGTCCGGACGGGGATGTAGGAGCAGAGGGAGTCGCAGAGGGAGTCGTGGAATCGCTGGAAGAAGCAGAGGCAGAATCGCTGGAAGAAGCGGGCGCGGACTCTGTGGGAGTGGGAGTGGCCGAAACACTTGATGACTCGGTCGGGCCAGAGGGAGTGTCACTAGATGGGGTAGGGTCAAGAGAGTTGCTCGTAGGCGTAGGGGAAGCGCGGGCATATACCACGCCTTCGACGATCCATGTCAATACTATGTCTGTTATACGAGCAAATTGAGACTCACCCGGAACACGTCTTTCCGGCTTTTTCAGAGCGAGACCTTGAGCAAGCCTCTGCGCATTGGTGAGTGGATTGAAGGGGTGGAACACCCTTCTGTACAGCCCCCCGTTGGTGGGGATGGCATGAGTCCCACTGACAAGGAAAGCGGTGAACACCGCGAGGATTGAGATCTTGACGAGGAGATTCATGGTGGGGCTAGTAAGTAAAGACTGTGAAGGGGACGGGCCTCAGGAGGCAAAAACGAGTGGATAGGTGAAAGAAACCTTGAAGAACCAGACAGACAAGGCAGGAGGTGTTATTCGTACTCGCAAATAATGACTTGCCGTGGAGAAATTGATCGCCAGGCACGAAGGTGCCACCCGCCGTATATCATATCTGAGTTAATCCGGGGCTAATGTTATCATATTCCAAGGCTGCGTTTTTACTGTGAAGTTGAGCACTATGAAGATGGGAGCAACACTGCGTACTTCTCCTGTAGCCCTGAGGCTTACCGTAGATGGGTTGTGTACTGTCCCTACTTCCAGTTTTGCCTCTCACTAGCCAGGTTGGGGCGGATGCCGCGGAAGCAATTGAGCAAAAACAATGATCAAGCACCAAGGTCTAGAATACTGAGTGCCTTGGGCCTTTCGCAAGCTTTCGCAACGTGCAGCGTGTGATACCGCTGTTCCTGTACTGCAGAAAGGACAGCAATCAGAATCAGCTAGTCGCTACAGTTCCTGTTGAATCGCAACATACCTAGAGATGTTAGTGACTAGGTGCTCATGCAAATTCCACTGTCAGCAAAGTCTCAAAATATAGCCCAAAATATAGCCATCAACGTTTCCGCCTGTATTGGTGTACGCTGCTCAAGCTCTGAACCATTGAACTCAGGGATGACACAGTGAGACGACGGGATCGACTACTCACTATACCAATACTGCATAGCCTCTTTGAGTCTCCTGATACACGGAGGACTTGTAGTGACCCTCAGTGGGCTCAGCTGTGTCTCACGATCAGCTCGCCACTCGAATTCCTTGACAGGTTTTCCAGGTCTCGTGTGCGCTGACGAAGTGGCAAAGTTGGTCCGCGACCGCCAATGTAACACCTCTCACCGCCATAGGCGACGTGTTGAGAACCGGTTCGTGGAATGGAGGTGAAGCTCGCAGAGTGCTGGACTGCTTGGTTCCCTGCATATGATTGATCACCGTACAGACCAATTGTGCGGCGCTTATGTCTGAGAACAGCGCGACTTGCTCTCAACCTTGATGAGCTTGAGGTCAGCAGCGAGCGTGAGCACCACCACACATTCGTTTGTTTGGTATGTCTTCTATACTAGCTTGATCACGAAACTACGCATACTGATACTTCACGCCTGTGCTACAGAGCCTTTCACTATGTCTACCTACGCCCGCCCGTCTCCTTCAGCCTTCACTACATCCGCTTCTACCACTCTCTTCCGAAGACTAACCTGGGAAGGGACAGTGCCCCTCGAAATACGCGTAGACTCAAAGGAGCTCCCAGCCAACAGTGATCGTGGTCTCGAGTGCTACTATGTACAAGCACCGCGCGTGAGCTATCTTCCCCTCCTCGTCCCTGACCTCAAGAAGTTCCTCGTGGATGTCGTCTTCGACGAGGCTGCTGCGCGTACCGTAAAGGAGGAGGACTGGTGGTTTGAAAGCGATGATGGAAATTTATTGAAATGGTGTGTCTCCGTCCTGCTCTGCTTTCGACACGGGATTGTTCACGTCTGGTTGCTCAAGAAAGGCATTGGCCGATAGGTCTTCTGTACGACAACTACACCATCGCCGCTACAACGCGAGCAGCCGGCTCGTCATCTCAGGCGATCGTGCCACTCCGGTTGATCCTTCATCTTGCCGCGCCGCCGACGGATAAGCTGCTTTTGGCTCCGAGCACGGAAGCGTGCAAGCAGGCGTTCATGGGTCAGATGAAAGAGGCCGACTTCATTCGATGGGGAAACACAAAGAGGATGACGTCGTTGCGAAAGGCTGAGCAGGATGGTCTATGGGAGGGTATCAAAGAACGTGCGTGTCACCTTATGCTCTGAAGTATTCGAAGAGAATCTCAAATAGCGTGCACGCAGATAATTTCGACGAATATTGGAAAGTAGCTTCTAAAGTGACTCCTACCACTACACCTGCGCGTCCAACATCCCCAGCACCTGGCGGAGCGGCCACGATGCATTCACGCCCGCCATCCGTCGACCCCAATACGGGCGCGGCGCCCGACAGAGACGGAGCCTATAATGTCCGCAGTGTCCCCGTGCGACTTTATCTCCCTGATGGTCCTGTATTACAGGACCTAGTCCCACCTATGCTCGAAGATGGTACGCAATGTTTGGCGATACCTGTGAAGAAATCTGATTGACGAACTGACATGCAGGTACCACGAATACGCTCGGAAACCTACTTTGTTCTCAACTTCCGCTCTTGTTCCCGCCATCCGCTTCGGAACCACCCTTCCAGGATTTGGCGTATCCCCTTGTTCAGGGCATTGTCACGCCGAAAGATACGGACATGGGGTGGCTAGGCGCATGCATGGCAGGTGCAGATGGATGGGTCAACGTTTGTGTCGGGCTGCTTCAATCGCGGTAGTAGAACGAGTTCTGTATACCCCTTGCATATCTACTGCTTTATGATTGCCATATAATGGAGACCTTCGAAAATAGTGCAACTCTTCACGCTCTATTCGCACGCAAACGCGAGCATTACGTGAAGTTCGAGGAAGCATGTGATTATACGATTTCTATTGTTATACCGACCCAGGTAGAAGACAACATTATCCGACTCGACTACTCATACAATGTTCGTGAAGATATGTTACATTGACTTTGACTCAGCATCACAGCTTAGTAGCCAGTCTGTCCGGTGGTGCCAGGCTGAGCGGCAGCATTGCCCCCAAGGATTTTATTATGAGGGTGAGCCCCTAAATTCCATCGTCAGTATAAAATCTCCGTAACATCCGAGATCTTGAGCGCACCTTGGGCGACAGCGCGCTCGCGGTGTTCGCGAGCTTGCTCCTCGAGGCGTTCAGCCTCGGCAAGCTCTTGGCTCTGTGCATGGAAGTTCTGCGCCTCCCTATCGTGCAGCATCGCCTGTTCGCGCAGGGAAGCAGCTCCCACTGCGGCAGCCTGATGGTGTTGCTGAAAACCGACGTCGTGAGCTTCATCTTTCTTGCAGCATATCATACCGAGGTGGCACTTACGTGGTGGTGTCCATGACCGCCCGTCATGGCTGGTCCAGTTGCACCTGGCCCCATTCCAGCCTGATTGCCGGGAGCGCCATGCTGAGGGTTGGCAGCGTTAAACTGGCCTTGCTCGGGACCAGCTGTGGTACCGGCGGTTTCCTGGGGATTCTGATAATCCTGACGAGCTATAGTAGAGTCGCCGGCGACGTCGCGTGTGACATCTTTCGAGTTGTGACCAGTCGAGTTCTGATGAGATGGTTCTTTAGTATTACTAGAGAGGAAGCAGAATAGTACAATGTACCTTGTTCTTGTGACCGAAGAGAGGCATTATAGAGGTGTAGATTTGTTGAAAAAGGCGATTGTAAGGTGGATGAGGTTAAGAGGTAGGGCTGATTGATGTATTTTGACAATGTTATCATCCATTATATACCCTGCAGCGTAAGTGGTCATAGGATCCTCACATGCGTAATGATGGAGTTGGTGGGTTGCTCCCGCTCCAGCTTATTCCACAGTGACCATTTTTGGACGCCCACTGGCATCATCAGTAGCCACGTGCTATCAGTCAATCCCGGATCCTAATTAGGCAAGGATGCGCTCACAAGCGAGGGCTGTCTGTCGTGTTTCAGCTGCTGAAGGTCTTCTAGGTGACATTCGCTTGCTTCGAGGCTTCGATCTGTGAGAATCTATTAGCTCAGACACCCTCTTACTTGTCAGCGCAGATGTCGTATCAGGAACTTATGCTCGCCATCCATATATGGCTGTCAGAAACCCGCACCGCTGTGACTATTGAATCTGACAGGTTGATATGATTATAATCTCGGCTGCATCGTCATCCACGGAACTCCGACTGGCGCTCCTGATATGTCTGTCGGCGCTGTCGGGCGCGGCGGGACAGACGGCCAGCAGAAAATCATGCTGTGAGATGAGCACCGACGTGCAGACTAGTTGACATGCTTCCGCACTAGTGATTAGTTCGACCGCCTCAATCCCATGATCCACCCGTAGTTCGTCCCAGGCTCAGAATTCCTGAGGGGCTCGCTTACGCAGGAGAGGTACACGGTGCGAACTTTCCGAATTTAGGGCAAATTTCGTCGTCCCCGGAGAGTGCGGACAGGCGGGTAGCCCGCTGAATTTCCAGTAGAAGTCGCCGTTATCGGCCTCGGCAAGTGATTCACACACCCCGTGGGACTGCTACCCCGCCTTTTCTTTCCCGAAGGAAGGTCGAGAAGGGGGCGCACGGAAAATTAATGGCATGCACTAGTTTTATTTTGCGCAATTGATGACCTCGGGCATGGGTGGAAGGGCGAACGCCCGTTCTCCCAGAGTGCTGCGCCAAACGGTGCTCCCACTCACAGTATGGTGGCGTACAGCAGCTGTAGGTGGCACTGGGCAGACCTGCCACCCGAATTTGAGTTGATCAGTGTGATTCATGGGGGGTACGAATTGAACAAATGCGCCGTTCAAGAGTTGTTCATATCATTCATTATATTTACAAGTACAGTCCCTGCAGGGTTGCGGTACATGACGAAGGCTCCTCGAAGTTCCTATTGGCCTGTCAGACGACAGCGTGGTGATCGAAGCCGCACGCTATAGCTGATGACATCTGATCTGAGTGTGCAGTGGCTATAAAGCAGTGAAGGATGCTCTGTGTGTGGCCAAGACCAAATTTTGGAGGCGCAGTATACGAGGATGGTGGGCAAGGCTGAGGATGCACTACGCCGTCTCATAGTCGTGGCCGGCAACAAATTCAGGCTCCGCCTCGAGACCGCTAGTGAGCGCTAATATACGTAGGAGGGGTAAATCAGACCGACCAATTATGGTGCGCCATGAAAACGTGACCAAACAAGGATCGTAAGAACTGGATCGAAGCAATTATAAGTAATTGCTGGTTCGCTTGTCGCAGTCCAACCTTCAGCGCCGAATAGACCAGCGAAAGTCAATCTCAACAGAGGATACAGTAATCCTTGCCGTCGGCTCGGGTAAGTTCATCTTATCCTATCAACAGTCGTGGGTCCCACGCCGAGCAGACGGTCCGCGTCCGGCGGTGCGGTCTCATCTTCATTACTGACTGTCTTTGTTTATTCAGAATTTCCTCGTGTTGTTCCATCAACCACACGCTGTGTGTCGCCGTCATATATGTAGACCGTATTTAAGAGAGCTACTCTTATTTCTATCCAATTGCCACAGCCCTCTCCCGCCGCTATGGAAGACATTCGCTTCGTGCTTGAAGCTCCTCAGAACACCCGTACGCAGAAGAAACGCCCTCGCCTTGTAACCTCGTGCGACAACTGGTACGTACATTGTACTCTGCTCTGACTGGTCCCATAGCTTATTGCGAGCTATTCGGTCACCCTTCAGTCGTATGAAGAAGATAAAATGCATCCAACCCACACCCAATGTGATATGCGAGGCTTGTAGCGTGGCACGGTTACCGT
Source organism: Trametopsis cervina (assembly GCA_022385755.1). NCBI lineage: Eukaryota > Fungi > Basidiomycota > Agaricomycetes > Polyporales > Irpicaceae > Trametopsis > Trametopsis cervina. Next base: position 341,642 of record MU278353.1, read on the forward strand.
GTCGCTTTCACGATCGCGAACGCTACTTTGCAGAGCGTAGTAGAATGGTTTCAGCAGCTTCGAAGCCCGTTCCCGAGAAGCATAAGGGAGGTGCAGGTCTGGCGTCGGATGCGCCCCCCGCACCAACCGCAAGTACACCTGCCCTTGCGCATAGTGGAGCTGGTCGTTCGACATCAAGACGTTCCTCAACATTCCACCCATATCATGCGTCCAGTGGTCCGACGTCCCGAGCCAGTTCTCGCACGTTAGACTCTACGCCGCCACCCCCTTCCGTTTCACCCCTTTTTGACCCCAGACATCCAGACCGGCCGCACTCACAGATGATGATGCCCTTTCTCAATGCTTTCTTCGACCACTACAGCATATGGTTCCCATTTCTTGCTTTCGACGAAACATTAAAGCGATTCTTGATACAGGATCTCCCTGTCCTACAAGCAAACTGTATGGCTGCGCTCGCAGTTCCCTATGTTGACATTCCAGAGGTTGGGGAACGAGGAGTTACGCGAGCTACTGACGAGTTTGCATCAATAGCGAAGGTATGTTACTCTTAGGCTTGTGTAGGTCAGTCGTACTGACTGTCACTATGCTAGTCTATGGCCACGTCCGCTATTGCTCAAGGCCCCGATCTCGACACATTGCACTCGCTCATTTTACTGTCGTGGGTAGAGTATAACCACCATCGGGTGGCAGAGTTCTGCCATTATGGCCAGGTCAGTCTATCTAGATTATTCAACGGACGTAGGGTGGTCCTCATTTTCCCCAGTCGGCTATCCGAATGGCAGAAGCTCTAGGACTGGGCGACGAGGGTACCATGCAGATACCCTATGAAACAGGATACGAACTGAACAGACTCAAGAGCACGTGGGCGTGTGTCAGCGTTCTTCAGACAACGGTCCAGTCCTGTCTGTAACGGCCATTTCGGTTCTTCTCGCTCGTGCACGGTCATCCACACGGCTCCTATCAAAGCCTTTATGCTCCCATGTAGCATTATCCTTCATGTCGCACCACGCTATAGCTCTATCGTTGAATTCTCTCCCCCTCATGTTTTGAACAATGTTGCTTCTCTGCTAATTTTCACATCCTATGTCATCGCATTCTAGCCACAGTCTTTGCATATAGGATACTTTTTCCGCACCATCCCTGTACACTCCTTGATCTTAGGGTTCAATTTCCGCTGGAATGAAACCACAAAATACGTCCCATCTTTGTTGGGCCAACAGTCATCGTACTTCTTAGAACTCAAATACAAATCACCAAAACTACCGGTTGGACCATCTTTTGGCTGCGACCACTGATTCTTCTCGTGAATGAGAGCTCATGGCTGCATCGAGACCCGTATCATAGTCACTGCACATAGGTCTGTTGTTTTATTGCGCTTCTGCAATGCCCTTCTCGACAACGCTACAACACGTGGATCACGGGGGCCGTTTACAGCTTCAACTACCGGACAGTTAATCGTCAAATCAGTGCAATCGGAAGCACCAGTAAAGGCACCCTTGTTCTCACCCAGAAATTCATATTCGTTAGCTTGAAGGTATGGGAGAGGGAGCCGGCACATTGACCGCTGGTGCCGCGTTCGGTCTCTCGTACCACCGGGACTTTTCACAGGAAGATCAATTATTCGCCGTCAGAGGACCAGAGCGTCCCGCTGCGACGTCCGCCCAGACTTCTTACTGCGCAAGGCTTTTCGCAGGTGCGCCCCGATTAACATATTTCCCCTGAGCTCTGTGCCCGCGAACACCGCGACCGCAATCGATCAGCTCCGTGCATCGGAGTCACGAAGGGAGTCGGCGAAAGTGATACTCATGCGCCCTCCGACCAATACGGTCCATGATATGGAATAATTAAGATCATTCTGACACAGGATCGACTGAGGCCTTGTCGAATACATTGCTTGACCGCGTATCATCGAGAACAAGGTGGGAGCTTGAAAAGGAGGCTGCGCGAGGCCCCGTGAGCGCAACTGAAGGATACGGTTTACGTCAACAACATTCTTCACTTGAGAACGGCGAAAAGAAGGGCACGAAGACGGATGATAATCATGTTGAAATCTGTCTCCACATTGTAGTCCCTGAGTCCCGCAGAAGGTACATGATGGACCCAGACAAGTCTTTGTTGGTCATATCTACCCTGCGCCTTTGTGATTGTTCTCCCAGACACGTTGCGTGTTCTCAACATCGGCTAGTGCCACCAGATGTGAATTGCCGTTGGACGCGCCAGCGGACATGAAAGGGTCTTCCGTTTCAGAGTCAGAATCCACTTTGAATAGGGGGTCATCGATTTCTGGGGGCGTATGCTTTCCGTCACGATAAGAGAGCGTTATTAAGGTAAGATGTTCTCGAAGTGTTTGAGAGCTGACTTACAACAGGTTCAGCTGACTCGTTCTCGGCAGAGGCCGCTAATGGCAGCCTCTCTTCATCGACCAGATCGTGCAGATGGTGAAGGTTCTCATTGTCTGCGAACTCGCCCTCTTCGATAGGGTTTCCGTGTGCGTCTAGCGGGACTTTAGAGTCTATTGATTTGCGATACTTGTGATAGGTGAACAGGGCAATACCTGCGCTTTCGCATAAGTCCGGAGCTATAGGCAGCGTGATTCCAATAACTCACCGCATGTGGTGATTGCGACACCAGTGATGTTGAGCGGAGTCAATTCGTCACCGAAGAACCAAGCCGAAATCGTGATGGTGGACACCTCTTTGGCAATACCTGCAATAGACATGGGCACGACGCCGGCACGTTGAATGATACTATGTAGGGAAAATGAGATAAAGCTAGTGGACACTGGTCTAGCAAGGACGTACGTAACCTCGCTGAGGATCATGAAGAATGCGAGTATGCCGGGTGCCACGAGGAAAAAGCACGTCCGCAAAGTTGATCCAAGTGAGTCGAAGAATCGGCTGCCAATCAAGTCGGATAAACGGTCCACGATAACGCTAACAATTAATAGCGAGCTACCCATGACGGGAGCTAACCAATAGATCGTAGCCACGGGGTTGCTCATGCCGACCTTCTTATCCTTGAGGAGAAGCTGTGTTAAGCTCCAGCGCAATCCGCCAAGTGCGCTACCAGAGAGCACAAGTATGAATCCGCCAAGGACAAAGTGTGTTTGAGTCGCGACCATTAGCAGCACGCCGGCAAATATTAGGGTTATGACGCCGACGAGCCTGAGCGAGTAAACTTCTAGGCGAAACATGAAAGCGAACAGGAGGACAAATATTAGGGATGATGATTTCACCATGGCTATGGTCGTTAATGTGATCAGGGACTGTATATAGGGAAGACGAAGGCAAGCGTGCACTGACTGTAGAAGGAGAGAGTAATGGTTTTCAGGGAGAGGTTTGAGAGACCTATATCCATACCGGTAGCAAGGCCTGTCGGTAGCACCTTCGTCCTGAAAAAGACAAATCAATAACTGACAGGTCTTTATGTGCGCGTATAGCGACAGCTCCCATCCCAATACACGGCAGCTCGCAGCAAGTAGTGGCGAACTCACATGTAATCCTTCTTGTTTGGTGACTGCTCCGGACGGAAACGATGGGGCCATATTGCTCTAGCAAGGGCGGCGAGTGCGAATTGCACGAACATATGCATAGTCGTGACAAGTAACGGGAACGGGAAGCCATAGCGGTCCGGCGCAAACATCCACTTGTTGTACAATGAGAGTATCGTGGCAAAGAAGAACCTATTCAGCCGTACGTCGGGTTCATTCAATGAAGACGTGGCAGCACAGCAGGACATACCAAGATGCTATGAATGCCATGTTTATTAGTGCATTCCGCCACCACCTCCGCTTCTTCTCGTCCACTGAGGCAAGGTGAACATCTTCCCCAAACCCTTCAACGTTGGCTTCTTCATCATAACTCTCTGTGGGTGTTACTGACGCAGGGATGAGGTCTTCAGTCGAGAGTCGTGAAGAGTGATGCGCCATGGAGGCGAGGGTCGGGCAGGGTGCATGGGTCGGAGAGACGGAAGCGTGAGAACTCCCTACGTTTCGGGAAGACGGCTGTTGCCACATCTGAGATCGAGGATTTCATTTTGGTACGCTCGGAGATTCTCCATCCTCAACCGGTAGTCAGTACACATGGGCCCACAAGTATCTCAATCCACGACTTTATCTGCCTCACAAGGGTATGCGACGCGTAGATAACCAGACAAACCCCATATGTACAGATCCGAGAGGGTCAAACAGGCGCGGAATTAATCTCTCGCAACAACCTTTCTATGCGCCCACCTATCACTCATTGCTGCCGACTAGATGTATGAGCAACCTCGAACTACGATTCGGCCCAGAAATCCGTGAGCACGTCTCCTTCTGCAGCCGTATCACGCAGCTTCGATATAAACTCGACGGTATCTCCTTGACATCATGTTCTTCCTCAGAGCCTCTTGGCGAAGTTGCCGAATTACGTGTTCCCGGACCTCTTAACTCTGGATAACAGGTGCTCACGATCCGGAGCTCACGAGTGTAGCCTTTTACTGTCTGCCGTCTGACGCCACAATATGCGCCCCCGGATAGTTCGGCAAATAGATGTTCTCTCTGATGCTTTCTTCTGTCGGTATATCCGTCTCTGTCACCGGTACCATCTCTCGTCGGTTCGATGTACCCATCAACTTAGGAATAGTTTCATATACTTTCGATGCTGTTCCGATATGCAACGCCTTCATTTTTGAAAGAGTAGTTGAAGAATAGCCCTAAACAAAAGCCGTACACGCTATGCCATGCTCAAGCTATGAGATGGTGATCAGTAATAAGGCACGGTAAGCGACGTTGCGACCGTCAAGACATCCTTTGTTAGGCATCCCAACGTCAGTGGACCATCAGGCTGACTGTGCGTAGACGCCAGGATCCCAAACGCCTACAAACAACGTTCTTGACCGAATATCCATCATTGGCTTCCGATATGGGGATAACGACCACTATGTGGCCAAGGCATTCGGGACGTGATGGGTTTGCACCGTTCGCGAGTGGGTATCGCTCCAGGTGTCTATCGTGGTTGCGGTCGTGGACTTTTACTGTGTCAAAGGTACGGCAGACTCCGCGGTAGGCTGGGCCACTGATTGGTCGACTTTGCCGTTTCGCCTAGGAGACACGATCAGCAAATATTCTGAGAACGGCGAACATGGGAACAAACCATGTCCTCCAGTGGTCGAATTGCTTCTGATTCAGGTATTCTCTCCATTCATCTTTGCCGATTTCCGATCGAAACTGGGAATACTGCAGCAGCTCGAGGTGATGAAGAGCATGAGGATATCTATAATAGCCCGCATTATAAGCACCAAGTAAATAAGTAGTATGAGAAAACTTGCAAGATGAATCGAGCATAGTCCTTCTCCTTCCAATACAACAGGTACTTCAGGAAGTTGACGAAAGCTGGCTGTGTGAGGATTCCCTGTTGCGCAAGGGAATGCAGATAATAAGGGTTAGCCAAGCTTTGCACAAACTCCAATTCCAGCTCGAAACGAGCTCTGTTTGCAGCTCTAGGATCAGGCGTGTCGATGATCTGTGACATTCTGCTGTGGAAGAACGAGGTTGAGGCGCTCAGATACCTGGCGCGCTTTATTTGTTCAGCCAAACAATAAGACCACGTGCCCCACGACGCGTCACTTAGAGCGCTGCTAGTGATCTATTCTACGCGACGGTCATCCAGACTGTTCAATCCAAGATCGCACAGAAATGGCCGAAGATTTCCAGAGCGGTTGGCAGCTAACTGAATCCGACCCTGGAGTTTTCAGGCGAGTACCTGCCTGAAACTAAATCTGAGAGGAATTATTGATCGTTATTTTTGTCACAGTGAACTGCTGACGCGTCTAGGGACACCTCTGGTTGTAGATGACCTCTACGCGCTCGATCCAGCCTCGTTGGCTGAACACAAGCCAATCCAAGCTTTCATTTTCTTATTCCAATGGGTGCCTACCCATAGTGCTACTGTGAGCGGGCAGTACGATCACGACTTCCCGGGCTTTTTTGCCCATCAGGTCGTGAACAACGCCTGTGCCACGCTTGCGGTCCTAAACGCGATCGGAAATATTCCAGATCTCCCAATGGCTACGGACCTCGCAGATCTGATCAGCTTCTCGTCCGGAATGGATCCTCAGTCTCGGGGACTGGTCATGACCAGCAGCGACTGGCTGCGAGAGGCTCACAACGCCCTGTCACCACCTGCGTCCATTTCCCTGGAAGATCCGACCCTGAATAAAACCTCTGATGAGGCATATCATTTCATTGTATACATGCCGTTCATGGGCTGCGTATATGAATTCGATGGCCTTAAAGAAGCCCCGATACGCCACGACCCTTACTCAGAATCCGGAGAAGGTTGGGTTTCTAAGGCCAGGTGAGAAAAGCTGTCTCCACTGGCGTCTTGGGCTCACCCTTCATTTGCCTGCAGGGAGATCATCGAGGCCCGAATTCAGACGTATCCTCCCGGCTCGGTAAGAGAACCGGGCTTGGCCGCAGGCGGTCTGTTAAACTGATGATTGGCGACAGCTCAACTTCAATCTTTTGGCGCTTCACAATGACCCCATCCCCGAACTCCAAAGGCAAATCGCAGAATTCAACGCCTCAGGCAATACAGCCGCCGCAGCCGAAATTTCAGCGAAGCTTTTTAGAGAGAATCACAAGCGGCAGCAGTGGGCGGTAAGTCTATAAGCTATGTTTCAATTTGGGGGCACAACCCACAACGGATGCTGACCATAAGGTAGTTCGAAAATAGCTTGCGCAGGCACAATCATATCGGCCTTATTCACGGCCTCCTCAAGGCACTTGCAAAGGCAGGCAAACTCAACGACGCCAAAAGTGGAGCTAAGAAGGTGCTTCAGGAGCGGCGAGCGAAGAAGACTGATTCTATGGAAGAGGATTGAGCTACACGAGTTGTTATCCGATGGATGTATTAGCCTGTCGTTGTCCATGCAACTCTGGTTTGCTTCTTCTACATTGCCAAAGACGTAAAATTACAGGACTCCATAACCTTCGTCTGTTGTACACTTCAACCTCCGCCGCCTGCCCCTAGGCAACATCAACGGGGTTCCAGCTGACAGCTCCGGCTCTTCCCTGATCGAGCGCATCCAAGCGCTTCATATCCTCTGCGTCTAGTTCAAAATCGTAGACCTGCGCGTTTGAATGGATGCGGGCTGGAGTTGCGCTTTTAGGCAACGGAACGAATCTGAGAATCTTCCCGTGAGTATAATCATATCAGTTCTCGCTGAACACCCGGTCACTGACCCCTTTTGCAGAGACCATCTGATGAGGATCTGTGCAACGTCTTTCGCATGCTGCATAGATGGTGAGTAGTAAGCGGGCGTAAGACTCGCTTAACATTGCGCACACCTTTGTCGCGATTTCTTGAAACACAGGGAAGTTCATATCTCCATGAACCAATGGGCAGTACGCCGAAACTACGATATTATTTTGGATGCAGTACTCCACGATCGGTCTCTGCTGACAGAAAGGGTGCAACTATAGGACGGAGAAGCCATATCAACGGCCGTCAGCATGATGTCGCGCAACGGCTGTGTCGCTCACTTCAATTTGGTTGACAGCCGGCGCTTCCAAGCCGGCCTCGCGGATTTCCTCCAGGTGTTTGACTCCACTGCCAAGATCCGGGCACATCAGCCTACACTACCTCACAGTGTTGTTGAAGATGTAGAATACCAACAAGTTAGACACTCCCACGCTGCGGATCTTCCCCGTTTCGCGATATTGCTGGAGGGCTCTGTAAGTCTCAAGTCGCAAGTTCTTCCCGGCGTGTGGATCATGTATCAAAAACAGGTCGATGTACCCTGCAGAAGGTACTTGTTTATCGCTCCGAAATCAACCCCAGCATGTCCGCTTACCTCCCCCGATATTATTCAGAGAAGCTTCCACGACTCGGCGAGTCTTTTCGTATCCGTGATCGCGACTGATGACTTTAGTAGCTGTCGGAAAGTAGGTCATAAAGGCCGCCGGCTATGGGACGCGATGGTTACTTATGAAGATGTCTTCGCGCTTGAGTCCTGATTCTCTGACAGCAGCACCAACATGCCCTTCGTTTCGGTACACCTGGGCGGTGTCAATGTGTCTAGTATGTGCATGAGAGAGATGCACGGTTGCTAATACGGCAAACTGGCCTATAGCCAGCCTTCAAGGCCTCAAGTACAGAGACCGTCGTTGTGTAGTTCTTGTATACTCCAAAGCCCAACCGAGGTATAGCATGACCTGCCCCCCGGAAAAGTCAATGATATTTCATGAAGCCACAGGACGTTATACTCCGCTTACCCGTCGAAAGTAGAATAGTAGAATCTAGGGATAGCATCGCCATCTCTGCTGAAGAATTTATGACTGCACGATACTGGGAGCCAGCGTCGCGGTGAGCTTGAAGTTCGCCGTGAGACTCAATAAACAAACAAGCTGGCTTATTTTTTTTTTAGACCTTGGAGAGACCTTGCGGAAAAACAACCTCAAAGTAAAAACAGCAGTCGTACTGAGTATCGGTGAAGGCGAATGAGCTCAAGAGGTTGTGAATGCTGTCGTAAGCGAGGACCGGCTCCATCCTTCCCCCGCACGGGTGACAGTGAACTGTGACATGGTGTGACACGTCGGCATTGCTCAGTAACTGCCGTCACCGGCACTGCCAGGCGGCCCGGTCATCAATGGAAATGCCCAGAATGGTCAGATGGCCATTGGTTCGAGCCAATACATCCAACACCGGTGGGTTCTATCTCAGTATCGTTGCAAGTTGCGCAATCGCCCGCCAGCGACGATTGCTCATCTAGCCCAAGAGCGAACAAACATGTACAACCAGGGAGCAAAAGTCTATCAGTACAGCGGTGCGGATCTGGTTGCGTCCCCAGCACTATAGAGAAAGTACGGCACGAGTTCCCTCATATGTATTGCGAAGACTGAGCAATCCGTATACTCTAGATTCAGACCTGGGGCCATCTATGCCCCTACCTGTCTGTCGGACAAGAGCATCCGATCGCCCTCTGAGTGCTCGTTGGTTTGAGCGACTACCCTATATCTCAAGTCAGCTGCGCCTTGCGGAAGTACCAGGGTGAAGAGAAGATATCAGTGTAGGTTTTTTAGTTCTGTCTGTATGTCGCTCATCCCAATGAAAGGTGTAAAGTATCTTCTACTTCGCAAAGGCCGCGAGGTATGCAAAACTCTATTACTACAACAAAAGCGGCGGACGTGTGTGTGCCTCCAAATTCGTGATATCATAAAACCCTTTCTACGAGTTCGCCTTTCTTCAAGACTGAAAGAGCTCAGGATCTCCGTCTAGCAGAAGGGTCTTAATGCGTGGCCGACCATTCCTCTGCTTGGAGACGCTGCACGTCGCAGGAACAGTAGACCGTCAGCCAGGTTACAAGCACCTCTATCCTCAAATATGAAATTCACGAACCAGGCTTCCCAAACAATCGTATGGTGTATATCCGATTCGGAAGTCGTGAACTCCATCTTTACGCCCATTTCTGGCTACAAGAAAGCGCATGCATTCAGCATCCGTACTTGAACTCCTTGAATCCATAGCGGCGCCGCGGCGCACGCGTCATATCGGGAATAAAGTGAAAATGGACACTCACGTGGAACCCGTCTATCCGACGATGCAAATCACAGTTATCATACCGACAATCCGATGCGTTCCACCTCTTCTGCAGAGCCAGCAACGTCTGCTTCAACTGCTCCCTGTCTACCTCCTTTCCTAGGACGAGCCCGCGTGCGTGGCGGATGAAGACATGATTGAACCGCGTAGTGAATAAGTCGACGGGGTCGTCCTCTACTGACATGCCGTCCATCTGTGCTGACTCACTGCTGTGCGGCGTCGACAGCAGCGTCGCGAGCTCATCTGCTAGCCATTTAGAGGGTGCGCTCAAAGACATATTGCAAGGGGATAAAAGTGAGAGGGCTGTGGTACTCGTACTGCGCTACTGCGGCCCCCAGGAGGCACCAAAGTCCAGTATACGCAGCGGATGGGGGCCGGAAATGTAGAAATCCGCTTTCTTTACTCGATGTCCCGGCTTTATAGAAATGCCATATAATGAATTGTCGCTGCTGGACGCACAGGATTGGAGCTCTGGGGGCAGCATCGTATCAAGGACGAGCGCAAGGGCTATTCCTATTCCAGCTGTCTTTGCCTGCCTTCATGCTTTCGAGCCTTCGAGAAGACGGTCTGCGCGACATCTAGAGTCGTCGAGCCAGCGATTTCGACTGAGCTGGGCTGTGCGGGCTAGAGCCGCTCTGATCTGCCTCTGGCAAACCGGGTGCAAATTACTACAAATTCTGAACGGCCGCAGTCGAGACGTGCATTCATCAAGCATCATGCATACTCATTGCAGGCTATGTGACGCTGGCATAGCGAATGAACATTCAATATTCAACGCCGGAACAACAACGCTGCCTGATCCCCGCTGAGAAGTTGAGATGTCCAGAAAGGATGAAATTGAACTTATAGTGACTAAGAATACATTTACAACAAGTGTATAGAGATATGCGTGAAAGAAGAACGACAGAGCTATCGCAGGCGCGGAAATTTTCAGTCCAAACTCCAGGGAGGTCTACCAGCATTAAGAAGTCCGCAACATCTACTTCTTGACAGACCCGATGACAGCGTCGGGTGCGTATCGCGGGATGACCTGGAAGAGAGACAGACCAGAGTAAGAGTCATGTTCTCACAGAACGCGGATAGAACGGGAATGATGGAAACTAACCTTGGGGTCGTGAAGCATGTTAAACTCCTCCGTCGCATCCCTTCCAGCGTAGAGAAGGATGGCCTTCTCGCCTCCCGGGTGGTCTGGCAAGAAGCTCGTGACATCCAGCACCTGACCGTCGACTATCACCCAAATATCGTCCTTCTTGTTGTGCTTCGCGACTTCGGCAGCCGTGAAGGTCTTCGCACTAGACTTCGCAGGTGCGCTCTCAGCCTTTGCGGGTGCCGATGGAGCCTGTCAGAGATATGTTCATATGCTTCTCACGCCAAGACAAGACAAGAAATGTACCTTCGAGCTCGATTCACCACCGAGGTGGCCAGCAACAGCTCCAAGACGACCAGCAGCCTTTGCAGCCACAGGACCGATTCGCTGGAGGAGATACGACGCAGCTGAGTCACCGCTGACACGACCGAAAACGACACAGCCGAGCAAAGACGAGCCGCCAAGACGGTTGGCACCGTGCACACCACCAGCGACCTCACCAGCGGCAAAGAGACCGGCAATGGGCTTGCCGTCCTTGCCAATGACACGAGAATCCGGGTCAATTTCGAGACCACCCATCGTGTAGTGGAGCACGGGGGTCATGATGGCAACGTTGAAGATGTCGTCGAGCTTCCAATCACCAGAAGCGAAGAACTGCACGTGAAGGGCTTTAGCATGCGGTCAGAAAAAAAATGAGGGGATCATTGTACCTTCTTGCCGAAGGGATCCTTCTTCGCCTTCACACCAGCATTGTAGTCTTCGAAAGTCTTCTTCAGCTTCGAGACAGGGATTCCAATCTCCTTGGCGAGAGCCTCGCCGTTCTCGAATCGCTTCATGAGACCACGACCAACGTAGTGCTTGCAGTGCCACTCAATTTCGCTTGAAGCTTGACCGTTGAGGACAAGACGAATGGGGTACTACATTACACATCGTTCAGTATGTATTCTGAATGTGAGAGCGAACAGCCACAAACCTTGCCGTTCTCCCAGATCTTTCCGGTAACGAAGTCACGGTGCTGGAGTTCATCGACGAATCGGTCACCCTGGTTGTCGAGCAGCAGACCGCCGACACCACGGAGAGCCTCAGCTGCCAAGAACTTGACCTTCGCCTCGGGCTCGTTGGGGTCAACGAGACCAGTGGGGTGGACCTGGACCTTCTCGAGGTCAATAGCGCTGGCACCGATCGCGAGAGCGAGCTTCTGTCCATCACCAGTGCAGTGGTCACCGTTGGTGGTGGGGAGGTTGTAGTACTCGGGACGGTGCTTCTTCAGGAGCGAATCCTCGGTGAAGTCGGCGGCGTAGCCACCAGTAGCGAGGATAACAGGGCCGTATGCGGTCTCCGACTTTCCGTTGTGCGTGTATTCAACGCCGATGACGGAGCCCTGTTCGTCCTTAACGAGCTTTGTGACGCGCGCTTTCTTCTTGATCTGAACACGGTCGGGGATCTCGACGGCGAGATCCTCAAGACGCTCCATCTGGGCATATGTGATGACCATACCCGGGAATTGAGCATTTCCGCGGTGCGTACGGGGCTGTGAGTGACCACCGAGACGTGCGACCTTGGAAAGGTCGAGCTTGAACTTGTCTTGCAACCAGTTGACGGCATCACCAGAGCGGCCAGTGAGGACACGAATCAAGTCGTCTCGCGCAAGTTCACGAGCCTATGAAATAAGATAGGTTAACATGCGATACAAGTGCCATTTTTAGAAGCAAGTGTGGAGAATTTACGGCGTTCCGCGCGAAGGGACGGAACGCCACGAAGCTGATGCGTATTACATCCATTGGCGCTGTGGGTGATCGGCACTCGAGCAAACTCCCATAGCTTCAATTCACAGCAACATGCGAACGCACTAGCAACGGCAAGAGTCGGACGGAGAAGGTACGGAGGGTGGAATGAGAGACAGGAGTTTGATCCCATGTCACTCGACCTCGGTTGCAGTCAGCGCATCTAGAGCGCACGAAAGTCTCCATGATAGAACACTGCGTAACAACCCTAAGGACGCCTGGAGCGACCTCAGAGCTTGGACTGGATACGCCATGAATGGAAGAAGGGAGGAACGGTGGTACTGCACAGCGTCTCACAAGTCACCCATTGCCGATCCTCCCTGCCGCATTCCAGACCACAGGTTTTCCCATCACCTGCTATTTCCATCTGATCCCCAACCTTCCCAGCGCACCCGCGACTGAATATAGGAGAAATAGCATAAATTGAACTCACCGAACGCTTAGTGTCGTCAAAGAACGTCTTCGCACTGTCAGGGATTCCGAGCTCCTGCTGTGACTGAGTTCCGGCTCCGTTGATACCAGAGGTAGCCTTGGTGGAATTACCACCCATGAATCTGAGTTCCGTTGGCATTTCGAGCGAGATTTAAACACAAGGGAGAGCATGTACTCACGGCTGTTTATCGAGAAGAAGCACATTCGCTCCTCGCTCCAGAAGGGTGTGAGCGGCCGAGAGACCAGCGAGGCCACCACCAACGACGATAACCTGAGCCATTTTATAGAGTTATGCGAGAGAGATGGCGGTGGAGGAGGAAGGGAGTTACGTTGGGCTCCGTCGGCAGTCGACAGTGTCTTATACTCTCACCCAATCACGCGGGCGGCTTTACTGGCCGGGACGGTGGCATGTGATAATCGCCGCACTGTGTCCCCAGCTGTCGAGTCCAATCCCCGCATCCGACCTCTTTGGGACCGGTTGGTAATGCATCCGTCGTCAGACCGCCTCAGCATCGCTCGACAATACGGGTTAGCTGTTTACTCGTCTCTCCCACAGCAGGCCTTCTTCCCCAACGTAAGCCTCAAGGCCTCGCGGATGGAACGGCCGAAAGATGCGACGACCAGCCATCAATACAAATGCAGCTACCTCTACAAATTCTCGCTCACTGGTTTGCCCGGATAGCGAGCAAACATATGCTTGATTCGCAGAGGAGCGCCGCAGTCGTCAACTGGATCCGCCGGCGTCCCATGATCACACCGCGCACGGGATTTAAGTAGGAGGACTAGAGCGCGTTACGAACACAGCTACGCTTACAGCCCGTGTACTCTCATAATGTACCTCGCCTCCGTCTACTCATGTTCATGCCCTCTCCACAGTCCTGACCAATCGCTCGCAAATTACGTCGATAGTCTCTCCTATACTCTGCTCCAAGCCCTCTATGATCATAAGGTCCTGGACCTTGCCGGAAGGCTTTGCCTTGTCGAGATCTTCACCGTCCAGCAATTGTGAATGTGCCTTCACATATGCCGGCCACACTATTTGCTCCCAATATTCTGGAGGATCCTGCCAAAATCCGCCCTCTGGATCAGATTGCGCTCCAAGACGCAAGGTTACGGAGGATCAGCGGGGTGGGTGTGCGGGGATAGTGAGGGAGGGAGAGGTGTCAGTTTAATCATCAATGAGTACGAACAAGAGGTGGGACGCGATGAAAGGCGGGTCCCGGAAGTCCGAGGGCTAGCGGACGGGGTTGCGATAGGGGGTATCAAGTAGTAAAGACATTCACCTGCAGTGTGGTAGCCATTGCGATCATCTCTCCTCTGCTTCAACACGGCGTGCGGAACTCGCAAGAATATGCGCACATCGAAGTTGTCGACCACGCCCTTCGCAGATGCAATTCAGCGATGATTGACGTAACAGCCCACGAAAGCACAGCTTACCTGATCCCAATAAAGCAGGAAGCCGTCGATCATGACCCAAACGACCTTCTCCCCTGCCCTTTCACGTTCTTCCTGAATTCTCTGAAAGGTCTCGCGCCATCTCTCAATGCGTGGCTGTTCTACGGGCACCTCTCTCTGTTCATTCAGGTGGTCGTGCGAGTAGTGCTCTGGCGGGATGACGCCCGTTTGTCTAATCTAATCGCCGACAGGTCAGTGAAGGCAGGAGAGACCCTGTCTCGGCAGTGCTTGACCTCTTTCAAAGCCTTGACCATCCTGGGCCAGTCGATAGCCCCTTCGGGGTCATCCCAGTCTTGTACGTTATATACCGGATGCATTGGGATAAGTTCCTGTGGCTGTATGCACATTAGTCCAGTAGACCACTGCTTAGCGACTGTTGAAAATACACGAGCACGGCTGGCTCACCGGAGCAAAGTCCTATTCGACCACACAAGTAAAGATTCGGAGGCGACGAGGGTACACTGCGACGTCAACTCGTGCCTACATGGCGCACAACACGGTTCGACGCACATCTTGGTGTACAATCACGCTGCCTGGCAATATGGCCCGCAGATGCTTCGCAAGGGTCGTCTTACCTGAGCACGTTGCGCCTCTGTGCGTAAGTACAGGTGTTGATGAGCGATAGATGATATGCTGGAGTCAGCGTACGCAGAGTCGCAGATCGGAACTTGCGCACCCTATCCCGACGAAGATGACGCGCAAGTTGGGACTTTGTGTGTTTTCCGCCATGACCGTCGTGATGCTAGAGGAAGAGCACAGTGAAAGCGCGTTACGATGTGGCCTGACTCCTACTTGTCCCTACTGTGCACTTATAGATCCAGATAAACTTTTCTCATTTCTAAGGATAATGGCCTTATCTCGGTCCGCAGTCTGCGATGTGGTTCGGTTCACATCAAACCAATCTGTCTGATACTGATGTGGTCCGGTTCATATCCGTCTCTCAGACCAATCCGTCTTGCACCGGTCGCTGCTTTGGGGCTGGTAGGTTCGGTCTACTCAAGTTACACACACCTTTGCATAATATCAAGTCTTCTCGTTATATCTCTGCGTGGAAAACAAGCCCTATGGATTGAGGAGAGACAAGGGCCGTAATGCGCTTATGAGGCTTGTCACCATGTTATCATACTTCAACAAAGCTTGTGCTGTGCTGCAAGCATTCCGGTGCGTGAAGAGTTGACAGCTCCATTCCGCATAACGGCAGACATCGACAGCGGTATCAGCTCGTGATGCTACGCACGCGACTTATGTGTCTTTCGTGGGAGTCGGCCGAGCTTGTAAACGCCAATGGCTGTGGTCGCGAGTCTGGACAAGGCCAGTCACGACACTCTCACTTGAGAACTTCATTTCGCTAACGGTGTGTTCTGAAATACGGGCACTGAGCTTCCATGTGTATCCTGGTTCGACCTAGATGAGGCGAGGGCGCGCCGACGCTTCCAACGCAGGAGTACCATGACCTACACGCACCCACAGCGCGCTGGTCACGAGCGAAGCGTTGAAGTATATAAAAAGGCGGCACACGACGCTGGGTGAAGCCACATTCACAAACACCAATCGAAAGAAAGACACCTAACGCATAACACACCAATGCGTCGTCGAACATCCTCACCGACGGCAAACTCCCGATGGCTCGCCATGTCCCTCTCCGCCATCCTTTCTGCGCCACATCCCGCATTCCCCAAGTCACCTAACGTGCATACAGGGCCTGGACCCGCTGACCTCTTCTCCATCCGTTTTGACGAGATGTTCCAATCCGAAGCACACGGATATATCTGTGGACGCGAGGTCGACCGGGAAGAGCTCAAGAACGCTCTGCTAGGTCTGCACACGCGCTGGGATCCCGAGGATGCAACGGCGATAGGAACAGTCGTCCGTGCAGCCCCCAATCCGATGTTTCATGTAAGTAGCATTGCACCCGTCTCGTTGCACATCTCCATGCTCACGATGTGATCGGAACTTGATCGACGGTGTTCGGCTTGTCAGCCCACTATGTCGGCCAAACTGGAGTTCACGCCGCTGTTTCGTTATCCACGGGAGGTCGAGACGATCATGGCTGAGGCAAGGTTCGTTGTTGTTTAATCTGTTCAGTGTTAGGATATCTAATGGCGGTACGGTGCTGTGTTATTATTTCTAGTGGGCAGGAATTTGGGGGATCAGAGCGGATCGAATGCCTCCGGATGGACGGAGATGAATCGTTGTTCCGGCCTGAGTCTCTGTAGGCTCAAGGATTTACCCCACCTTGGACATATTTAAACTGTACACTGATAGTGCTGTGTACTGCATACTGTAGCTCGTACTGTTAGTGTTGTACTTATAATAGTGATATCCGTTTGTTTCGGCGGAGCGTCGTGGCTGTGTATACCTGAACATGTGCGGCAGTATAGCTAGCATCAGTCCTCAAACTCCATCGCTGCGAAGCGTCGTGCTTTCTTATTAGGATTTGCCAGGGACGCGCCCTTGACGGGCTTGACCGCGGGTGCAATAGTTTCTGGTGATCCACCACATCTTTAAATCAGCGCCGTCAGTCCCAGGCAGGCACTTCACTCACTTGCGCGGGACGCCAGAAGGCTGTCGGGGTTGCTGGCGTCCGCCTTGCGTTTCATGTCCTTGACTTCTTGATTCGCCCGTGCAAGTTCAGCCTCCAAATCTTTTATCTTCGCATTCGCATCTGCTTCTAGCCCAGAGACAGTTGACTCGTAGCGTACTGCTTTCTTGGCGGCATGCTTTCCAACGACCTCGTCTCTGCTTGATGAAGCTGTGAACGTGTTCACTATCTAGCGGAGATGCGGTATGATCGGACAGAACATACGTAGTGCTTGCTGAGTTGTTTGATGGCTTAGAGGTGGAGGGAGCGTGGCTGGAGCCGCGAGCGGGTATAATCGACAGTTACGAGTCTTCTGTGCTTGACTTGCAATCTACGGGCCTCAGTCAGTGTAGCGGCCTGATCTGCAGCCACTCTCACCTCGGAAAGAATCTTAGACGCATATGACGCAGCCACAACAGGGTCCAGTTCTTCGAGGGGGATATGAACCGGTGACCTAGCACTCGGATTCAAAGTCAACTGCGAGTTCAGAGACGTGGTAAATACGACTGAAACAGATTTGGTCGGTGATGACCCACGGTGATTTCGGCGCCTCTTTCAGAGGACCAGTTTCCGATGAAGAGCTCGCCTTTCTCAATATTGTCGGCTAGGCGTTCGCTGAAGGTCTCGATGAGCTTATGGGGAGCACTGCTATTTCCCTGCATCTTCATCAGCAGCACGCATGGTTGACGTGAGCAGAGGGCGTACCAAGAATTTGAAGATATCTCTTTCAGCCCATTTACCCTTCCACCATCTGCCTTCAGGTCCCGTCAAGCCCAGATGTAATGTCCAGTACACGCTCTCGACTGCTGAGACGAGAACAAACTTGTTTGCGCCTTGATATATCAGTTGTACCAGTTCATCTACCGCACCAAAGTGCGTGATCATGTCAAACTCAGATTCCGACATTTGTACTTGGTTGTAGTGGCCACAGAACAGAACCTTGCTCGTTGCAGGCGCTGGTGGCTATGTTATGGCGTCAGTCACGCACGCGACCGGGCGTCACATCCGTCAATGCACTGCTCCCATCCCCAAGGTGAATATCGAATTTCGCAACAAATCTTCATCCCACGCTGACCCGTCTCCTGCTAGTCGGCCTTATGGCTTGCGCCAGGCGTGCTACCCAGCATCCTACCTGGAGATCACAACATAGCTGAAACGCCTGCTTTTGCTATGGTAAGCATGTGCACCTGGACGCGTCGCGAGCTGATGGACAGTCGTCGACTGTCGACACCATCCCAGCCACAGCGCGGTAAAGCGTAATCCATCAATTCGCCATGATGGTAACAATGCGAGCGGATAATTTACATTCTTGGCAAGCTGAAACTCGTGCTTAAGCAATAGGGGTAGGAGGTCAGCATCTTCACATCCTTGGTTGAGGACGCGAATGCTGAAGATATTACACAAAATGGGCTCCAATTATGCAGTTGAAGAGCTACATGCTAGGCCTGAAGAAAGCGACATGTCGTGCAAAATGCAAGCGCGGATTAGAGAATTCCTACAGGCGGACGGACTCATTTTATTTTATGATGGAGGCACCATCATCAAATTAGTTTGCTGTGTTCCAGTTGTGTTCCGCGCAGCTTTCGGACACATCAAACAGCAGCTCGATACGCCCCATCCGGCGGCCCTAATCTGCCGTACCGTGCAGGTATAAGAAGACTCCACTCGACGCTTGGATTCCCCAGCTCTGTGGGTTCACTTCGTTCCAACCAACGCACACAAATCAGCACCGGTTGGTGAGTACCTGCAGGGATCCCTCTCTCAATGATACCCCAGCTAACATGCTTGCAGCTTGATTTGTTTTTATTTTTCCTTTCGCACTTCCTTTTCGTAACGACAAGCTACCACCTACACTCAAACTAATCACCTCACCGACCTTTTCGTCACTCATTCCTTATAGTCTTCATCATGCGCTCCTCTGCCGTCCTCGCCCTTGCCTTCATCGCCACCGCCGGCCCTGCTCTCGCAGCCCCTATCTCTGCCCGCTCCAGCCATGAGGAATTCATCAACATGCTTGCTCGCGCAGAAGTCGATGAGAGCGGTGCCCTCCGTCTCCCCACCCTTTCCGAGGCCGCTTCCGCTGCCGGTATCGCTGCCAGCTTGACTGGTGTCTTCAACGGTATCGCCCAGCACTTCGGCAACAAGGACAAGCGCGAGATTCTCGAGATGTTGGCTCGCGCAGAAGTCGATGAGAGCGGCGCCCTCCGTCTCCCTACTCTTGCCGAGGCCGCTTCCGCTGCCGGTATCGCTGCCAGCTTGACTGGTGTCTTCAACGGTATCGCCCAGCACTTCGGCAACAACAATAAGCGCGAGATCCTCGAGATGTTGGCCCGCGCTGACGTCGATGAGTCCGACGCGCTCAGCTTGAAGAGCATCTCTTCCATCCTTGGTATCGGCAACCTCCTCTCCGGATTCTTCGGCGGAGGAAACAGCCAGCAGCAGCAACAGCAGCGTCGCGAGTTCATCGAGCTGCTGACCCGCGCTGACGAGAGTGAGGCCTTGAGCATCCCTCCTGGTCTTGTCTCGGCTGCGAAGAACTTGGGTCACCTCGCAAGCGGTGGTCTGAGTGCCTTCGGTATCTTCCAGAACCTCTTCGGTGGCAACAGCAACCAGCAGCAGCAGCGCGAGATCCTCGAGCTGTTTGCTCGTGCTGACGTTGACGACGAGTCCGACGCGCTCAGCCTCAAGAGCATCTCGTCCATCCTCGGGATCGGCAACCTCCTGTCCGGATTCTTTGGCGGAGGAAACCAGCAGCAGCAACAGCAACGTCGCGAGCTGCTCGACATGCTGACCCGTGCCGATGAGACCGAGGCCCTCAGTATCCCCTCTGGTCTTGTCAGTGCCGCGAAGAACTTCGGCCATCTTGCTAGCTCCGCCCTCAGCGCGTTCGGTATCTTCAACAACTTGAGCGGCGGGTGAGTACACATTGAATTTCTCTTCATAGCACCAGATGATCTGACATCTTGCATGATAATAGTGACCAGCAGCAACAGCGCCGTGAAATCGACGAGCTCTTCGCGCGTGACGATGCCTCCGAGGCTCTCAGCCTCCGCTTGCCTACTCTGGCCGAGGCTGCTTCTGCCGCCGGTATCGCTGCCAGCTTGACCAGCGTGTTCAACGGTATCGCCCAACACTTCGGCAACAAGGACAAGCGCGAGATCCTCGAGATCCTCGCCCGCGCCGACGTTGACGAGTCCGACGCCCTTAGCCTGAAGAGCATTTCCTCCATCCTCGGCATTGGCAACCTTCTCTCTGGATTCTTCGGCGGAGGCAGCCAGCAGCAACAACAGCAGCGCCGCGAGTTCGTCGAACTCCTGACGCGTGCTGATGAGAGCGAGGCCTTGAGCATCCCTCCTGGTCTTGTCTCGGCCGCGAAGAACCTTGGTCACCTCGCCAGCGGTGGCCTGAGCGCGTTCGGTATCTTCCAGAACCTGTTCGGTGGTAACAACAACCAGCAGCAACAGCGCGAGATCCTCGACCTGTTCACTCGTGCCGATGAGAGCGAGGCCCTGAGCATCCCTCCGGGTCTTGTCTCGGCTGCGAAGAACTTGGGTCACCTCGCAAGCGGTGGTTTGAGCGCGCTCGGGATCTTCCAGAACCTCTTCGGCAACAACAACCAGCAGCAGCAGCGTGAGCTCGCTGAGCTGTTCGCCCGCGCGGATGTCGACGAGTCCGATGCTCTCAGCCTGAAGAGCATCTCTTCGATCCTCAACGTCGGCAACCTCCTGACCAGCTTCTTCGGCGGAGGCAACAGCCAACAGCAGCAGCAACAGCGCCGCGAGCTTGCTGAGCTCCTCGCTCGTGCAGACGACAGCCAGGCCCTTAGCATCCCTCCCGGCCTTGTCAGCGCCGCCAAGAACCTCGGTCACCTCGCAAGCGGTGGTCTGAGCGCACTCGGCATCTTCCAGAACCTCTTCGGTAACAACAACCAGCAGCAGCAGCGTGAGCTCGCCGAGCTCTTCGCTCGCGCTGATATCGATGAGTCCGACGCGCTCAGCCTGAAGAGCATTTCCTCGATCTTGGGCATTGGCAACCTCATCTCCGGCTTCTTCGGTGGAGGAAACCAGCAGCAGCAACAGAGCCGTGAGCTTGCCGAGCTCCTGGCCCGTGCCGACGAGAGCGAAGCCCTCAGCATCCCCCCCGGTCTCGTTAGCGCGGCGAAGAACATCGGTCACCTCGCCAGCTCTGGATTGAGCGCGTTTGGCATCTTCCAGAACCTGTTCGGTGGCAACAACAACCAACAGCAGCAGCGCGAGCTCGTCGAGCTCCTTTCCCGCGCCGACGCGGACGGATCCGAGGCTCTCAGCATTGGCGACATCTTCTCCACGCTGCACAACATCTTTAACCTTCGGTATGTTGCCTTTCTCACTCGCTCACTTCAAGCACACGCTGACCGGCTACTCTACAGTGATGACATTGCGCCCGTAGCGCGCAGCCTTAACGACCTTGACTAAACGGAAACATGGCGGTGACAGTGGTTATTCACACCCATTATAGTATATAATATCTTGTAGTTCTTGTGTAGTTGGGGAGGTGCGAATGCGATTGGTTGTGAACACAAATTTGAATGCGTGAGCCTGATTGACCGTCGCTGCTTTCTTAGGCCTTCGATAGCACAAGTGTAGGGGCAAGTCATTTCAGAGAGAAGCAAGAGTGAAGATGAGCTACGGACGTTCGTGCTATGCAGTGCAGGCTGTATTTATATCATCTCGGCTAAACGGTCTCTCGTCTCTCGTTGACACCGAGAGCGAGCTGCTTGCACTTCCGCGAACAATCTCTGAACGTGCGACGGCCCGACGACGTTTCACAGAGAAGCCGGGGCTATACGGTGAGTTCCTCTGAGTCATGTTTGCGTGCAACCTCTCAATCCCGTCGCCATCGTCTGCCTCTCGCAGGGTCGCAGAGCCTAGGACGTTAAAACCTACGCTCGTCGTGTTTCACGAGACGTGAAAACAT
Organism: Trametopsis cervina; assembly: GCA_022385755.1. NCBI lineage: Eukaryota > Fungi > Basidiomycota > Agaricomycetes > Polyporales > Irpicaceae > Trametopsis > Trametopsis cervina. Next base: position 363,515 of record MU278353.1, read on the forward strand.
CGAGCAAGGAGGCCATCATGATGGGATGAACACATATGTACGTTTGGCTGTCGAGATCGGCGAGAACACGGCGGGCGTCTCCTGTGACGTGAGACCGCCACTGACCGCCATCACTGCATTCAGAGGAGCGACTATGGCCACGGCGTACGACTCTGTGTAGCGTTCACCCGCTGGTGATTGTAAGTTTGCAGCTCAACCCTGCCCTTTCTCTCCCCGCGTTTTACTAACTTGTTCATGGAGCACATCTGTTTCAGGAGACGAACCCGAATGGTGCACGTAATGGAAATTACACCAGTACCATGAATTTTGCACGGACTGCTCGTTCTCCCTCGCCCAAGAGGTGCGTAGATACTTCGCGTCACTCTCCTTGACGCATCCTAATCTGTCACTCTCGCACAGCTGACCAGGGCCACTGCAGATCAGCTGTTGATGCATCACTGAGCCGTTCCTCAACACAGCAGACAGAACCCCGTCCGCGTCCGATTGTCAAATCTGCTCTGTATTCAGTAACCATACCCTGGCCACCACTGGGCTTTGCGGATCTGCCGCGTCTCTCGGACTATATCGCGACACTGGATACATGATATCTGGGGATCCGTTGATGTGCGATGAGGTTCGCTACACAGCTCACGGCGATGGGAAGGGCATCTTGGCACACGATGCGCCACCACGGGGAGAGCATAAAACCATGGACATGCAGGCTGAGAAACCTTAGCTCTGCGAGTTCCCCCTTCCTCTCCTTCGCTCCTTTTCGGCCTGGTGGTGAGTCCCATGAACAAGTCGCACTTGCGAACGAGATGCTCACGATCGTGCTATCCCTTAGCCCTTTCGTTTTTACGCACAATCCACTACTTCTTCCTAACGAACCCGTTCAACACCCCAATCCATCTAACGATACAAGATGCGCTTCTCTTTCGTCTTCGCTACCGCTCTCGTCGCCACCGCGGCCCCCGCCCTCGCCTACCCCACAACCACATACACTAACACAGACGCCGCGCCAGCTGCGGACGCACAAGACGACAGCGGTGCGCTCAATCTCGTCGCGTCGCTCGGGCTCCTCTCGCAGTTGGTCGATGGGTACGTCCTTGCTTGTATTCTAGTCTCAACTCTCCCTGATCAGTGCAATGTGGCATTCAAAGCAGTGACTCAGATGCATCCCAGCAGCAGAAACGTGCTCTGGCTGAGCTCCTGACCCGCTCCGAGGGCGCATACGACCTGCGCGCGCGGGGGCTGCTCGCACGGCAGGGAGTGACCAATGAGTCGGGTGCATTGTCGCTCGGGAACATCGGAAACGCCATTCTGCAAATATTTGGCGGAAAGTGCGTCTCTCTGCGGCCCTGCGTTCTCTACACACATTCTGACGGAAGTCTTGCACTGTAGGAAGAAGGGCAGTCACGGCGCTAGCGGTAGCACCCGCCATCGTCGCGCTGACGACTTCGACTTCGAGCAACTTGCGCAGGCCCTGAGCAACCCCGACGTTTTTCAAACGCTCAACGCACGGCAAGCAGTGACCACGCCCGACTCGGATGAATCAGACGCCCTCTCACTAGGCGGCATCGGGAGAGCTATACTGCGCATCTTCGGAAAGTACGTCTCGTTCGCTTTCTGCGCCGTTCACGCACCTTCTGACGAGGGGATTTCTCTGTAGGAAGAAGGGCGGCCAAGGCGCCAGCAGTACCACCGGCGGAGGATCGCAGGCCCCCTTCCGACGCGCGGATGACCTCGACGATGTTACGCATGTTCTGACTAACCCCGCTTTCTTCGACTTTGTCAACGGCGTCGGCCACGTCGCGCGTCGCGAACTTGAGGCGCGCGAGCCGGGTGTCTTCCAACGCCAAGGAGTGGCGGATGAGTCGGACGCGCTCTCGCTCGGGAACATCGGAAACGCCATTCTGCAAATATTTGGCGGAAAGTACGTCTCTTTGTTGCTCTGTGTTCTCTAGGCACACTCTGACGGGGATCTTGTGCTGTAGGAAGAAGGGCAGTCACGGCGCTAGCGGTAGCACTCGCCACCGTCGCGCGGATGACCTCGACGCGGTTACGCATGTCCTACTCAACCCCGATTTCTTTCACTTCATCAATGGTGTCGGCCACGCCGCGCGTCGCGAACTTGAGGCGCGCGAGCCCGATGTCTTTGAACGCCAAGACGCGACCGATGAGTCGGGTGCGCTCTCGCTCGGGAACATCGGAAATGCCATTCTGCAGATCTTCGGCGGAAAGTACGTTTCTTCGTTACTCTGCTTTCTCTAGGCACATTCTGACGGAGATCTTGCGCTGTAGGAAGAAGGGCAGCCACGGCGCTAGCGGTAGCACCCGCCATCGTCGCGCGGATGACGTCGACTTTGAGCAACTTACGGAGGTCCTGAGCAACCCCGCCTTTGTTAACTTTGCCAGCGGCGTCGGTCATGCCGTACGTCGCGAACTCGAGGCGCGGGAGCCCGGCATCTTCCAAACGCTGGAGAACCTCTTGATCGGGCTTCACTAGGAGCGCGTACGCGGGAGGGCAGCTAGCTAGAGTTGGATTTGTGGTTTGAGTTGATGTATACACGTGCCTCGTATCTGGGAATTCAAGTATGTTTTTGTGCGATAAAAGTATCTCGCGGTAGACCACTACCGGATCTTCATGGGGAATGGGGCGCTGCTTCATTGGGTGGCAGGTAGCAGTCGAGGCATGTAAATATCGGCGTACATATTTCTTGCCTGCGTACTTTCCAAAGACACTGATTACCGTTGTCATTCAGCTCTTACTTCCTTCACGCCACCAACTGTCAGCTTTCCTAACTCCATAGCGTTGTTGTCCGCTATGTCAGAAGGAAGCGTATCAGACTTTGTCAGCGCGACTTTTCTCTTCTCCTTCACTTTCTCTGCAACTCAGTCGCCCAATGATCGAGGACGCCTGACCGCAGTCGCTCCTCAAGGGCAGACCGTTTCTCCTCAAACAACCCCCTCAGGCGTGCATTCTTGACCCTAAGCCGCAACAGGAACGCTGCGAACGAGTATACTTGCAACACATTCGACAGCTCGAACGTCCGCACATTCCGGTCGAACATATGCACCATCTGACGTACCAATCAGGAGAGGGTTGAAATGGTACTGTGATGGACGTACCCCTTCGTCGGACATACTTGCCATAAGAATACAGCCTTTCGTGCCTGTTGTGAGGAAGCCGTAGACTGGCCACTGGCGGATTCCGATCGCAGAAAGGAAATGGACGGATGAGATGCAGTGCATCCGACATTCATTCAGGGCACGTAACCCATCCGAATCCCAGGGTTTCTTGTAATCGACGAGCAAGGCAGGCAATAACAAGAACTTATTGGACGATGAGACACCGCGAGGTGGCGGAAGAGTTGAGTTGAGATTCGCGGTGGTGGGATCTTCATGCTGGTGCGCCGGCGGTGTGATGATGCGATTGTCTAGCAAAGAAGCGGTGGTGGTTGTATCGGGTTCATTCGTAGGTGCGTTACTTAGATTCCCCGCTTCCTCTGCCTTTACATGATCGAACTCTGACGGCCCAGAGTGAACGATGAGCTGGAACGGACGACCAGTTCGAGACTGGAACTTGGAAGGGGCAAAGTCCACTGTCACACAGAGCGCGGCATCAGCTGTGCCTCCAACAGGCTCCTGGCCAGCTTGTTCTGTCAACACGTGCTCGATCCGGCCTGACGTCTCAAGCTCTTCGAAGGCTTCTTGGGTCCTCGTAGCAGCAGAGAGCGCTTGGCGTGATTGTTCCTCCAAAACACTCAACGATGAGTCGGGGTCTCGAGATACCTCGTACACAGCACTGCATTGCAGCTCCCAATCATCAAGCATTCCATATAATCCTTCCAATGTGGAGTCCCAGTGATCTGTGCTAAGGGAACGCAGGAGGGGATTGGACGAGAACATAATGTCGGGTTGCAGCCTGAGGCGGAGGTTAACAGTATCCATAAGATGCACAACGAGACACTCACAGTAGTTTGGAAGACGTCGCTCCCGACACGTTCTTGTCAATGATATCATGTATAAGCTCGTTCCAAACACGCTGGGCTTCGGTCTCATTTAATGCTAGTGAGCCTTTGGAGCGTGCAGATTGTACAGCGTTGAATACGCGAGATAACTTGCCCTCAATCGCTGGTACTAAACCTTCGTCCAGTGGTTTTCGCGCCCAACTCTTGTCTGAGATTGTCCAGTGGTGGTCAATGAACTCCGTTCGATACACATCTAACGGTTCCGCGACGCTAGGAACATCGTGCTACAGACCCATCAGCATCAACGATGACACAGGGGTTCTAGTTACAAGACCTACCTTGTCTTTCCAGGACGCCGGCCACACAAACTCAGTAGTAGCGTCGTACTCGTTGTTCATACGGTTGACAAAATCGCGATGCACAGAGCGATTGCCGTCAGGCAGAGGGACCGCGGAGACCGAAACCGCCGCTCTACTCAGCATCCAGGAAGAGATCGTAGCCTCCTCCGCTATGCTTCCCGGTAGCCGTTGCGCAAATCTGGAGCATACAATGAGGCCCCATTGCCTTGGAGTGAGTCATGGGAAACCTACGCCGATGCGGAGAGGCGTGATGACTCTTTGGACAATTCGCTGCCTCCGCTGGTCATGACATCGCTAGCCGTGTAATCGCGTACGTTAGTATGTGTGACGTGGTGGCATTCGCAAGCAACACGCACACCGCAGACGATCTGGGAACAGAAACATAGTGTAAACACGCTGCGCTGCATCCACCCCAAAGGAAACATACCTAGAATGGGGCGCATACATGCTCTGAAGTGTTTGTAGCTGCTTGCAGGCTTTGTGACTTTGCGGTGAGATGACCTGGAGGTCGCCTGCACTGGTAGGGGTACGAGAACCAGACGGTGAGACACCCCTCGGGAGCACGACTATATGTATGCTTGCTTTTCTTTTACACACCTTATCGCAGAACCATCATCGGTTGTGCCGCTTAACCACCCCTCTATCCGATCTTGCTGTGTTTCCCCATCCAGAATAATCGAGTCAGCTCGCCATGGTAGGTACCGGGGCTGTTTGGAAGGGATTATACTCTTCAACGCTAGAAATTGATATCGAAGGGAGATCAAAAACAGCCCTAGCGCCACCGCAGATTTTGTGTCAGTCATGTCGAATATACCATCACCAGCGTCGATGCTTGTCTGCGCCCTCATAATATGTATGCGCTCCTGTCGAGTGAGATGTTAGTGGTGTCGTTAGGTGGAGAGAACATTAGGTCATACCATATCCGCCTCGTCATTCCAAGCAAGCCAGACACGCGCGACGCTGTTGTATTTCGCCACTTCCAGTCCTACTACGGGCAAGTCGACGTCCCACACCCGACGCTGGCACACAGCACTCGAAAGGATAGAGATGATGGCGTGAGGTTCTGCAACGCATACGACCGGAAGAACTAGAGTCATCCAAGGACCCGCCCCTGCGAGAATGTGAGCTTCGCGTGGTATGTCCAGAAAGTTGGAGGGAATCTCTAGGGACGCCACCTCTGGGAACTTCTGATCCTCGCGGCCAAGGAAGGGCTCCAGCGTCCAAGGGCGCGGGCGTGGTGTGCCCCAACCAAAAATGTGTATCATATCTTCCTTCACATCGCTGAATGCCTCCTGAGACCAATAAGAAGAACCAGGGACAGACTCAGATTTGGATTTGGATTCGTTTTCAGCCTCGCACTCATATTCATATTCGGATTCGGATTCGGCCTTGGATCCAGATGCGAGCCGGGACTCGGACTCGGACTCGGACCCAGAGCCATGGTCAGCTGGGATTGCGGAGCTAGCATACATTTCGACATGTTCGCCAGCTTGTTCATGCGATTCGCCACGGTGGTCGCTGCTCACAGACCCTGGTACTTCCGCAATGCATGAGGAATTAGTCTCGATACCCAAGATCGCTTCAGATCGCACTTCACCCTGGATAGAGCCCTGGTGCACTACGTTGTTTAATTCTGCGGCGTTGTGTGCCGCCGATCCTGAGCCACTTTCCAGGCTTTCTTCCTCAGACACCTGCGTCAAGTTCATTTCCTTTGTCACGAATGCCACCAGCGTGGTGGCAGTCTCTTCAACAGTTGGATAGCCTCTTGGCAGAACGAGATCGACTTCATCACTGAGCATATGAGACTTGAATCTAGTATGCATGGTTGTCTACGTACTATGTCACTGCATCTGCATACGAGCTATTGCTCAAATCTTGTAAGAACTTACGCCACAGCAACACAACATTGGGCGCCATGTAGGGGTAAGCTGCGGCCATTTGGAAGGACGCAGAGAGTCGGCTCATCATATCCGTTACATCACATACATGATGTTCAACGAACGTGTTCGGGCCTTCATCCTGCCCTCCTGCTTCAAGAAGTGTATTTGTGGTTTGGGGCACTGAAGAGTTGATAAGATTGCTTGCCTCTGCCACTGCGGTGGCCAGCTGATCAAGTATATATGTCACCCCTTCTGGTATCTCTCGCAGGTCCTTAACGTCATGCAAGACTGGCTACATCACTGCGGGAGGGCGACGAGATGGCGGTTTGATCAAAGCAGGTAGACGCCGACCATCGAATTTCGTCATGTGCCAAACCGAGCTGTATCATCCTACGACGCGGCCTGCAGATGTGGAATGGGAACGAACGATGTCAGCCTCGGTGGTCCACTAGTAGTCCGCAACGCAGCAGAGATGCGCGCATCACCACCACCACTACCTTCTGCAGAGCTCTGGCTCTGGTATGCTGAGCTGTCTGGCCCACATACGCGGCGGTCTGTTCGAGGCAGAACGAGATCGACGTCGCATGTGAGCCGTACACGCACTCATCCAGGACAGGACTGTCCCCACGTACTATACTATGTCGCCGCACCCGCATCCGCGTACGCACACCCGCCGACGAGCTGGAAGAACGTGCGCCACAGCAGCGGGCGATACGTCTCGGGGCGTCTGGAAGGACGCACAGAGAGAGTCGGGCGACCACACCGCGTAGGTCATCTTCGTCCTCATGTCCAGTTTCAGTTTCGACGAACGCGTGCGTGCTGATGAGTCGCCTGCATGTATGGCGGTAATAGTGTAACTTAATTCTAGAAATTTCGCACGTTATCTCAACGCTGCAGATTTCGATGCAAGTGTAGCGATTTGGAAGACAAAAAGGCGTAAGTATGCTCAACTTGACGGATAAGTTTCACATCCCCTCGGAAACCAAAGAGTATTTGTCGATAATCCACAATGAGGCATGATTCTTACTCAACCACAGATCACACAAAAGACACAACCCCATGTTGAGAAAATATGCACAAGTACGTGTATATATGTCGAAGCTGTTTACTGAATCGAGTCACACTACTGCTGCTATTGGAGCCGTAGCAGACAGGGATCAGGGATATTACATTCTCGCTGAACTGCAACAGATCCAGGGGAGGGACTTGCAATTTTCGAGTATGATGACCAACTGACAGGCCCCTTCAGGTTCAAGAATAAGCGTACCAAATAGGCTTTCCGGTATGTTCATCTTGTAGTATTGCTGACATACGTACCACTGTGTCCTGAAAGTCAAATAATAGACTTGAGTTCTGAGGAAATGGGCGTCCCACTAGCAATCTCACTTAGTGCTCATATATTATCCGTCCAACCTGAGCGACACAATCTTGCGAGGACGAAAAGGCTGTGTCATTTTTGAGGTAGCTAAAAACCACACGAGTGATATTTCATGTGCACGTTTTGTGAAGTTGCGAGTTTTACAGAATTAAGTTGCACTATTACCGCCATATGCATGTGCTGCGGTTCAGTAAAACTGACACGCCTTGCCGTACATGGCGTAGGTCTTTCGGATCGTGCACGACTGGCTGCATCGTTTCGAGGTGGCGGGACTGAACAAGGACGAGGTGGGCAGACGCGACCGACCACCACGCCATTTAATGAGTCACGAGAGGTCACGCCGTGACGCACCGCGTTTCGTTTCGTCCGATTCGCGTTCTGGTGTGAGTCCGTTTCCGCAACATTCGGTGCATGCAGAGATGGCAACAACCCCGCTGCACAGCTTCGGCTCTCAGAACAAACCGTAAATCCGCGCAAATCAAAATCATCGAAGACGAAGACGAGAAGAAGGACAAAAGGCGTTCGCGAAGCATATCATAAATTACCATCGGCAGAAGACACACAGCACAGCACAGACGGGAAGGGTGAGTACATGACGTCAAACACACACACAACATAGGGTATAGCCTTCCTCCTCCTCCTCCTCCTTTTCCGCCTACGTCTGCACACGCAGCACAGTAGAGAACGCCTACGCTCGCGATTCCGCCTACCCCAACGTCGGCTACGCCTCCTACGCCTCCGCCACCGCGAGCTTAAACCCCGACGGGGGCCTAACCCCCAACCCCGACTGTTCATACACCTTCTCGACCCACTCCATCGTCGCGATCGACTCTTCCTCGCTCACCCAGCGCTCGGGCTCGCGGCCGCGCACTTTGTCGATGAAGGCCTCGAGTTGGTAGCGGTATCTGTTGGGGGGTGCGTTAGCAACACATTCACTCAACAACAAAAAGCGAGGAGGCAAAAAAAAGGGAGAAAGATGGTGAGGAGGAGAAAAGAAAGAAAAGAACGCACGTAGTCCACCACTCCTCGCCCTTCCCCCCATCCGTGGGCCTATACACCTTCTCCACCCTGCTCCTCCTCCCCTTCCCCTCCTTCCCACTCTTGACACTAACAGTGACACTATGATAAAGCGTCGCCATCACATAATTGAAAATCTCCAGTTCCCCGTTCTCGCACACCACCTTCAATCTGATCTCGGGGACGATGGGGAGGAAGCCGAAGCGGGGGGGCGCGGCGAGGTGGGTGACGAAGGAGCCGAGGATGTTGGAGGGGTAGGAGAGGGTTGCGTCCATTCCTGCGTCGATTTGTGAGGGCGCGGGGGGAGAAGAGGAGGAGGAGGTGGGGGGGACGAAGACGTCGGGGGTTACGGAGACTATGGAGAGTGGGTCTGAGCCGGTGTAGTACCGCAATGTGTTGATGCAGTAGCCTGTCATACGCATAATCAGTGTCAGTACACGATCCAACGCGGTAGCGGAATGGAGGATTGGGATGGAGAGATGTAATGGGATGGAGAACGTACACCCAAAGTCCATCATCGCCCCTCCCCCGAGGGCATGGTTGAAGCGGATGTCGGTGGGCGGCACCATCCCCTTCGCGAGGCGCGCACGCGCCTCGATGCTCTTGATCGCACCGAGCTCGCCGCTGTCCAGGATAGCCTTGGCACGTACGTTCACTGGGTGGAATCTGCGACGCAGTCAGGCTCGGTCATCGAAAACAAGCGAAAACCAAAACGGGAAGACGGAGAAAGGAGAAAGAAGAGCGGAAGGAAGCGAAACGGAAGAACACACCGATAATGAAACGCCTCCATGAGCACCACCCCCTGCTTCCTCGCAAACTCGAACATCTCGCGCGTCTCCGCAACAGTGTCCGCCGTCGGCTTCTCGAGCAACACATGCTTCTTCGCCGCGAGCGCCTTCATCGTCCACTCGTAGTGCAGCGCGTTCGGGAGCGGGTTGTACACGACGTCCACCGAGGGGTCGTCCAGCAAATCTGTACACACACGCGGTGAGCGTCCACATCCGTGCAAGTTTCGCATACACGCGAGTTGAAATGGAGGCGCACCTTGATACGCATTAGCCCCGCCATACGCCTTCTCGATCCCGTGCGTCTTCGCGAACGCCTGTGCGCGCGTGAGGTCGCGCGCTGCGACGGCGTACACTACTGCGTCGGGGTGGCTGATGACTGGGCGGATGAGGGCCTCGGGCGCGATGGCTGCTGCACCGAGGATGCCGAAGCGTAGCGGGTTGGCGGTTTTCTCGGCTTTGGGCGGGTGGCCGACCTATGTGCGCACCACGAAGTGAATGAGGTCAGGTTAGCACGACTCCTATTCGCTACGAATGTGAAGGGGGAGAATGACGTACGGTGTATAACCTCTTCAGCAGACCGATGAACGATGCCATTTTCTTACTTGTGCAGAGGAGGATAGGAGGACTGGGAGGAGGGTGGTGGGTTTAGGGAGCACAACGACGGACGGACAGACAGGAGTTGGTTGGAGTGCGTAGACATCGCTATATAGGCGGAGAGTGGGTGGATTAGAAAGCAGGGCTGTCAAGAGCAGTGATGGCTGCGCAATAGACTTACCCAACGGTGGCCGGTGTCCGAGGCTCTGCACTGAATAGGACATGTAAGCTTCTGCCACCGGCGTCTGGCCCAGTCCCTATTCGCGTCAGTCTAGATGTCCACTTGGCAGGTGTTCAGCTGGTGGTCGAGTGGGTTGTTGTCAGGGGTGGAACGCGGCGCATGAAAATGCTTCATCATGATTGTGGACAAGTCTTCCATCGTACGCTGTCAGTGAGGTACAGAACAGCCGTTGCGCTACGTGGTGAATCATGTGAAAAAACGCGCTTCGTCACAGCGCACGCAAGGCTCGGTCACGTCAATCCTCAGCTCTCCTCGCAGCAGCACCTTCTTTTTGTGCGATCGGCTTTTATTCCACGAGGTGAACGACTTGCATGAAGCCATGAGGAAACCGATCGACCAGAACAACGCGGCGTACCCTCACGCAGGAGCCCACATTGCACAGTAAAATGGAGAACTGCGTGGCGAGCGACCCGGTGTCAAAAAACCCCTACCCCGCTGATCTCGGAGTCCAAGCCTGTGTCTGTAGCTGATGTAGCAGCCACATCCGTACGCGATGACAGCTGAACATCTGCTGCATCCGAAGGTGGCGGCATGTATGCGCCAGCTCCGGTCTTCTGCGGCAAGCGGTGCTTACCTCGAGAATGCAGCACGGTCACACTTACTTGAAGGATGGATGTAACTCGGATTATCCAGCACACGCAGACGCCACAAAGACTGATACTGCCGGTATCGTACTAGTGTCGAGGGACATGCTAATGCTAATAGTCAAACCCGGTTCAGCCGTTATCGCCGTGTGTTGTGCATCGCTGTTAGACGTTTGTGCGCCCTAGAGAGTCTGTTTTGGATCGCGGAGACGGTAGCTGGCTATATGCGTCGCAATTTATGATGGATGCGGCTCTCTATGTGAGAGCTGCTACGCGCGATAAACCTTCCATGCACGCTCATTGATCTGCTAACTTGAAGTTCGACGCAGGCCGCGCACCAAGCCCAGACTAAACGAATCCCATCCATCAACATCCCCAACCCCGTCTCATAAAACACAAACACTCACCTTCTCATACACCCTCTCAACCCACTCCATCGTATTCACCGAATCCTCAGGCGTCACCCAACACGCAGGCTCCCGTCCCCTCACCCGATCCACGAACGCCTCTAGCTGGTAGCGATACCTACATCCCCATCCCCATCCTCATCAGCACACCTCCACAACTCTCGAAAAAGCAGGTATACGCACGTAGACCACCACTCCTCGCCCCTCCCCTCCTTTGGCTTATACACCCTCTCCACCCTCTTCCCCTCCCTCTTCCCTCCCTCGAAGCGAGTGACACTGATAGAATGATACACACTCGGCATAACATGATTGAACAACTCCATCTCGCCCTCTTCGCCCGTCACGACCACCGACATCTCAGGTACGATCGGCACGAACCCGAGACGCGGTGGCGCGCCGAGGTGTGTCGTCAGACTTGCTGTTACGGAGTTAGGGAAGAGGAGGGTTGCGTGCATCCCTGCGTCCACCAACCCTGCATCCATGTCCGGCGAGCGGGAGCGGGGGACGAAGACGTCCGCCGTAGCAGACGTAACACACACCGGGCTCGTGCCGGCAAAGTACAGCAAGACGTTCATCGCATAACATCCCAGATCCATCATCGCGCCTCCCCCAAGGCTATACACATACCGGATATCCCCCTCCCCGAACATCCCCCTCGGCAGGCGCATCCGTACGTCCATGTGCTTTATCCGTCCGAGCGAGCCGCTGGAGAGGAGCGATTTGGCGTGCGTGAGTGCAGGATGGAATCTGCGACGTCGAGTTGAGAAAGAGGTGGGAAGGAAGAAGACAAGGACACACCGATAATGCATCCCCTCAAGCAACACCACCCCCCTCCTCCTCGCCTCCCCAAACATCATCCGCGTCTCGTCCGCCCGATGCGCAGACGGCTTCTCGAGCAAAACATGCTTCCCCGCGCCGAGCGCCTTCAGTGTCCATTCGTGGTGCAGCGCGTTTGGGAGCTAGCCTCCCCATTTTTCTTTTGTTCAGCTCCGTCTGTTCCGTTCCGTTCTACGCAGAGGAAGAGAGACGCACGGGGTTGTAGATGACGTCCACTAGCGGATCATCCAGCATCTCTACACCCCCCTTTCATCAACACCCCTTCCCTCCTCAACACACAAAGCGAGAACGCACCCTGATACCCCCCAACCCTCTCGACCCCCCACTTCCGCGCAAACCTCTCTGCCCTGGCCAAATTACGGGAGGCGACGCCGTATACTACGACTTCGGGGTGGGAGAGCGAGGGGAGGATGAGTGCGTGGGGGGCGATGGTTGATGTGCCGAGGAGGGCGAGGTGGAGGGGGTGGGGGTGTTTTGGGGGGGTTGGGGGGTGGTGCATGAGGTAGTTGCGTTTCAGTAGGCCAACCAGGGACGACATGTTCGCGTATTCGAGAGGGGGAATATGTGTGAGGGAATGAAGGCACTGTGTAACCGCGGTGTGCGGAGGGTTTGGCGCGTCATGGGAGTTCAGAGCAGCGGACAGTGGCGGGCGTTGACGTTTATTGTGATGGACAGATGATGTCCGAGTCCGAGACGGATCAGCAAGTACGCGGGTCTCCTCGAAACCCCAAGCCCGCTCACACTCTCCATCTCACACTCTCTCACGTTTCGCAAAAACAAATTAACAACACAACTGAGCACATTACACAACCCAATAATACACCCTCCAAAGCCCCCCCGCCCGTCCCCCCACCCTCCTCTCCCGGATCTCATCATCCTTCCTATCCTCAGGCTCGTCCTCATATTCGTCCCGATACAGGTCTACGCGTAAGGTATCGACGAGGTCGAACCAGCGGACGCGTTTTGGAATCCCCGTGCCTTCCTGTCCACTCTCCACGCCTTCGCCAGGGATGACAGGGGAGATGGACGTGGATGGAGGGGAGAGGCTCTTGCGGCGGTGTTGGGGCCGGAAGAGGGATAACCGGTGCAGGGAGAGCCAGATGAGGTACATGAGTATCATGACTGGGATCTCGATGTAGAACGACACAAAGTCTACTGCTGTGAATTTTGGGATCACGGAGGACCAGCCTTGGACTATTCCGTGCGTTAGCACCAGTGCATGCATTCTTACGGACGAGGAACGAGAAGGGGAAGAGGAGGGGAGAGGGAAGGAGGGGGGGACTCACTGATGATGAGCGCAGAGGTGGCGATGACGACGAAGGGCGGGCCCCAGGGCCATGTCCACCCCGCGCGGAACTTGAGGTCGGCGAGTGAGCGTCCTTGGCGCACCCATGCTGTGCGGAATCGCCAGCTCGCGAGTCCGATCGAGACCCACGCGATCTATGTGACCGTTCAGTCAAACCCGAAAACGACCAACAAGGAGGATACGTCAAGAGGAAGTGAAAGAGGACTCAGACAGACCTGGTTCGACACGCCCACAATATTCTGCAACCACCCCCACAACTCCCCACTCCCAATAAAGCTGCTCCCAAAGCACAAAATACTAACGCTGCTCGTCGCAAGCAGCGCGGGCAGCGGGATCCCGCTCTTTGTCGTCCAGCTGAAGACGCGCGGGGCTTGGGCTGTGGGTTGGGTGACGGAGAGGCCGTACAGGACGCGCGTGCCGGCGAAGAGCGCGTGGTTCCCTGCGGAGAGGACGGAGGTTAGGATGACGGTGTTCATGAAGGAGGCGGCTGCGTCTGTGGTGGTGTGAGTGTGAGTGGGGGTTTGGGAAAGAGAGGGAGAGGATGGGAGAGGGACGTACTGGAGCCGACTTCTTTGAAGACGATGGTGAAGGGCGAGGTAGTTGTGCTTTTGTTGGATAGGTTGGGGTAATCCCAGGGCACTGAGCGAAGAGACGTCAGTTGGGTCCCTGTTGCGCTTGAAGGGTCAGCTTACCGTTTAGACCGATTAGAAGGATGCTGAGCAGGTAAAAGAGGATTATACTGTCATGAATCTCTTCAGTGGGGACGTCTGGGAATATAGCGTTTCTCGAGCGTACCGCCAGAATACGAATTTCACGACGCGAGGCATGTTTCGAGACGGGTTCTTCGTCTCTCCAGCTGTGATACCGAGCGATTCTGTTCCTCCAACTGCATTGTGAAGAGCTATAAGAAAACCCGCACTACCTCTGTGTGAGACAGATCACTTACACGCAAAACTGGCGGTAACGAACACCCTGGCAAATCCGCCAAAGCCGCCCACGAAGGGCGCACCGGCGATATGCCAGTACCTCGCACCAATATACTGGTGGTCGGTGTTTACGCCGACGTTGACGAGTATGCCGATGATGATGAATATGATGATAGTGACTACTTTGAGTGACGATAGCCAATATTCTGATCACCGTTAATTCGGTTAGCAGAACTAATTGCCAGCGACAAGAGATTGCGCTGACCTAGCTCGCCGTATGCACGGACGTGGATGGAGTTCACTCCGACGAGGAACACCCAGAACAGCAGGCTGATCACCCACGAGTGCCACGGCGTCCAGAACTGCAGCACGAGTTGCGCCGCTGTCAGGTCTGAAGCCACGGAGACGGCATCGTTGAACCAGTAATTCCAGGAGAGCGCGAACCCGTAGGAAGGCGAGAAGAACCGCGTCGCATACGCGTTGAAAGATCCTATAACTAGCGTCAGCATGTACAGTACAGTAAGCCTAGGTCGCGTGCGGCTTCGCCACAACCGCGCGCGGGAAAAAAACGCAGAGGCGCACTCACCCGCAACGGGATACTGCGTGGCCATCTCTCCGAGCAGGAGAAGCGTGACATACACGATGAACCCCACAAGAGCATAGCAAATGAGCATGCTAGCGGGCCCGCCCTGCGCAAGGGACCTCCCGGTGCCCAGAAACAGGCCCGTGCCAATCGTGCCGGCTATAGCGATCATAGACACCTGTCTTGCGGACAGACCGCGGTGCAGCCCGTGGTGCGTGTCAGCTGGAGGCACAGGTAGTGCTCCTGCAGGCTGTTCGTGCTCCTCTGGCCATGCTTCATGATCGACGTCTGCGTTCTTGAGCGTCGGGGTGTGGTGAGAAGTTGTATAGGAGGCCTGGTCAGCCATGCCCGTGCCCGGGTCCGCGTCTGCGTCTGCGTCTGACCTGCTGTGCGAGGCTAGAGGTTCTGCTGGACTATGAGCCAACAGCGGGGTAGTTTCCGACAATTTGGAGCTGCTCTGATTTACGGCGGGCATGCATGCTGCTTGCTTTAAACCAAGCTCGGGTTTTTGCAAAATGGCAGATGGATTTGCTTGCGCGCTCTCTTTGGCGTTATTTGGCAGCAGGATCGCGCAATTTAGACGCCAAGACTAAGACCAAGACCCGCTTCTCCTGCAATATGATGATGACGACGAGACTCCCTATTGCGGGATTGATGGGCATCTTTGCTATACATACGTCTCAGTTGCTGCCAGGCCATATTGGCCGATTTACGAGGTACATATACAACAATGTAAAGATGCAGTATCAGAAGAAAAGCGAATGGACTGCTAGTCGTCATCCGGGAATGGTATGAGGCTATAGTTTGCACACAGCATCTCCGACAGCGCATCGCTGATTTCCCGCCACTCGATAGCCCAACGGTGGTCTATCCTGGAGTTCCAACAGAACCCCAGTCTGTACAATTTTGGGAAGACGGCTTTCAGGAAGTGGACGACCTTCTCCGGCTCGCGCACAGGGGACAGTACTGTGTGAATTTCTAGCGACACTAAATTCTCTGCAATGGGTCCAACACTGATGGCTGTGTCTAGCATATTTTCGTTGATAGTGGAATCAAACCCGATCGTAAGCATTTTCAGGTTCTTGCAGTTCTCCACGAGATGCAGGAGGCCGGCGGGCGTCAGGTGAGCACGTGCGTCGTACTCACGGCTTGACTCAGGACGCGCGACGAACTGAAGGTTCTGGAGAGATGGCCATGCCTTTGAAAGCGCGAGCGCGTCGTGGTCGTATAAGTCGACTTCGATGTGTTGTTCTATAGCAAGGCTTTGGAGCTCCGCGAGAGGGTATAGCAGCGCAAGCGTGCTGCCTGGTATCAAGCATATATCAGCAGCCTTGTAGAGGTATTCCGGAAATGCAGAAATCCGACGCAAGGAGCGGTGTTCTCGCAGTGCTCCAAAGCACCGTCTGATGTCCTCCGGTGTACAATGTCCGTGTGCTTGGATAATTACTTCCTTGAGTGTCCCCGGCTGAATTGAAGATATGAATTCCGAGCAAGTATCCAGCTCCTGAGCAAAGACTTTCACTTTTTCAAGAGACCCAAGAGCGTCCACGTCCACATGCGAGAAACTGGCCGGAAGTTCTATGGTGATCGACGTTAGATGGCGCATGGATAATAACTGCAAAACGGCGGATGGGGTGACGGGGATATCGCTCAAAAACGCGCGTAAATTTGATGTGCCACATATAACGTCTGAAAGCGTAGCAAGATACGGTCGCTCTGAGTAAGACAATACGGTAAGGTCTTGGATATGAGGATAAGATTGGAAGACCGTTGAAAGAAATGACGCCAAAAGCTTTGTCTGTAGACGGCCTGGCCTTGCGATGCCAGAAGCCGTCACCTTTTTCAAAAATGATCCTGCAATGTGTGGGATGCAAGGGATGATTCCGTCTATGTTGTCTGTGGAGCGTGCGCCAGTGAGTGATTTTATAGGGTCGGAAAATTGGCACGAAAGGGACACGAGGTTAGGAAATAATGGTACGTTGTGTTCCTCTACGATGCGTTCGCGAAGGCACTTGAATACAGCCATTGTGACTGTTGTACAGTAAGAGAGAGAGTTGGGGAATCGGGGCGCAGGTGGGAAGCCCATTCTAAGTCTTATTGCTTGGACGCGATGGGAGTGCTTGAATATGCTCTCCCATTCAGAAGACGTCGGTTCCCGAGTGAAGCACTTGCATAGTCATCATATTATTTACTACACAAGCATAATGCAGTAGGACATACCACTTCTTTGAGCTCAGGTCGCTCATCATATTTGTGAAGCGGATCCCTCTCACTCAACAACTCGGACGGCATGCATTCAAGTAAAGGGCCCAAGCCGTCCAGTTTGCGCCACAAGGCATCCATTGCTGGGTCGTAGAACGCTTTGCATGTACAGGCCATCGCGGCTACTGATCTACGGCCCCGGCGGGCAAGCAGTACGGAAATGATTTTGCGCACGAGATCTTCTACTTCGAGACATCGATGCATCCTAAACGGTGAAGGTCGGCCTGAAGATGAACACTACTTCGCTCAGAGATGAGGCTGGAGGATAAGACAATTGTAGACGAGGATATCGTGTAAAGGAGCTCGGAGAAAGCCGTGCAGTAGTGGCGTTTATATCGAAAGATTCAAGCCCGATTACCCCTACTTACATTCGCCGGACCGCGAACATACTCATCACGTATGGCCTCTTGTCTCTGCTTTCTATTGTGACATAAACTGGAGCTCATGCTTTACTGCCTTGAAGCTGGAAACAAGTGGCGAAACACATAGGCGGTGCATTCATGAAATCGGCACCCTCCTGACTGTCCGAAGGTCCAGTGCGCTCAGTCAATCGCATACCGCCGATCTATACTGGTTGTACACTCGATGCCAATGTCTCGCCGCCCGTCTCTGCAGTCTCCTTTTGCCCCGCCTGTCGTCGAAATTTATTCTGACTCTCGGTCGCACGGTCCCCAAGGGCCTGCTCGCCATGTCCGTATTCCCCAGGTGACATCTCACGGAGGAGGGGCAATAGCGAAAAGCGAGGACGGACTGAGATGCGTTGTGGCAGGGAAAGACTGTACGTCTGCCCTCCCTCTTGTAGCCTTACTTTCCTCGACTTGTATCCACAGCGTTGCGCATATTGCGAGTCTCAGAGCCCGGTGTCAGCCATTCTACGGACCACAAATCCTCTGTGGGGAGGGAAGGCTATCGTATCGACGCGTCGCGTAACTTGTGGAACGGAAGCGGCCTCAAGATTGACAGCGCGAGTACGGACGTAGTCTGGGGCCATGGCAGTATGTGCTGTTTCGTGTGTGCGCGATGCACAATATTGAAATCGAAATCGAATTTGAGACTTCAGCAACAAGATCCTAACGAGTGCACGAAATGGCGAGCTGATCATGTGGGATTTGAACAAGTCTGGCCCGACTAAGTTTGGTGAGTCTGCTCACCAAGCTCTACCCTTGAATTGTGAAAAGAGAATCTCACGGCGATGGTGTTAGAACGTCGTGTTCGACAGCATGTTCGCTCTATACACCAGATAGCATATTCTGCTATCCTCCGTGACTACTGTATGACGGGGTCTGCAGATGGCGACATCCGTGTGTGGGTTCGTCCTACCGATCATACTCCGTAGATGTGTCTTGTGCTTAGTGCCACCTCCAGGACCTCCGGGTTCTTACAGATTCCGTGATGAAAATTCGACACCCTGCGGCTGTTCGCTCAGTCGTCTTCTCACCTGTTCAATGGCAGCCTCGACACGCGATTACAGGGCTGGAGAACGGGAATATATACCGGTATATTACTTTGGGTATCCGCCTAAAATCTCTCCCTTATGAGATCCTTTGTACCGCAGGTGGGATCTACACATGGGTCAGCGCGGTCAACTCGACCGCATGCCTTTGGCCCATTCCGGCCCCATTCTGGCGCTGGACTGGACTCTTCCTCCGACGTTCTCATCGACATCTAGCGGACGAATGGGCGGTTCCATAGGTCCAGCCCAAGGCAATAACTGGTACAGCAATGTTGGCTCTGGTCTCTTCGATGATATCAGTGGCAATATACCCCCAACAACCCGAGGGGAAGGAGCGGGTATGGGTTGGCTCGCAAGTGGAGGGCTGGATGGCTGTGTCAAGGTGCGTTCCGTCCCATATGAATCATATTCGAGCACTGAGACGTTGTACAGGTATGGGACATGACGCCGCCCAGCGGTGACGCTCATATCTCCCGTAAAGCGTTGTACACCATGCATACCTCGTCTCCTGTTCGTCGCGTCGCGTGGCGTCCCGGATACGAGTGTGAGCTTGCGGTGACATCCTACCACGAAGGAGCCACCGCTCAATCCAGTCAGGCCTTTGATTCTACAACGGGCGGCTTGGGGCTTTCTAGCAGTCCCAGAAACAGTTTTATCAGCCATCTAGGCGCTGCTGAAGAAGCCAAGGACGATGATAAACTGCCAGCGGGCTTCGATGGGGCGGGTCAACCGATTGAGATATGGGACGTTAGGAGGGGGTTTGTTGCCAAATGGACCGTGCGCGGCTCGGCCGTCGAAGGTGGCGTTACAGGTGAAAGCTTCTACTTTTTCTTCTCATGATATTATATGCTAACGCTCTGCGTGAGATGTAACGTTTGTCAACTCGCATACCCTATGGGCACAACATTTCTCTGGCACATTCTCGCAGTTGGACCTCCGTTATAGTATGCGAACTCTCGATGCGATTCCTCGTTTAGCGGCCACTTGGGACCCTACTGGAGGATTATTGTTTGTGGCAGACCGTCCCAAACGTTGGGAGGTTCCCTACGATGATATGTAAGCAGATTTCCGATTGATCTATGCGACTTGAAGTTGACAGAACATTGCCACCACGGTAGTAATCCTGAGAAGCGGCTCAAGCGGAGGACGAAAGCCCTTGGGAACAAACCATACGTCCCGGCCTCTCAGACTATGGGAATTATGACGGGACACGGGCTGACGGAGGACCTTGAAATTTTTGCGAACCTCGCCCACGGTTATGTGTATGAAGGCGATGAGAAAGTTGCGATATGCACGCGAAATGCAGAGGTAGCTATCAATACACTACGTACTACAATAAATACTCAATTGTGCTGTCCAGATCGCTTTTCATGCTGGCAAACATGACGCCGCACAAATGTGGCTTGTTCTCGCTTCACTGCTTACCGACATTGCCCCCCAAGTCATCAACACCCCGGCTATCACGCTTTCTCCGTTGCCAATAATGAACCCCAAACTGCCTCATTCTACGTCCGCTCCCGCATCTATCCCCACCATCACCCACGTTGCTGGTCCTACTAACCCTGTACGAGCTCAATCAGAAGACTATCGTACAGCGGGCAAGGAGTACACAAGTCCTGGTGCCAGGTCTGCTTCGGGTTCTCTAGCGCAGTCTCGACGAGGAAGCGAGAAGAGCAGAACGAAAAGTACCTCGAGCGCTGGGACAGGGTTCCTCTCACCTTTGAGAACTACACCAGTGTCATCCACAACCCCTTCTCCACATAAACCCTCCACCCCCTTGCCTCCCTTGCCTGGCCCGCTGTCAGCGTCGATGTTCGGCCGGAGAGGATCGTCTGCTGGTACTCCACAGACAATTGGACCTATGCCCCCTCCACCTTTACGCTCGCGCCTAGCATCGTCTTATCGGAGGCCATCGTTCAAAGCTGCAGGCTCGTATAATATAGGCACAGAGGGCGAATCGAGAAGCTACAGCCATTCTAGTCTCAAACACGTCGGTGAAGGAGCCCTGGACGACTCTGACTCTGACAGCAGTGGGAGCGAGCACCACTTCCCTTCTTCTGCAGTAAGCGAGACCGAGATTCCATTCGAGGGAGACGAAGACCTCAATGCATACGTTCTACCGCGTAGATCGAGACCTTCATTCTCCAATGCGTCGTCTTCGAGCAACGTACATCCCTGGAATAGTCGCGCCTCAAGTGTGCAGCCGTCGCCACTCTCGAGAGTTGCCGTGCAGGAGTCATGGACCGAGGATGATAGAGAGGAAGACGACTCTCCGTCGCCCGCCTCGACAGATTCTGAAGCGTCCTCGGGTGGGTTTGAGGATCACACGCCATCAGCTTTTATGCCCCCACATCCGCTTTCCCGAAGGGACAGCTCGAACAGAGCAAGACGGAACAGCATGCGTGCGTCGAGAAAGAGTCGCAGCCGAAGCTCTACGGTCGCATCATTGAGCGTGTCACTCCCGCCCTCTGCCAACACCCAGCCAAGGCTCATCAAACACCAAGAATCGCATAGTAGCATCAGGACCGTCACTGCCACTCCTACTCCCACATCTATGCACGCTCCTGACAGAATGCATAGCGGCGAACGTGAAAATAGCTCGGGACTCTATCGGGACGCCACCATACGTGATCTCTCGGGGGCAGCGCAGTCGAGTATTCGCAGTGATGCCGTGAGCCTGAGGTCGAACTCATATCACCCTCGTAGCCGGCCGCGTTCTGAAGCATATTCAATTGACGAGTTCGATTTCGACAGAGGCATAGCTGGGCCTTCTGCGACTACTGCTGCCACCATAGCGTCCGAGAGTCTTGCCCGTGAAGCGATACTGCTCACTGAGTCTCGTCTGAGAGACGCGGGTTGGGAGGCAATGAGGGAGACGGTTGAGATACTCGTTGATGAGGTGCGTTCGACTCTCATCTTGTGATAATCCTGGATAGTGAACCGATGCACTGTTGCAGGGCGACGTGCAAATGTGTGCTATGCTGGCTCTCGTTGCATCGAAAGAGCTTCGCATTTCGAAGGGCCGAGTGCTGAGATTCGTTGAGAATTATATCGGTAAGACCCCCATTGTATCATGCTACAAGCCCAATTAACGGACGGTGTTTGTATCAGATATGCTTACACGGTTGAGGTTGCATGGGCCTGCTGCATACATCCGCAAACATGCACCCGCTGATACCATTCGTGCGAAGACCGAGGTATATCTTGCAGAAAGTCTTCTCCGTTCCTCGCATACTAATAACCAGAGTAGACAGGGACGACCTTCGAATCTGTATGTGCCAGGTGCCGCAAGCCTCTTCTCCAACCAGTTCCCAAAGTAGCCAACACCACCAAGCCTTCTGGGAGCTTTGCGTTTTGTCTGAAATGCAAGGCTACCACGACCAAGTGTGCGATTTGGTGAGCAGTTCCATTCTGCTGCAGTGTATACAACTCATTTCTTGCTCGCAGCCACCTCCCTGTGCGGGCTCTAGCGTTCACCTGTCCGGTGTGCATGCACGGCGGACACTTGGACTGTTACCAGCAGTACCATTCGCGTCGGCCGCCCGTGCTGATCTCGTCCTTCGCTCCCGTACTAAGCGGTATCGCCGAGCCTTCTTCCGGGCTATTGCCAAATCCCGCGCCTCGCAACCACCGCAGATCGGAGTCGGGTCTGCGAGGGCGCGCTTCGCCCGTTACAAAAGAAGACGGGTCGGACGACGGGACCAGTGTCCGCGAGGCGGAAGAACCGGCGGGTGGCTCGAGGATTAGCGAGCCGAATGTAGAGGGGGGCGCTGTGCAAGTCGCGATTCAGGGACATCCCTGCGCTGCAGGGTGTGGACACCATTGTTGGGCTACAAACGAAGTCCCGCATGTGGCTGCATGAGCTCATTCTGCTGTGTAGGCTACTTTTGACAGCCAGTGCACCAGGCTTGCTCGGGATTCATGGAGGCTCAGACGTTTTCATACTCGGTGTATTTTGAAATATCCTATTGTAATATTTACTTCCGTTCTTCGCAAGTTAGAATGTCTATTACATGTGTATCTGCTGGCACTAGGAATGACATCGTATGATATTTCTCTGACACAAGCGAATTATCGTGCGGGTTGACGTATACGTCCAACACTCGACAATTACACATAACAGCAGACGAGAAATACAGAATATAGAGAGATCACATGATAACACAACGGTCTTCGCGGCTTTCGATCCCACGAGCGATGTCGTCCGGCTGGACGACTTGACCGGTGCCCTTGTCCTTGCCATCGAGGCTGACAATGAGTACGCCGGCGTTGTGCGGGTCCAGTTCCGCCACGAGCTGGTATCTAATTCATAAGTATGAATGAGCCGGGATAAACGAGGGAATGTGGATTAGAAGACGCACTTGACCATGAGCTCTTCAACCGCAGGCTTGATTTTGGCTTTTTGGCCCTCGGAGTGAAGACCCTTGCCTGGGACATTTGTGAGTATATACAATACATTGGACTGGAAGCTTCATGGTGCGAACGTACCCACGATGAGGTGGATCTCCGGGTCGCCACGACGCTGCGCATCCTGCAGAGCACGCTCCGTAAACTCTAGAGCCTCTTTCACTTGTAGTCCATGCAAATCAACTTCATTGGCCGCGCTGTCCTACAGGTGCGCGTGCAAGTCAACACCCAGACCAATCAAACAGCAGAACTCGCAGTTCACACACCTTGTTATTCTCTGCAACGAGCACCGTAAGCAACCCTGCGAAGTAAGACCACAAACAGGACGAGACAAACCAATGAAGATCCACTCCGCCGCCTCCTTATTCAACCTGTCCATCTCCGCGCGTCGCTCTTTGCATTTATTCGACAGCTCCTTCGCCAGCGCGCCCTCGCCCCTCTTGTACGCTGCCTGACTCTGCTCCGAGAGCCGGTGCCCCTCGTCGCCCGCCGCGCTCGCGCGTGCACGCAGGGACGTATAGTGCTCGTTCTGTTGGTTGACCTGGTTCTGGTCCTACAGGCGCGCATATACCCGTCACCTCCACGCTTTACATGTTGAGAAAAAGGGGACGTACGACGCGTGGACCATGAGGCGGACTGGGTCTGTGCTGTGGCGGACGCGGATGCGGTTGTGGGATAGCATGCGGGGGCTGCTGGTTGTTATACGACGGAGGGCTGCTCGGTGGCGGTCTCCCTTGGTGCGGCGGCTTCGGTTTGTGCGGGACCGACGGCGGGACGTAGACGTCGTCTTCGGGCTCCGGTAGGTAGGGTGCTTTGGGCCCGCAAAGGAACCAGGTGAGGCCGCGGACGATTCTATCGAGCAGGCCCATCGTCGTCGTCGTTCGCGATCAAGAGTTGGAGTGGGAGGAAATGAGTGCTGCGAGCTCTGTATGTGGCTCCATTATCCTTGTATAGAACACGAGGCAACGCGCCTTTATTCGCCAGGAGCGTCGTCTTGATTCAAGTGTCGGTGTACCCATCGTGAGAGATAGCGTAGACGAGAGTGAAGTGGCTACCTCGAGTAATCTTACCGACTCTCATGTGCTCGCAAACCCAAACCACCAGCTAAGTGGCGCGGCGGCAAAGCACCCGTGGCTGGAGCGAGAAACATGCTTTGGAGTTTCAGGAACAAGCGTTCGATAGAGCAAAGTATGACTTGATAATACGGGTCATATGTATGTACAGAAAGACGAGCGACCCCTCCGAGGTCACGAGCAAGTAGAATCACCATGCACCGAAGGGGAACACACTAAAAACGTTCAAATAGCATCTGACTTCAGAGATTCCAACATATCGCCACTCTCCTTTTACTTTCTTCGTTCCTCTCGAGATGGTGTGTCCATGTGGCCCAATGTGCTCTGCAGTTATGTGTGTGCGTGCTTAGATCTCCATGCCGACGAGGACGTAGGCCGGGTCCACTGGGAATGGAGGAGCAGTGACGACCGTGCCGCCAACGTACATGAAGGCGTGAAGCAAATCACTTAAGAGCGGAGAAGACTTTTCAAGCGCAAGGACCAAGGCCGAGCATTCAAGACGTTCGTCCGCGAGATCAAGCAGAGCGACGATGCTACAGCGCCTGTTAGTTTCGGCGCAATGTCAAAAACAAACTGAGTGTTTACCTCTCGCGTAAGTTGACATGAGCAGCGCTCTTGCCGTCCACGTACAGGGTCTTAGGTTTGCCGGGAAGGCTGAGCACTATGCCATCAAAGGAAGCTCCCAACTCAGGAGCGTCGATCGTGACACGCTTGGCATGGGGAAGAGCACCGAGCGCATTCCTCGGGAAAAGGGTGCTGAGGAAGTCAAGCGCCTCGTTGTTGGCGCTGATCGCAGAAATGCTGCCTCCACCCTCGTCAAGATCGTCGGGGGTGAGAGGAGGCGTTTC
Source organism: Trametopsis cervina (assembly GCA_022385755.1). Classification (NCBI taxonomy): domain Eukaryota; kingdom Fungi; phylum Basidiomycota; class Agaricomycetes; order Polyporales; family Irpicaceae; genus Trametopsis; species Trametopsis cervina. The sequence continues at coordinate 388,408 of MU278353.1, forward strand.
GGCGTCAGCCGGTGGGACGGAGGAGCGCCTGTTGAGAATGTCTCGTGGGGGCGTAGCGAATGGGAGGCCGCGGAGCGCACCACCCGAGGGCGAATCGAGCGGAGGAGTAGGGGGATATACACTGGAATCTTTGAAGCTTTCTGAACCGAATGAAGATAGCGTGGAGCGGTCGGATGGGGATGAGGAGGGGTAGATCGACGCCAGACTGTCTGTCACCCAGTCTGACGACCCTCTGTCAGGAGGGCATTTTGCGTTAGGGATGTCAAAAACGCCACTTTATGGTGCGTCAGAGGATAAGAAGGGAGAAACAGATGCGATAGGTGACTCACCCCAGGCCCGCCAGAGAACGTAGTAGAGTAGTAGTACATGGAGTCGTTGCCCTGGAGGTGGCAGACAGCAAGCACGCTAGGAGTCATGTCGGAAGAGAAAGCCCCATCCCCAACGGTTCGACGGCCGTTGCTGGAAATAATGATATCAGTAAGCTCTCTACATGTGTGAAAGAGCAAACTCGACGTACGCGGGGCAAATACTAGATGAGATTGGTGATTGATTTATCATGGTAAAATTCGACATTGGTTGCCAATTTGAAGCTGCACACACATTGCGAGCAGAATCGAAGCATCGTGAGCAAGCCGCACGGAATTGCAGCAGTTCGAGAGACTTACAACTAGGGTGGAATGTGCAGAGCAAGAGTTTGGAGAGATCACTGAAGCGTTGTGGTCAAGGCAAAAGAGTGGGACGCGCTATTGAGGTCAGCCCCATGCTTATGTAAAGCTTAAGTAGACCCCGATCACCCCTTCAGGGCGAAATCACGCGAGGTTGCTGCCATCCGAAGGCGCGCGTTCTAAAGCTCTCGCATCGTCGTTCTTCCGTTAGGCGTTTCACCTTCTCCTCTTTGGCTTCCAACGTGGCTTGCGCCGTTCGTGCAGTAACTCTCTTTTTCTGCCGTCATGGAGAGTAGAGATATCGTCTGGTACCCGAGTAATCGCGTAAGTTGAACCACTCTACCCACAAATTCAAAGCACAATCGCCATAGCTCCCCACGACCGTGGAGGGTTTTCGCTTCGACAGGAGCTTATCTGCAACTCGTTGCCCACATGCGTCTCTCAGGTGCTCCGACTGGTTCTAACTAGGCGAATCGTCCCTCAACCTAGTTGTTCCGTTGACGGCCGCACCTCGGTCTTCATGAGTACGAAAAGAAGCGCATCTCGCAGACAATCGGTTCATCTTCGTCGCCCTTCAAGCTCTGAACAGGGAAGCTCGAAAAGCTTTTCTACGATGAGCCTCTCGTTCTGGCAAGTTTCGCCGTGTGGCTGGTGCATCACGCCCGTTGGACGTTACGGCAGCGCAGGGGGACGTATTCACTCGGGGCCGTGCGAGAACGGGTCAGCTGCTCGAAGCCGTTCGATATTCCTGGCATCTCCGCGACACGTTGTGCAGACGTCATGGACGGCAGGCGTAGACATTCATCGGCCGTGCGCTGGGCGTTCTTGTCGTACGCGTTTATCCATCTGCGCTACTGGTTTAGAGTTCGCCAGCATTCTCACCACGGCTTCTGTGAAAAGCACTCGACTTTCTCGACTTGGGTGAATACCGTAATTGAGTTTGTGCCTTGCGGTCGACAATGTACTACCTTGACTGAAATGAAAGTATTTTACCCAATGACAGCCCTCGATGGCAGCTTCCCCTTCCTCACATCATCCTGAGAGATACTATGCGGACTCATAAATGACTAAGGATGGTACACGCAAAGCATGTACATTCGCCACCACCTACTCATACACAACACAACCTACAACAGGACTACCGCAATCCATACCCGAAGACGTTACACTTCCCGCACGCTCACTGTCTTAGAACGGCACAGGGCTGAACACCCCGCTATCGCGGAACGCCGACTTCAGCGGCGGGTTGCGTCCGCCCGGGGACATCTCCTCATGCGGCACCCCGCTCTGCGGGTAACGCATCGGGCTCGCCGTACTAGCCGGGAACTCTACGCGCGCCGAATGGGGGGTCAGCCCGGTAGGCTCCTCCCATGTATCTGAGAAACGACTCGATGAGAGGGGGGGAGGGGGTGCCTTGCGTGGTCCGGAGAAAGACTCGGTGCGGTAGTTCTCCACGACATCGAAGTAGTCTTCATCCTCCATACGCTCTGCTGGTTCATGGACATCGACGCTGGACTCAGTGTGAGTGTCATACACGGACTCCTCGTGCGGTTGCTGCGGCTCGTATTCGGGGGACACCTGTTGGGGTGCATATGCCTGTTGGTAGTCCATTTGGGGCTCGGGGAACGACACATTTGAGTTATGGTCCTGCTGATACGGGTACGAGTCCAGGCCATCCATCCGCGGCTCGGGGAACGACACGATGGAATGGTCGTCCCGCTGGTACGGGTACGAGTCTGGGCTGTCCACACGCTGGAACATGTTGACGCCCTTTTCGTTCGTGAGGCCGACGGTGGACTCTCTGTCTGTCTTCTCCCGTGTGTCTTCGGCCGTCTGGCCGATGAACGAGAACCGACCCACCTCCTCGGTCTCGGGGCTAAACCTCTTTGTGATTACGCTGTGGCGGGGAAGGACACGGCGGGTGAGGAAGAAGAGCAATACGTTGATGGTACCTGTTCATATTTAGTTTGAATGGTCCCACAATGGTTTGGCGATGGAAGCTTACCAGACAGGAGATAAACAACATCGCTGAGACAGGTGTAAGCAAGAATTTTTCGCGTGGTAAGTAGAGAACCCTCACGAGAAGATGGTTGCAGCGAAAGGGATCGGACGTCCGCTCCAGTCCATGAATCGACACACAGCGATAGGGAGAATAATGATTGTGTATGCCACCTAAAACCCGCAACGTGAGTGAGATTCCGCTTGTGAGCAGGAGGTCAGTAGGACATACCGGATAACTAGACAGCATAACGCTATGAGTATTTCGTTCAGGAAAAACTAGCGAATCTCACTCACAGCAACATGGTCTTTGCGACAGAGACGATCTGACTATCTGCAGCGAGTCCTCTGGATGTATCGTTGCTGCGATGCATCCGGAAACGCATACGACTTCCAACAGTGACAATGTTGCCGCGCAGCTTGAAATAAACTAAACTGTAGAGAACGAAGGAGAGGAACGCTGATGCGAACATCTATGGGGAAGAGTCGCGGGTTCACAGCTGTTGTTGCACTTAGCGACTGGGTACTCACAAACATGTAATCCAGACTAGATGAAACCAATGAAATTGCGTAAGTGCGGGGCGGATGTAAGAACAGAGCAAAACACGAACGTGTAGCGGGAGATGCTGTACTCTTCAGATATCCAGCACCAATACCCGGTAATGGCATCTGACGGTGAGTATTTACCATCAGCCAGAGCATCAAATTTTCATTTCGCTCTAGTACTCACAGAAGGGTCCATTCTTTTTCGTGTCCAAAGCAGCAGGGCCAGCGATGACGAGCGTGCCGATGGCTGCCCACAATGCGACCAGCAAAGCAATCATGACACTACGTCGGGACTGGAAACGCAAGAATAGCACCCAGAATGTATGCCAGGCGATCGTCTTTTGCACGCCATTAGTATGATGTTCGAAAAACGCATATATCCACTTCACTCACAAAGGACCTATCAAGTGAAGACGATGTGTGAGCAAACTGTGGACGCGAAAAGATGAAGCATGCGCACCAAAGCGCGGTACCAACATCCGCGATCTGCTTAACGGCCCCTACGTAGCACGATATGTTCAGAAATTTGACCTCATCGATATATTCAACTTCGAGCTCACCTTGTGCCTCGCAGAATGGCTCAAATTCCACAGCACGGTTGATATACCATTTGGCATTCATTATCGACCCGACAGCTATATATCTTTAGAGACCATCTCTTCACAAACGACAATATTCTCAAAAATACCTTGTAGCAAATCACATAGCAGCAACGATATCAAGTATGCAGCCGCATGACTGCGTACAAACAGGTTGGGGTTGTCCACTTTGCGGGTATTCCATGCAGAGACCTACGAAAACACCGCCCGTCAGTTCTTCTGCTTTCTGGCAGTCAAAACAACATAGAACGACATACAAGAAGCACCGTCAACAGTGACAGGACAGCGAACGCGGAGATTGATGACGTGATCACCAGAACCTGTAAATCAAGAAGCACAAGAAGCGCAAATTAGAGCCGCGAACTGCCTGATATGTAGCCGCGAGTAAGTTGGGTTGATACGCACAAGAACACCGGACGCCTGAGCCTCAGTAATATCCAACGCGAGCCAGAATTCGTGTCCGTTAGGCAGGATAGCGGTAGCGTTCGTCATCTTTTGTCTCGGAGGCGAGCAGTGCAGATGAGGAGTCGTGCGTTAAAGTGGGGTCTACAGCACCGGGCTGGAAAATAAAAATGGAATAAGTTTACAAAAGAAGCCTACGAATCAACGCAGGTAAAGAAACAAAGGGCTCAGCCCTGCGGAAGAGAAAGAAGAACGAAGGAGGTGGTGGTCGGGAGAGAGGAGGGGAGCACACTGAGTCGCCGATTTGACGTACCGCCATACTACTGCCATCGCCACTGCCAGAGGTACTGCTCCTCCGTTATCTCCTGCTAGTGTGCGGGTGCGGCTGAGGATCAACAACTCCCATCAGTGTATCCGCTCACAGCCTCCCGTTTCCAAGTTTCATAACGGTACGGGCGCTCTGCAATCTTCCGAGGTTCACAATCCGACATGAGGTCACTGCCTTCTGTCTATCGCTTATAATTAATCAATTATATGTGCTTCACCTCACGAACAATCAGGCACTGCGGGGGTGTTGGAGTCGGTACCGTGTCCTCTTACGAAAGAAAGCAACCTGGCCGTCGGCAGCGACTGTATGTCTGCCGACCGAGCCAGTAAACAACATGTATAATATAGTGTAATGTACACAATGCGAGCACACAATTAACATCGACCCAGCGTACAATAAATTACAGACAACAGAATAGCGGGCCGAAACCTTCATCGGGAGTTTGACCTCATCGTCCCCAGGTGGAGCCACGAAGCCTCAGCGTCCATGACATGCAAATCACTGCTGATCATGTTGAACGGCGAAGCCCGCCCACTGATCGTGTACCGGTCCGACATGAGCTCTTTCTTGCGGATATGCAGTAGTGCCCGGCTCAAGACCGTCGTAGTAGCTGCCCACGCGAAGCTGAAAGGGGAGATGCGAGCATATCAGCACAGCACAATTGATCATTCGGTGGAATTTACACTCACAAGACCATTAGCATCGTCGTTGACGGTCGGCCTAGCGTGGCAAACACGAGGTTAAGTGTACGGAAGCAGGTCACGGCCTATCAGACGTGCCGTATGGTCAGCCTCTTTGCAGTAGAGTAACGTGCGATAGAGGACATACGCAGAAGTAAATGATGCCATCGCGGTATAGAGCCTTGGCAACGGGGACCTCTGCCTGATGCGGTCTGTCAAAGGCGTTCAATACAGTCGAGAAGAGCACGAGAACTTCGAAGAGCATCTGTGTGAACCTCATTAGCACGCGTCATTTGTATCGCACGCGGGTTAGTCAACTTACGGGGCAGGCCCAAACGCCGATCAGCTTGGGAGAGTTTGTCGTGGTAACGCACATCGACAGAGGTGCAGGGGCCCAGTGGACACCGGCTACAAGCAGATCAGACGTCAAATGAGGTTTGAAGGTTTACGTAGGAGACGGAGACTTACGAATCATCTCCATGAGCGTAATAATCATTAGGGCAGCTTGAATCGAGAAGCTTATGAGGAAACCACCTGTCATGAGTCGGAAGATGATCTATGTGCAAGGTGATATGAACAAGGGGGGTGCGACGCGTGTAGAGGGGTAGGCTCACCGGTCTGTGATCCCAGAGTAGGACGACTCGCAATAGGACTAGGACATTACCAAGTCCAATAGATATGAGACTTAAACATGAAATACTAAATAGGAGACGTTGGCATCTTAAGACCGATCGTTAAGTTGAGTATAGTCACAGCAGGGCTGTCTCTGGCTTACGCCTATCGTATATATTAGACCCCATGTTAAATTTCGCAAGAGGCGGAAATGAGCACTCACAGCGTCTGAATACGACTCCATAGCGAAACCACACATTTCTGCACCGGATCGTCAGACCGTGCGCACCAGAGCGACTGTGCGGGAAGGTGCTCACCGTGTGTGACCACTAGCATACAAACCATGACTAAGTATCGGTTGAACAGATACGCATATTTTGCAAATGAGCGTGGGGCTCCCCAGACCAGGTGGACTTCGTCACCGAACATCAAGACATAGTCGTAGAGCAGAATGACCAAGCCAGCCGCTGCATACCGGACCATATTCCCTTAGTGAAACAGCTGCGATTAGATGTGAAATTTGCACGCACCACTGAGATACCTCGTAGTCTGCGCGTCCTGAAGTGCCTGCACTAGTTGTGGGATGGTGAGAGAATGAAATATCGACGCGGACATCCCGGCAGCCGGGTGGTGAACTAGAAAGGTGCCAGCACGAAGTCAGTTTCGAAGAGACAAAACGAGCCGGTCGTTTTGGAGAAAGGGAGAGGAGACTCTGAGGTCGTGCCGCAATATGTAAAAACCCATCAAGCGTACCCAGAATCAGCAAGTGGCGTGGTGTACCTGATCGTGGGCTATACAGATATTTTTGGTAGAGGGTACGGGTTGCCTTGCGAGATCATGCAGCGGCCTCACACTTAGTGCGACGACCAGGGACCTCCGAGAGGCGGCCAATGATAGAAGACGCACTTACCGGCGGGGAATACAAACCGGGAGGCAAAGCGTCGTCAGACCAATCGAGGAAGGGCTTATAAGCCCTCCACCCCGCCCTAGGGCAATACTTCTTATGGGGGCCTTAGCGGGTCAAACGCAGCGCGCGGAAAGAAAGGCAATCAGGATTGATGGACACATCTGGGAGCTGTGCCACTCTGGATACGCACCTCGTCAGAGCCTGATCGCGCAGGGTCGCACGACGCCGTTCACCTGCGGGACTCCTCCGATTCGTCGGGGACCCGATGCCTGTCGAGCGTCCAGTTTATTCGTTTGCAGACCCTGATGAAACGTCCCCCGCCAAACGGCCGCTGCTGTCCGCGATGCATTGCGGGCGGGACGACGCAGTAACGCATCATGCCTTGGACGTTTGGGACTTGAAACGGACCCACGGTATTGAGGTGTGATGCCAGCCATACGTTCCCATCAATGAGCGATCCGGCCAATGGCCCGGATCGGCTGGTGCACTGTATACGGCGGGCTTGGAAGAGCATCTTGTCGGCGAAATTTGGTGATCTCTGGTGATCAACCAGAGAGCCTTGGTATCGTGTAGAACTGAATCATGGATCGCTTCCGACGTGGTCGTGAAAAACTCGCGAGCTGGAACTCCTACAACTGGGGGTGCATGAATAAGCTTTGTCCCTGCAATGAAGCGGTGCAACAAGTGAACACAACCGTCATGACTGTCATACCGGGGAACATCTGTCGTGTCGGGCAAAGCCAAACTGAACGCACCTCGGGCAAAGGACAGATCTTCGCGTACATCACCACTTCTCCGTCCCAATCAGTCAGCCGCAATAACGGTCGCTACGTTCGCTCGTTTCTCGTTGTCACCACGCGTACAAGTACAACGTGACGTGCGTGTTTGTCCCACATATGTGCTTGATGTCGGCGGATGGGTATCGTGCTCGATGATTGAATAGAGATACGCTGAAATGACGGATCTGAGTGGCCTGTTTGTCCGGAGTTGCACAGCTCGGAGCCAATATCCTGGATTGTATGCAACGTTCGTGATCAGTAGACTCCAGCGATAACATAGCTAAAAGTATGGTACTTACGTTGGGCTACCTTTCAGAATGATGATGCTAAGTAGCACAATCACTCTCGCCGTTGTATGATACATACATACGTCTGTGTAGCTGTCATGCATTGGACAGGATATCTGTGGTAAGGCATGTAAAGCTATGATCAACGATGTCCCTCGTGTGCAACATAATATTCAACTAGTTGTGACAGGACCGAAACATCCGAGTCTGCACCCGACGGAACGCTCAGTGCTTGTGAAACGGAAGTAAGCAGCATACATGAAGTGGTTGAAGCAGGCTCGGCGCGCAAACACCAGAAGTCTTCCGCATCAGAAGCCAAACAAACAGTATGCACGGACCCACCATGGATTCCAGCTCCAAGCTCGTCACTGCGCAACACACCACGTCTCTACTCATGTCGCCATATTGTGAGGCATTGATGATCAAATACTAAAAGATATTGAATAGATGGGTAGCTAGGTTTACATACGATAGCAGAGGTACACTAGTAACAGTTCATTTCGAGACGTGAGGTAACGTTACAATGAATACGAGCGGGAATGGGGATATGGGTGGGGAATCGTGCATGTTGTGAAGGGAAAACAATAGAAAGAAAAGCTAACACGGGCTTGCCACGCCGTTACAATGGAGGTGGCTCGCACACACTTCGTGTCCAAGGGTCTTTAATTTCCGCCAACGAGGGGAGCACGCTCCTCGTCCAAGGAGATCGCGTTTCCGCCGCGCGAGATCCTGAGGCCGATCGCGATGATGGCTTTACCCACGAAGATGGTAGCGAGGATGGCGAACGCCAAGGCAGACCAGTGCACGAATGCGCTGGAGGTCTGCTCGGTGAAGACAAACCAGAGGTACCAGGCGATGGCGAAGCCTGCGGGAAGATCACCCTCAGGGGAGGAGAACGCGTAGGTGGCTGCGGTCGCCTCGAGGAAGAAGAGCGCGAGGAACACGAAGACCTTGGTCCAGATTCCAGCGTGGTGAGTGAAGCTGTTCACGCCGAACGCAGCGAACGCGCTAAGGATGACGAGGACCGTGGTCCAGCCGTGGTAGAGCGAGAAGGGGAGGTGGACGAAGAGCTCGTCTGCGGCATCTGCGGGCTCGTGATACTTCTTCACAACATAGTAGATGTGTGTGACAGTGGAAGATACGAGTAGGGAGAAGATGAAGGCTGTGCGAAAGTGGATGAGAAAATGCGACAACAGAGGTAATTTATCAACTTACCGACGATGTAGTGGTGAGTGGTCCACAGGTTGATGTAGACGGCGTTAAGCACCGCAAGCAAGGCAAATCTCCATGAAATGCCCTCAATGATAGTGCGGTGACCCTTCTCTGTGAACTGGTAGATGATGGTGCCGAGTAACAGAAGGTGCACTACCGACCTGCATAACATATTGTCAGAAAAAAGTGAATATTCCAAACTTTTGGACGCACCAAATCGCAAATGCAGCAGGCGCGGGGGTAATGTAGGTGTGCTTTCCACCAAGGTACCCAGCGTTAGGACCAACGACGGTGTAAATGTTGGAGCCCAAGAAGAAGAAATAAACGATAATGTTGACGATCTACAGGGGCTGTCATTAAGGTCGCCCGCCCAGAACGTTGTTGTCGCGTCGACGAACCTTGAGCAAGATGCCATCTTTCCAGCTGTAACCCATCTTTGTGTTGTCTTCAGGCGTGCGCCGTTGGTAGAAGTAGGTGCGAAGGAGGGGAGCGGGCAATGCGCCCACTCCGCACCCTGACCACAGTTTTATACCGACCTATGACGCGTGACGTGACCCCGCTCGTGATCGTTTTAGCGCTGATACGTCATTCCGGCTCCGCTCTCCTTGGTTTGAACATCCGCCACAGGCCACCGATGGTACCTTGGCAGTCGGCGTTTACACTGTGCCATTGCTGCCTGTCAATTCCTGCTCTCACTTGAACAGCCAAGTGCGCCGCTCTCCGTCCAGACGACTTCAGCCTGCTTGCTGTTCTGTTTTTTCTCCCTTAAACCCGAGATGAGAAACTCACGTAAAGGAAGCAGGAGCAATTAGTGGCACACGACCAGTCGTGAGTGGGGCACCACTGCGTACGTATCGCGTCATGCCACCAGGCCGTGACTGCGCCGTCGGACCTTGCATGCTTGGTCTGTTCAGTCAGGTCCAGGCTGCGAACGCACCCAGGTTCTTCCTCACTCACGCCTGATTGATGTATTAGACACTGCTCAATTGCAGGCCAGCGCAGAACTTTCTAGGTGCATCACGCCATGTATCTGCGAGAGCTTGTCGAAAGCCGCAGCCCACGGTCCTCTTCGCAATATGACATATCCTTGCATAGACCAATTGTCTGACTTGACGACTGGGAACGTTCCAGGCACGTCATTATCTAGCCTCGAATGCTGTGCTTGATATCGCAGTCCATTGATCAAACTTATCTCTAGCACGAATGATACCCCATCGACTTCTCCACTGCGCCTGCGGTGGGTGGTCTGATTTTCCAATGAAGGTAGAGTTCATAGACTCCCAAGCAACAGCGCGGGCCGACACTAGACCCAGCGATCTGCGTACGCTAGATTTGTTCAACATCTTTCAATGCAATGAGTACGCACGTGCAATAGTCCAGTTTACAATTCGGCAATACGCATGCAATCTAAATAGTCTACCGCGGGTTTCCATGCTGGCCGGTCAGCAATCCTTCCTATTCGCTGTACGTATTCTCACAGAGCTATCGACTATCTTACAAGGCTTACCACTCGTTTGCGCATCTGTGTGAGTCTTGTGTCAATACGATAAAGACTGACAACTCAAGCCACAGGTGAGATATGTTCAGCAGTGTTCAAGCAGCATCGGGGAAGACGCTGTGATCTATGGTGAGTCACTGCATCGTTTGCTGATTCCTGGCCATCACCAGTCTATGTAATCAATCTAAGGTATCATACGAGTAGATATCATGCGTAAGGCTATTTGCTACATTAGTGGTCATACAACTCATTCTATCAATCTCCAGTGTCCATAATTTCCATTAGTAAGCATAATCCTGAACGTCCGAAATAACGCGAGGAAGATCACTGTGTCGGGATGCTGGTACGTTGTGCAGGCCACGGCCACCCTCTTTCCGGTTGATGCTGCACAGACACGGGCCTCGACAGCGCCAAAGACTCCGCCAACGCCCTCACCTGCCCCGGCGTAGTCAGTTTGTAGTTCTCTTTCGACCACTCCCCGCTCGGGCGGTACGCAAACACGCTCTCTTCAAGAGTCTGCTCGATGTCCGCGGAGAGCGACGTAGGCGAGGGGACGATCGGGCTGAGCGAGGGCGGCGGGGACGAGAAGCCAGACTGCGGCGCGTTCGTCCTGTGTTGCGCGTCGAGGAGCATTGGCGCAGAGCGAGACGGCGGCAACATGTTCCGGAAGTCCATTGAGACCAGCATGCCGCGTTTGATCTCCATGCTGCGAGCCTGCGCCATACGCACGATGACCGCTTTCTCGATCTCGTCGTTGTCTCCCTCTGTGAAGGAGGACCCTCCGGATGTGCTGGGCGACACTAGAGACGTGTCGGTCTTCTCCGCGGTGGGGCTCGTCGGCGGGCTAGGCAGACGCACGACCTTGCCGCCTTTATCGATGTGGAACAGGCTGGTGAGCGGGATCGTCGGCGTCATGGGATCCACAACGATAGAATATCTCTCCAGCGCCGACAGCGCCGTGCTCGAAATGTCCTCCTCCTGCCCATGCTCTTCCTGGACAGCCCCGAGACCATTGGAATTGTTCGAAATCCGGGAAGCGCGTTTGTCGACCATGCTCAGGTCGGGGCAGGATGTCGCCTTGTGGACGGGCATCGCCTCCTGCACGATGCGCATGCGCACAATTTGCGCGAGTTCGAATGCCTTCTGGCGCTGGATCCACATCGAGGTGTCGCGGTCGATGGGGCTCGAGAGGTCCGGGCTCGCAGGGGCCGATATCGACGCCGGGAAGCCCCTCGTGTCGACGGGCATCGCCGCCTTTGCGTCTCGGAGGACTTCAGGGGATGAGTGGCTGCGCAGTAACGTCGGCGGGAGGTCTTGGGGGTGCAGGCTATCTCGCGTCGAGCGTACGCGTTCCGAGCGGTCGTCGTCGTCACCCTTGTTCTGCCACCGGTACACATCCATGTCCCCGTCCGAGTTACTGATGTATACGAACTGCCCGAACTCCGTCTCCGCATACCCTTTCACCGACCCCTTCGCCTTCTCCTCCGCGTGCTCGCCATCCTTGACCTTGGGCAACCACATCGAGAAGCGCGGGTGCTCATTGCGGATCTTCCTCGCCTTGCGGTGCACGACGTACCGCGCAAGACCCGCGAGGAGGAACACGGCGACGACGCCGGCGAGGACGGTGCCCACCAGCAACCCCACGTTTATACCGTGCGGCGACGGCGTGGACAGGGCAGAAGGGTCACCTGCGATCGGTGTGATGATGCCTGGGACAAGGGTTGAGGTTGGTGCTGAGGAAGGCGCCGCTTTGGAGTCAAAGGGTATGATGCTGGCGTGTAGGGGTATTGTGGGTATGTATGGCGGTGGTGGACCTGGTACCGAGACGTCTGTGCGTCCGGCCCTCTTCACGGGTGGCATAGCACGAGGGGCAGAAGGTGAGTGGTCGAATCCGTGGTGCGACGTAGATCTTTGGAGCTCGGAGTTGTTTCCATCCTGGTTCTTGTGCTGTTCGCGCTCCTGTCTGCTGATGTTCGCGGGTGCCATGGTGTTGCTGTTGTCCGAATGAACGGGATGGAATAGACAATAGAGCGTGCGCAATAGTTCGTCAGTGAGGTACGGGTCCAAGTCGAGCCTGCGTGGGTGTTGCTGGCTCTTCATCTTCATCTTCATTGCGGCTGGCTGGCTTCCAGATGTCAGCCTCCGCGGTACGGAGGCCTGAGGGTGTGGTCAGGATCGAAATGTGTCTTCAGTTGGGGGGCTCATGCATAACAGTATATGAATGGATAGCCCATGCTCATGAGCGTTCTAGCCCCTGTTAGTTGCGTACATAGCCAGGTCATCGCATGGCGATACTGCTCGTAAAATGAAACCTTGTTGAACAGCCTACCAGCCGTTCATGGGACTGACTGGAAACGCCACACCAGACGCCCGCAGGACGACCGAAACGCGTGTCACGTGCTGGGAATATTGGGTACACTTGGCCAGGACCAACCAGGAAGTCGCGGTACGTTTAGAGCCTGGCTGCGCCTACGACTTGAGACGCGTCCCTGCTGGTTACTTGCATACTACTGTGGCCAATGTTTACGCCGACTTGCCTATGCCTTGTATCTAATGCTGTCCCCAGTGATTGCAGCGGACCCCTATTGTTTGACATCCTGAAGAACTTCTGTCACCACGTCTTTCTTGTTTTCCGCGTCGGCGGAAACCTCCTACACCATCTGACGCCTTTCTCAGCTGCTCAACCGCTGAACGTGCTTGTAACGCGTGCACCTGGACCCATTCAATTCGTACTCGTGGAGGGCAGCGGGCTGTGGAACATCACGAGGCGGTGCTTTGTCTGGCTGGATGTTCTGGATCTCCCTACGCGCAATCTCATGTTAAACTGGTGTTAGACTCTGAGAACGACGAATAAAATGGCCTGATTACTTCTGTCCACGTAAACGACAACACCCGCTGTTGCCTCCCGCTCCGTCCTTCGATGACTCATGGTCGTGGCGATAAAACGACGCGCTGGGCTGACGATTCGAGCGTTCATCACTATCAACCTTAAGAAATCAGCATGTAGGCCTACATTGCCCGAGGGCATGTTGATGAATACCGTGTCAATAGAGAACATGTGCGCCTCGTCGCAGCTTATTTATGCCTTCCATTCGACGGTCGCTTCGACGGTTGAAAAAACGCGTCCGCTTGCTTCACAACCACCGTCCGCATTGACGTGTTGCTGCAGAACAACCGGAGTTTGGCATGGAGTACGGTCACAGGGCGTGGTCGCAGGTACGTCGGATAGCAGAGACACTGAACAGTAGAGGATATAACATATATTGTGAGTTTCTCTCTGCCGTTGCTTTGTCGGCGTATTAGTCTCACTGTCTAGACCTCGCAGATCTGCCCCTGAGGACATACGGAGATGAGCTGCCTCGCGCAGGCCCGATCGCGCATTCCGCCGGCGAACAGACGCGCCGGCCACGGAGGCTCACGCTTGATACCACGCTCGCCGTGCCATTCAGGCCGCGGCGAAGGCGTGCAGCGGAATGTTGCTTCTGCTGTAGTCTCTGGTGTGCACCGTGGATCGTCTCCTAGCCGTCGTTCTCCACTGACCATCGCGATAGGTGGGGGATCACCTGGAAGGCACTCGGCGTCATCTGCCTGCTGTTTATCGCATGGCGGATGCTGACGATTGTTTTATGGACGACAAAAGTTTGTACCGTTATGTTTTTCCCTGCAAACCTTCCCTCAACGCGGTCGGCTAGCCCGCTTTCATCGCGATGGAGAACATGCCCGAGTTCAGCACTTCGCTGCGATGCGAGGACGCCTCGCACATCTACAACCCTGATCAGCCCACCTACACTATTCCTGTGAACTCAAGATCGCTTTCACACTTCCTCGAGCTGCATGGGGGAGCCGTTGGGACACTTATCCTGGCGAACGGCCTGCCTGAAGCAGCCGATATCGAACTGGACCTCACGCTGCGGACGAACGACCAATCACTTCTCGAGGACGTCACATTCCAGCATCCGACGCAAGACGAGGTCGACCAACGGCTCACGAAAAGCTACGCGCGCCTCACCACGCCCATGCCCGGTCAGACGTCCTGCATGCGCTACGACATGGTCCTCCGGATCCCTCCGCAGCTGCGATCCCTCGACATCCAATCCCAGTCCATCGCCCAGGTGCAGTTCGCTCCCGACGTAGAGCTCGATCTCGACAGCCTCTCCATCACGCTCAACGCCACGTCCAACCGCAACATGCTGCTCCCAACCGCGGCCGTGCGTGCGAAGCGCCTCACGCTATCGATGCTCAAGGGCTGGCTTGTCGGCGAGGCGAGCATCGTGCACCGCACGGTCGTCGACACGAAGGGCGGCGACGCCGTCACACGTCTTGGCCTCTTCCCCGCCCCGGACCCGCTGTATGACGAACCATCCGCGGCCGTGCTGAAGACGTACACTGGTGCAGGCCGCTCCGAGTTCTTCTACGTGCTCGACCGCACGTCCTCTGAGCGCACGATCTCGAGCAAACACGTCGCGCCGGGCAAGGGCGACCTGCACCTCACGTACCGCGAGGCCGCATTCTCGGGGAAACTGCAGCTCCGCGCGCAATCGCATACGCTTACTGGCAATTTGCACCAGCCGACTGAGAATCCAGACGGGTCGTTGACTGCTTGGGTAGGCGATGGGGATGGAGAGGACGAGATGAGCATTCGGACTCAGGGATGGGTCGGATTGCGCCTTTGACTCTCTACTGCATGCCAAATAATCGTTCACATTGCTGTACCACTAAATGTTCTTCGTGCTATACAGCATTGTGTCTCTCAGCCTGTATCTTCCTTTGCCAGCGTTCGTTTATTCACTGTAGGGACTACATGGAACTATCCTGCCACCGTCAGCTTCGCCGAAGATGGATGCATGTTTCAATAAAAACACACAAAATATTTTTCAATACAAGCATGGTTCAGGCCAAGTCGTGCTCCACAACATCAGGTAGCAAACTGGACCGTGTCTCCTCAAACAGCTCAACTGGTCAAACCGCCAACTGGTCACATGACTCGGACCCCGACTAATCTCCACGTGATTATCCTGAGTTACACCTTCGCATTTACAATCTCGTTCTCTGACAAGACTGTCGTGTACAAGGCCATTATAATCATTGACGGCCTCTCTTACAAGAATCTGCTTAGTGCAAGAACTGTGTGCACTTCATGCCTCCACGACGGATTAATAACGACTACATGGATGTCGATTCTGACTCAGAGGGTTCTTTGCTCGATGATGAACCTAGTATACGGCGGGGGAAGGGTAAGGGCAAAGCAATAGATAGGGGGAAAGCGGACAAAGGAAAAAGCAAAGTGAAAGAGGTTTGAGTTACTTTCCCTCGTTCAGTCACGTTTATACTTACAGCTAGCGAGCAGCAACCGTATGCATGGGAGGCGTCGTACGTGCGCTCTTGGGACACCGTTCAAGAAGATGAGAGTGGAAGCTTGCAAGGGGCTGTTGAAGACCTAATAGCCAGGGGCAGGCGGAAACGGTTTGTGCTTGAGCTCTGCAATGGTTGACGGACATTCATTTTCCATGCAGTCTACTCGCTCCTGCAGCTGCTATTCGCAGAACAATCATCAGACACCTCATCCTCCTCCTGGATCTCTCCTCAGCAATGATGGATCGTGACATGAGACCCACTCGTTTTGACTTGACGCTGCAATATGCGCGCGAGTTCATAACCGAATGGTTCGACCAGAATCCGTTAGGTCAGATCGGTGTTGTCGGTATGAGAAGTGGTATTGGAGAGCGCATAGGAGAGATGTCAGGTATTTTTGTTCTTGCGTCATCCTCGTGCATCTTGAACATCTGTCTTAGGGAACCCTCAGGATGTGCTGAGAGCAATATCCGAAAGGCATAAGCTTGAGCCAAGCGGAGACCCCAGTCTACAGAACGCTATAGAAATGGCGCGTAGTAGTATGAGGTAAGAGTTGGTGTTCTTTGTGGCGTCCTTGTTACTAAAGACAAGCAGCCACCTACCCACACACTCTTCTCGTGAGATCATTGTTATTTTTGGTTCCCTTACAACATGCGATCCAGGAAACATCCATGACACCCTGGAAGATTGTGTAAAGGACCGCATTCGAATTTCTGTGGTAGCGTTAGCTGCTGAAATGAAAATTTGTCGTGAGCTATGTGACAAGACAGGAGGTGCGTCCGTCGTTCGTAGCTCGTCTCACTGACGCAGTGTGAACATCATAGGATAGGTCAATTTGGAGTCGCTCTTAACGAAGGCCATTTCAAGGACATACTGTTTGAGCTCATCCCGCCTCCGGCCCAACGTGCGATCGCACGCGCAGGCGGACCAGGGGCGAACCCTGCGGCTGACCTCATGATGATGGGCTTCCCCACCCGGCTTCCCGTTACTTCTGCCCCGAGCCTTTGCGTCTGCCATTCTGAACTCAAAAGTGCGGGGTTCTTGTGCCCTCGGTGCTCCGCGAAGATCTGCGATGTACCCACGGATTGCGATATTTGCGGTCTGATGATAGTCAGCTCACCCCATTTGGCACGAAGCTATCACCACTTATTTCCGGTTCAGACATACCAACCGGTGTACGTACTCTTCGAATAAGCCTCACCCCCTTCTGACGCTTCATATTCTTCTTTACAGTAAGACGCTTGACGGCGTTGCAACCCCGATCACAACCTGCCACGCTTGTGCTGTTCCTTTCAAGGAGATGGCTGCTGCCCTAGGGTCAGTCATGGCAGAAGGCATGAGTCCCCTAGGTAGATACAGATGTCCGACCTGCCAGAACGACTTCTGCGGTGACTGCGATGTATTCGTGCATGACGTCGTACATTGCTGCCCCGGATGTGGCAAGTAGAGGAGCAGTCCCGTATTATACAGTTAACAACTCTGTTTTTAAATCACATCCGGCTGTTATACATACAGACTACGATCTGCTTTGCAGTTCACCCGGGCGCAAGTGCATTATGACACGGCGTGGGGCGAATGTTAAAGGGAGCAGTTCTAAGAAACACATAACGATTGGAGCGCGACTAACAGGCTCAGCTCTTTTGCAGAGCCTCAACTTGAACTGTGCCACTTTCTATGCTTGAACCGGAACCAGCACCGGAGACCTGGTTTTTATTCACGACATGTTCGGCATGAGCTGCATGGGCCGCTATAAAGTCCATATGTATGGGAGTCACGACTGAGGGAAAATTTATAAGCGAGGCAGATAACGCAGAAGAGAAGCACATACCTCTGGAAGTATCCCCAAGCCAGAACTCGTAGAAGGCGGCGGCGCTGATTGTGGCCGGAATATTAGTCAATGCTGAGATAGCAGCGTAACGTCCTCCTGCGGCTCCACGACCCCAAATCGTCAAAGCGGTGAGACGGCCCCCGAGATCACGAGCGGCATTGGCAGATACTGGGATTATGCTTGTCAGACTGGAGGGCCAGGGCATAAAAACGATTAAAAAACACATACTGCTGACGGGCGAATAGCCCCAAATGACCAAAGCGCTGGAGATGCATGGTTCGGGAGAAGCACTTCAATGAAGAATGAATAACGTACTAAGTCATTCCAATAATCCAGGGCGCCGCAGCGGGAGGGCTGAAGAAATTTGTAGGGTCGAGACAAGTCCAGATTACTACTCCAAGAACGAAGTCCTATGGGATCACGGGATCAGCCTACTTCTTCATCAAACGCGTAGACAAACAAAGCAATACTCACGCAGACGAACTCGTTGACAAAAACTTGACCCAAACTAGCCCCCGGTGTGAGATACAGAGCGAAGATACCTGCGGGACCTGTTGGGCTGAACAGCGTGTCTGTCGTTCCGGCGTCGACTAATGCTGCCTCCGCTAGCTGCAATATGTGAATATCTCTGGGAAGGTAGTGTATGGGACCTTTCGCACCTTAATCATATGATGGTATTGTAGATAGATGAGCAGGCAAGCGATGTAACCGCCGAGGAGTTGTGCGACAATATACCTGAAAGTAATGTAAGGATGTGTTTTAAGAGATAGAACAACGCACAACTTACCTGGCAGCTTTCCGCTTGGGCATGCCCTTGAAAAGCACAAACGTGATGCTAACCGCTGGGTTGAAATGCCCACCAGACGTCCCACTACTGACCTGAATGCGCCATCTTAGATATCACCGCCCCATCAGTGGAAGGCAGATTCTGTAGCACTCACGATTAAAGCGAGTGCAATGCCAAGCGCGTAGGCGAAACCTACGGTGAAGAGACCTAAAACAACACTTCAATCGATGTTCATGATCACGAACAGCTCAACTCTTACTGCCAAGATCCGGTCGACCAAGGATGTTTCCCAAGACATAAGGTGCCTGAGATCCGACACCTACGGAAGTAGCAGGCTTGCATCAGACATTACACCTCACGGTATGTTATCTTCCCACAAACCTGCATAGACATACAGGAAGACTCCCAGCTTTGTAACACGTCAGCCTCTGGGTGGGCAACCTCTTTTATCGTCACTCACCGTCTCAGCCACGCACTCGGCCATCCAATGCGCCTGCCGATGCCGCACTCGTTCCCATCTGGTGAGAAAAGGACCACGGGGTGCAACGTCTGCACGATGAGTGATTTCGCGTGAGGGGATGGGATGTGCAACCATGGCTGTATCAGTGAAGGATGGTCGGGGGACCGAGTAGCAAGAACTCTGCAGGCCTATCAAAGAGCTTTTGTATCTTGGCTTGAGCGGCGTTAATGTCATTTTGGCACTGAGTATCTTGACAGTACAGTACTGTCGTGTACAGCATGTCAATCTGACGTGAGATCGGAGCGCATGAAAGAAGTGAGGATCTGTGCTGACATTTGAGAAATTGCGCTACTAATGGTGGATCCCATTGTAACTCCAGTATTGTACATACCTCGGCCTATGACCAGAGATCATTGAAAAGTAGCTTGACTGGGCGGCATTGACCGTCGCGAATCCTTATAACTTTCGGAAGCTATAACCAAAGAACCCGTCGGATGAACAGCAGATAACCGCTTAGCAAACCGGCACATTGAGAAGTCCGCTAGAATACGGAGAGATGGGGATTGGGTGATTGATGCTCCAATTGCAATAGCCATGGGATCATCAGCACCGAGTACGGTACTTGCTTGCTGAGGCAAGCGTTTACATGTTGAACATCTATACTCCTTACGGTCACTGGCGTGCCAATATCATGCTACAACCTCAGATGCATGGTACAGGTTAGATGAGAGTACTCCTGCATATTGAATCTGCGGCAAGAAATTTCGCCCTCTGAGCACAGAAACAGTTATCGGTAGTGGTGTATAGTACTTACAGACTCAAGAGAGACCAGAGGTAGGGTGGTGACCGTTCTTTGAAGCGCGCGGGAGTAGCCTGGGGTCCTTGCCTCATTGCCTTATTGTTTCTGAGTCATGTGACCACTACACGGTCACGTTCACCCTTGAACAGTTGCAATTGCTCGCCATTAGCATTTGTACAACCGCCAGTCTATGCAGCCATTATTTCACGACATCCAGTCTCATACCAGTCTTCCTTTCAAGCTCATATATCACTCTCCGCTGTTCAAACCCCAACAGGCAGTGAGAATGTGTAACGTAAGCGATTTCTCGCTCCACAACCTCGTCAGCGTTGAGTCGCGAAAATAAGAACAGAGCTCCCACTACTTCCTCTGCCTCTTCGCGACGCCTCACTGTCTTACTAATATCTCCATTAATTTTCTTGGTCATTGGGCACAAGAAACCCTCAGATTCGGGCACGTTGCGTGCGCAGAACCGGTGTCGGATGCACCGTATCTCATCTGTCCACTGCTTTTGAGCAATCGATATCCGCGAGTGACCCGTCTACGACTTTGCCACGGACGGCAGTTTGTGCGATTGGGGTAATGAGCTCCTTCCTGGAATTATAGAATAAATCGCTTGTTACTCGTCATGCCAGTTGTATGTAGAGATGATGGTGGTGAAAGAGGGGTCGTGCGTTCACGCGCACTGGAGTCGCTCTGCCTCAGCTCCCTGGTAGCCATGACTCAATGATGAGAGTGGCGAGTACATTGCTCTTCGGCACTATGAGTATCGAATAATAGCGACTACTAATCTATTGTGCTCTCACTGCTTGCAAAACCACTCCTCAGCGTATTCCTAGGGACAAGCTTGTCGAACGCTAGGGGGGATCATCGGAGGAGAGTGAAACTTCAGCTGTACTTGTGCCGTGACCCTCACGACCAGCGTTGCGCGCTTTCTGCTGGGCTGAGCGTTCGCGCTGCGCTTGCAGGGCTTCACGGCGCGTGAAGTAAGTTTGCCCCGCAAAGATAGCTATCGTCTAGATAACGGGGTTCACCCAGGGGTAATATAAATAAGCAAGAAGAATAAAGCTTACTACAACGACTGCGCTCATCATAGCTGCATCCTTCCACCTGTCGTCCAACCCAACTCGCAGTTCCGCGCGTCTCTGCTGTCTAGCCTTCCACATCGCAGTATTCAGGTTGTGGAAGTTCTTTTTTGCTTGTTCAGCCTGTGAACCTTCAGGTAGGTTTGTGGACTTTCCCCGTAGGCTGTCGTAAGCGGCTGTAATGGATTGGAACCGTGCCTGGGCTGTCGGTGACGGCAGTGCACGGCTGACAGGAGAGTCCGGGTGGTATATTCGCACCAAGTCATAGTCTGCGAAACCAGTAAGATAACTGCTTAATTGAGAAAACATACCCACATACGTACACCTTGCTTTCACATCGGCTTGTGTTGCAGTCCGCGGGAGATGAAAGATCTGGTGTGGTGTAGGATTGGTATGTAGAGGATAGGGATACGGATTCGCGCTTGTCGAAGCCATTCTGGACAGAAATGTCCTTGTCACACTTGATTTCAGCCCATTGCGAGAAAGCATCTTCAAAAGTGCTGCGTGAGTGGACGAAAACAGCGGCAGCCTTACAGTATCGCGCTGTGGATGTCATTAGAAATGTTCGTGCCGGTCAGACGCCGGACTGAGGAACGCAACCTCCGCCCGGATCAATTCTGATGGCGGGCACATCCATATTAGGAACATTCAAGTTCGAAGTGTTGGTACAACTGCTCAAGCTGGGCTGTCGACCTTGAGAACGTTCTTTTATCCCGCTACTTACACTCTGACAACTTGCAAGCTTTCAGGTTCAGAGTCAAGTCTCCAGCACTCATGCGAATTTGGTTTTCATTCGTCAGCCAGTGGACTGGAGCGAATGGCACATCGGTTCCATGCTGGCTAGTTTGGAGGATATAACAGCGTCCCCAAGCTGCCCTTACTCTCAACTTCACACTTCCCTGTAGATATAAACCTCCACAAATGTTCTCTAGGCTCACCACTGTTATTCTTCTTACTCTCTCTCCCCTTGCCGTCACCACGCCCACCGTCACTGCGACGACAATCGCCGCCGGACACCACTCCGATCAGCACGAGCAGCTGCGACCCTGGCCTTATCCAGTGTTGTGCGAGTTTCCAGAGCGTATGTTAATTGGGTCTCCAGCGCAGACTTCATTGACATATCGGGTCATACAGTCTAGTTCCGGGGCAGTAACCTATCTTCTTGAATCGCTGGGTGTCGTGCTGAGCGAAGTCAACGTCCCCGTGGGATTAGATTGCTCCCCCATCTCTGTTGCGGTTCCGAGCCTATATGCAACGGCCTTGAACCAGCCCGTTGCGCAAACGACTTCGTAAGTTAACTGAGATAAAACCGCCGACAAAATCGAAGGCTTACTCTGCTTCCACTACAGAAAGACCTCATCGCTATTGGTTACGTTCCTGTTACCCTTTAAACAAGAAATCTCAAGGTCAGCGGAGTGAAATGCAACCCAACCCAAAGTCACTCAGCCTTGTTCAAATCCCTGTAGTCAAGGAAAAGTAACGAGTCAGATGTGACGTCTGCCTGCACTGTGAGACTTTTGGGAGCAGGTCGAAAGAGTGTACAAAACATCAAGGCCACATATTGTCACTTGCGCTTATCATCAGCTGACATGTCAAATTATTGAATGCTATGTCTGTGACTCCACTAAACGCCTGTAATAACGGATGTTTTGCATCAACATGCTGAAATACATCCTATTAACTTACAACGTGAACAGCGTTTACGGCTTACCCAGTGCTTACCGTTGTTATTCGAAGGGTGACTTGGGTAGTAAACTACAACCAGATGACGTTTTCCCCATTCATCTATGACAGTCCACGACTCACGTACTGTCAACATATCAGAGTTACGCACAAACGGTGGAGCACCATTTGTCTCTAGACGCTGCGCACAGGACCATTTTCCGAACTCTGGGAGGTTCTTTCTACGCGTTTTGTCGTACACAGAGCCGCAAGTCATAGAACACGATTTGATTATCACCGAAAATTTCGTCACGCGTACCAATTTATCTCAATGTAACGTCAAACCCATGCAGCTGCCATGCAGAGCCTGAGCCCTTGCATTCAGTTATCGGTTACATTGAGTGAGCGGTTTTACCACGTACCGTCAACCATAGCGACCCGTGCCAGCATGGCCAATGTGATACGGCACCGTAACAGCTTCCTGCTGCAGAGCCTTCCATTCACGGAGCTAAATTGTCAACATCTGTCAGGGATGAGTGACGTCGGGTCGTGAACAATGCAGCAGCCATATCTTTTTCTCGTCACCGGTACCGTGCGTCTCCAGCAGAAGCTGGCCGTCGTCCTTGGCGGGGTTTCCTATAAATACAGCCCTGCAAGCTGCTCAATCCCTCAGTCTCTCAGCTTCAGACTTCCCTTCAGTTCTCGAACCCCAGAAACTTCCAAAGATGTTCTCTCGTCTCACCACCGTCACGCTTCTCGCTCTCTCTACCCTTGCGGTCGCCACACCAGCCCCGGCTGATAAACGCTGGGGTACGCCTACCACCACGCCCGCCGTCACGAAGACGATCACTGTGACTGCGCCGGCCACGGCTGCGACCGACGCGGGCAGCTGCAACACTGGTCCTATCCAGTGCTGCCAGAGCGTCGAGAGCGTAAGTTAATTCGGTGTTCAGCACAGATTTCATTCGACGTAATCGGTCATATAGGCGAGCTCCCAGTCCGCAAGCGCTATTCTGGGGTTGCTCGGTGTTGTGCTGAGCGACCTCAACGTCCTCGTTGGGTTGACTTGCTCCCCCATCTCTGCCGTCGGCGTCGGAAGCGGCTCTACGTGCAATGCCCACCCCGTCTGCTGCGAGAACAACAGCTTGGTAAGTGTACCAGAATTGAACCGCTGAAATATCGAGACCTACATACCTCATGTTACAGGGAAGCCTCATTTCTATTGGCTGCGTCCCCATTTCCCTTTAAGTGGGATAAATATCGAGGTCAGCATAAATCTATATAATACGAGATAAAGTGACTCAACTATGTTTAGACTCCGTAGTCGTGCACGAATAGCGAGTTTGTGATGGGCGATAAATAGTCAGAAAATTGTTGTTTGGTTTCAAGGAATATATTGCATGCCCATGAGATTGTCTTTCATTTCTGTGTGCCTGAGTTCTTGCGGAAATCCTGAAGTAGGACAAGAAGCCATTGAATGACTCTGCGTGACTATGAACAGGACGGTTATGTCAAAACAGCGTCCCATAGATATTACCATACAATCACAGAACGGCCGAAGAGGTATAAAGGAGCACTCAACGTGGCAAATAGAAAACACATGGTTTGGTTTGCTGAAGTCCGACAGAGATGAGAGAAGTCCTGAATAATGGGAGTAGGGTACCGATAAAAAAGGTCCGGGTGTAATAAGGATACAGCGAATGACGAGGTATGACGAGGGCTCAACAAAGGTACGTAGGACGACAAATGGGGAAGGACTACAGATGATCACTCGAACGGGTTCGTGCGGCCAGTCTGCGCAGTCATGGCTCGTCAAGAACAGCAGAAGACGTTGGACTCGAGTAAGAAGCATACCTGATTGTCTCCACGTTCTCGGCAACCGCATAACCAGTCAGTCCACCATCGTTTGTCTGGCAATTCCTCTTCCTGCACTTCTGCGGGGATAGTCGGTGGTGGTATGGGCTCCGGAGGACGGCTGGCATGCGGCGTTCCGGTGCGTGGGGGTGGCGATCTCGGTTCTGGAAGGCCCAGTGGCTGCGGAGGAGGATGAGAACGAGATTTCGACTTGTCGTGACTGCTTGCAGTGGGGACCGTTAACGAGCCTGAGATGTCTTTGCCGGTGCTGTCTGAGGCTTCGGTCATGATCGCAGAGTCTCCCGGCGTGTTTAGCGAGACTGTTGATGCGTTGGGCGTCGCGAACGGATTCTCAGGGTTTGCAGACACAGACACGGCAGTGTCGTTCTCAAAATCGTCCATGGGCACACCGTCTTCCGACGATGGTACAATGTGATGCTGCCCAGCACCCTGCACAGGAGGTCTTGATCGCTTCCCTGACCATAGTAGACTAGCCCTCCGGGTGACGTCTGTTACGAGCGATGCAGATGCCACAGTCGACGATGAGTCTCTGGCAGCTTTCCGACGTTGCCTCTCCGCGACCTCCCATTGCCGCAGATTCTATGTGGTACTGTTAGGCTATGGCAGGATGTAGGCAGCAGACGTCAAACAGTTGAACGCACCTCCTCTATTCTTCTAGACTCTTCTACTTCATCATTTGGCGGTGGGTAGCTCCCTCTCCTGTCGTCTGTCTCGTCCGCCGTATCGTCATCCTCCTCGTCCGCAAAGGGCCCCTCATCTCTCTGCTTTTGCCGCTGTCTGTCTGTTTTCGCAACCCTGGTTGTCGGAGAGGCGCTTGTGTCCGAATCTGTGTAAACGTCTGCTTTGCTGATGTCCTCTTCCACCGGCAACTGCAACGGTAGGTGCTGTGTGGGTGGAGAGCTCATCGCTCTCCGTAAAGCTGATAACTAAGCTTGAGAAGTTGGGTGAGGACGCGGAAGATCGGGTCCAGTAATGGTAACAGGCAAGTTGCAGACTCCATATTTAGCTCACACTGGTAAGTGAGTGTATTAGACGCTCGATAATTACGTTGATCTCCAACATCCGATTTTCGATGCACCGCTATTGGAACATGGCCAACTGGGAGACGGCAGGATACATGGACCAGACTGATGCTCTATTTGCGAATTTACAGATGCAGCAGTTGTAGGAGGGTGTATATTAACTAAAATTGATGATAGTCCGGGCAGGCAACATAAAACAAACAGATCGACGGATAGAAGAGAATGAGTGCAACTCCGGGATAAGAGAGAGTCCGTAGCTCCAGGGAGAGGTGCATCCAGAGAATCGTGCCGTTTAGAACTTGCCGCCGTATTGTCTGTCGCTGCGGTCGGCGACGAGGCTTTCATGGCTAGCGTCGAACCCGTCGTCGGAGAAATGATGACGCAATGCGCTTGACTTTTTGGTCGAGTTGAGCATCGGGATCTGTGAATCCTCAGATTGTACTCCGTCACGGCTGTACATCGTGCTCCTCGGGCTACTGCCCTGGACACCGTTATGGGACAAGGACATAAGAGAGTGGCGGGCGGATTCCTGCATCTGCATGATGTTCTGACGGAAAGCGTTTTGCTCGCGCCAGTACTGCATGCGCTTCTCACGTTCTGAGTTACGATGGCCTCGGTGCAAGTAGTACAGGCCGATCAAGGTAGCCACCATTCCTGATATGATCTTCTCAGTAAATGTACACCTTTAGACAGACAGGACACACCTCCGAAAATGCAGAGCGCCACGACAACATATACCCATGTAGCTACATGCTCAGGAGTGTTGGCGGTCTTGCCGCATGTTCCATTATCAAGGCAGTTGAATGTGAGGCACCTACGAACAAACAAACAATCAGACTGATAATCAAGCTGTCATGCAGTGAAGGTACGTACTCTTTGTCCGCATCACAGCTCTCTCCCAGGTCCTTTTGTTGTATGCACTGTTTCTGCTGCACGTCACAGTACAGACCAACACGACAGTTGCCACTGTACCCCAATGAGATGAATAACACCATAGCTGTATTATGAAGGCGCACCGTGACACGACTTCTACCTGCTCATCTGTTCCAGAGTAGATGATGTAACCGGTGTTCTCGATCTCGCACGCTTCACCGACGGTCACATTGGCCCATCTGCACACCTGAGTTTAACACACAGGACCGTCGAGAGGAGGAACTGCACTCACTGGCAGACGTTATTGAGACATACCGACCCGTTCACATTGAGCCCAAAGCCGGTGTGGTCTGCAAGATCCTTGAAGTTCGGAGGACCCTCGCATTCATCTATAATGTCTTAGAAGCTTTGCAACAACTTTTCACACAGGCACTCACCATCTCGGTTGAACTGGCAAGGACTGCCTACGGGAAGCAATGGCTGGCACTTATCCTCCTCATCGGGACAGAAGAGACCAGGATCACATCTATTTGGTATGGTAGCTGGGTTGCTGTATCCAAAGGGAAACTCGTCTCTCCTGCATCCCTTGTGGTCGCAAAGGGCAGAGGAGTTACAGAAGGTCACTGAGTTGCAGTCGCCAACGAATTGGTAGGTTCCTATTTGGAGTCGCTGGTTATTTACGCTGCATGGCTCGCCATAGTTCGCATCTCCAGCTTGAACGACTTGTGGGTGGAAGTAGGGACCCAGCGAGAATAAAACGAGCGTGAGGGGCAGTAGTAGAATCATGGTCGGCCAAGAAGCGATGGCGAGGTTCAATCGCCTTCGTTGTCGTCGTCGTAGTCGGAAACAAGGGTATGTGTGACATGTGAGGCGTGACACCTGCGATACATCATTCGCGTGCTGCGGTGACATAAATAGCGCTAGTATTCACTTGCCATCGGCTCTCAATCTGATACTGAGTTTGCCACCGGTCCATTTGGTGGATAACGTTCGCAAGCAATCATAATCTCACTATCATACACAAGGCATTGTTTCATAGCATAATCTGACACTTATACATGCGATGGTACTACACGATCAAACTCGTTCTTTACATGAGGATCTCCAGCTTCCCACATCCACGGCAACGATGCGGTGCGTGTACATTCTCGCAATTGTTCCTGACATGAGGATTAGTCGCGTTAGACGATTATGTACGAAATACCACTTACTGGCCAACGGAGACGATATTTACAACTGGATGGGGACGCAGCCGATAGAAATAAGGCCGCCCTGCATAGATACGTTAGTACTATGCTGCGAGTGGCCATATTCGACTTACGATCGCGTTGTTCT
This sequence comes from Trametopsis cervina, assembly GCA_022385755.1. Classification (NCBI taxonomy): domain Eukaryota; kingdom Fungi; phylum Basidiomycota; class Agaricomycetes; order Polyporales; family Irpicaceae; genus Trametopsis; species Trametopsis cervina. The sequence continues at coordinate 415,999 of MU278353.1, forward strand.
CGCAGCAGACAGGCGAGGCGTCACAAGTACCACCGCTCCCAATGCCGACGACGGAGATTGGGGAGCAATTGACGCCGAGCAAGACGTTAAGGTCGCTCACAACGATACCGAGCAAGCCGAGGAGGGCGTTACCGGCGGCGGAGCTGGCCTGCACAATATTGTGTTGCATGAGTATTAATTCCGCTCCCCGTGGTAGACGATGTACTCACGGACTCGGTGCTCTGGCAGCACTGGATAGGGCCGGTGTTGCAGCTGCCAGCACTGGTGGGGGTGCTGGCAGGAGCGGTCACCGTGATGGTAGTCTTGGCCGTGGTGGGCTGGCCGCCACGCTTCTCAGCGGGGGCCGGTGTGGCGGTCGCAAGGACGGAGAGGGCAAGCACTGCGTAGACTGAGATGCGAGAGAACATGGCTGTTGAAGGCTTTGGTCTCGAAGGAATTCGATGTGTAGTAGCTGAGCTGCTGAGGATCTACGGTTAGGTGTGTCGTGTATTTATACTCTGCACCTTGTGCGTCCCTGTTTGTTTTGCTTGAATAATATCTTGTGCTGTGTACAGCGTACTGTGCTCGTTTGCAGACACATGTCGAAATCGTCACCACAGTGCAGTTGTCCCAGCTGATTTCTGTGACTCCACATTGGAAATACTGCAAGAATGACGGCGACGACGTCTAGAGGGCTTCAAGGCCTGCAGAGTTCCCCTTTGTCTCAGGTACTGAACGTGGCCAATTAATTTCGGTGTAAAAACAAACAATCTGATCAGTACGGTGACGTCGATTTGAAAAATTCACGAACATGCAGCTACCAGCGGAGCGCAGAATGCGAGTTCTGCTCGTCACGAACACCGAATCGGATGTATGCCGACGGAGATGCTGCTGAGACGCACGCCGTCCCCGTCTAAGTAATGCCAGAAAGGAGCGCTGCCGAGGCTTCAGTGAATAGGAACATGTATCTCACCGTAATAAATTGTGTGAACACATCGACATCCTCACGAGTAAGTGGAGTTGTGCACACTTCCTTCGGTCGTCATCTTTGCCAGTGCTTGACCTCCTTAGGCTCACCGTCTTCCGCAAGTTGTCATGGCGGAGTAGTCAGACATGGCCCGAATGCGTACGCTATGAGGCCAGAGGTTGGCTGACGTCGTAGGGGCTTTATTTGTACGGTGTAAGACAAAATCACAAATCCTTCGAGTGGTTTTTCGAGTGGTTCAATGGGTCCTCAATGGTTTCCCTTGGTATTCTTGAGTGTGTAGCGCAGGGTAACGCTTATCGGTAGGTGCCGGACGCGAGTCTTCACCCAATTGGTACTTTGTATCGGTGCCGTTACAGGGATGCAGTGGGCAGTGCGCTCAGTACCATACGACCAATGCGTGTGGGGCACAGCGAGCATGATTACAGCCTGTTGCCACCTGCATTGGTCGAATCAGCCGAACACCAATAAGCAAGCGTTGTCGTCGTGGCCTACTCTATCGGGACTTCTACACTCACGCTGGGCGAGCAGCGCTCTTATTGGCGGCTCCAGCGTACGGTTCATCAAGCTGTTAGGCGCAGAAAACATCTCTGTCAAGTCCGTGAGAGGATGGATGTGATTTTTGCCTTTAAACGCACCTACACGTGGACAGCGGCCACAACAAATCTTTGACGGGACGAAATGAGCGGGGATGCGCGAGGTCGACACGACGTTTAGGCCGTTATCTGCTCCCATTCGAGCAAATACTGCACCTCAGTCCAAGGTTGCAACGTCGGGCACCCGTAGGTCGACTGACACATCGCTGTGGTTCCAATGACTTCGTTTCCATACGGACTTCTCGTAGACGGTGGTCTCTGGCCGAGGGGACATTCCTCGGCTGGTCAGAGGATACCACGGGCTCTCGCCCCACCAACAGAGGACCGATACCTACTCAATAAAGGCCACCGTCACTGCTGGCCACATTGCCCGCGGGTTATTTGAAACGATCCTAAGATAGCTAGATGTCAAGAATACGATGAACATGCCGTGTTGTCATTCCGTACGCCAAGATGCATGCCATGTCATGACTTACGTTGTGCATGCTTGTCCCTCCCGAGTTTGTATAAAATCCTCCCATGCACCGTAGAGCGGAGAATACAAACGGCACAGACATCGCAGCATAACTCCACAACATGAGGGCCCGAGCTATCACATCGGTCGTGTCCATTCTGTTTTCTTCAGCCATACTTGCGGCCGCCACAACTGAATTCGACAAACGAGGGGGCTCACCCACAACCAGTCCGCCATCTGTCACGACCACTCTGACAGTGTCGGCGCCCGCCTCCACCATCACATCGGCGAGCCAGTGCAAAGGCACAGCATCTCTTCAATGCTGCGAAGATGCTGTCGCTGTAAGTGATCATCTTGTTAACGAGCCTCGACGCATGCAATTGAACTAGCACTATCATACAGGGCAACTCCATACTCGGCCGTGCCCTACTCGGCTTGCTCGGACTGGCAGTCACCGAAGTTGATATTCTGCTGGGTTTGAACTGCTCTCCTCTCCCAGCCCTCTCGGTAGGCTCAGGAGACACATGCTCCGCCACACCCGTGTGCTGCGAGAACAACAGTGTGGTAAGTTTGTTATTATGAATATACAGCGAGCATGGCACTGACCAGCAACACAGGATGTCCCGATCTCGATTGGTTGTGTCGTCATTACGTTGTAAACGCTGTCTATTGTAGTCATAAAATGTGCATATGATAAAGACGCACGCGTTGTTTCAATATGATTCGACCCGCACGTTCCGAGATTCGTTGCATTCGGAAGTGCCTCCAAGTAACATATCGTAAGAGGATTGGTTGCGAGGAGAGGCATGGCCATATTATACATTACGTTTATTTGCAGCGCGCATTTGCATATGCACATGCTCACCAACAGTGCTTGATACGTGTGTGTGGCTCAACGAAGCAAGACTGCCACCGACAAGTAGCATATATAGAGCATTTCCGTCATTACAACGGCTCACGAGCAAACGATACATTCTATACAGATACGAAGGAAGTCAGTATACCTGCTGAAGGGCAGACGTATACACCTACCAGCACCCACATGAGCCATCAAGTCGGCATCTAGCAGACGGCCGTACGAGAGTGGCATCTCGTTCGCCTAAGCTTTGTTATTCCTAGAGTAAGTATCTTTCATGGCTGGTGACAAGAAAGTGGTGCTCACATCTCACGTATGGCTGTCGGGGAGCAGCAAATCCTCCCACATACCTTCTATCCAATTGATACATCCTTGCAACATGGTCACCGCCTGAGAAACAGCGGCAACAAAAATGGGATGGTCATATCCGTTGACTATCAACTTCGCGCTATCCTGCTCGTTTTGCGGGACCTTCACATCTGAATATTTGGCTTTGAGAGGTCGCGTGACCCCAGGGCCTCGTCGGCCACTCTGCAAATATTTCGGGACAGACGGAGTCTGGGGACCTTCTGGGGCACGAGGCGTCTTTGATAGGCGGGCTTGGATGGCGTTCATGAGTCGGTTTTGCAGAAGCATGAACACTGGATCGTTGGGCTTGAGCGTACGATCTACTGCCGTTCGCAGACGAGCTTCCTCTGCCGAATCCAGGCCGTCCTTACCCAAGCGGCTAACACGCACAACTTCGTCTGCAAGGTTGATAATCTTTGCTCCATCTCCTGAGGGTTCGCCATCGATATCGGCCTTGAGCAATAGCCATACACGTTCTTCGAACGGCCTGTCTGGTAGGTCATCCTTCGAAATGCCATTGTTCGTCGTTTGCGAAGATGGTATCCGCACGAGCGCTCGGAGGGATGCAGCTATGACAAGTGCCTGCAGATAGTTTTGCAGATACAGCAAAGTAGGTGTCACGAAAAGTAGTGGTGGCGGTAGCGAGTTGACAGGAGCGGGAGGTGGTGTTCCACTTGCATCGGCGCCAGTGTCTGCTGGTACAGTAATTGCCGGCAATTTGCACGAGACTGCGTGATTCGTGCTCAGAGCGTAGATCAACCGACGAACAAAGCGACTGCGTGGGGAGGTCTGCTCTGAGGCGGAGGATTGTGTCGAAGGGGCGCGCGGTATGTCCTGAATCCAATGGTCCCATAGTTCATGTACTCTTGTCGTTCCCCATAACTGTAGGACGAACTCTCGCTCCCTCATCGCTGCTTCGCGGACCACGGCTTCTTGGAGCTCTTCTTCTCCCATGGTCCCCAGAACGAACTGCGATAGGTCCTCCTTCATCTGGTCGCATAGTTGCAACATGGATCGTGTGACATCGATTATTGTTTTCGGTAAGCCTGTATCTGGAGGATCCTCAAGCGCACGAAGGAGATCTTCGAGCTGTTGGTCATGGACTGGTGCGCAACGCGTGCCTAGGGCGCGGAGAGTATCTTGCAAGGGACCAAGGACTGCGCGAACCAGATTTGACGTTGGGGGAAGCGGAAGAGATAGCGTGACAAGCACTGGATGCTTTTCTGGAAGTAGGGGAAGCACTGCTTCCCTAATATCTGCAAGCAGTTGCTTCAGCCGAGGCAACTGCACAGAAGGATCCGGGCTTCCTATTAGCTCTAAAGCCTGAAAAGTTATCTCCGTCAATTAACGCAGTGCGAATAGTAACACGGTCGAACCTCGTCCCAGAATGCCTTGTGCACAATGGTCTCTACTCGTTTGTGCAAGTCTGAGTTTTTCGAGGCGTGATCATGCGTGTACGGCCGCGATAGGACGGACAGCAGCGATTTTCCAGGAGGAAGAACGCTATCTGGCGTCACGGCCAACGAGTGGAGGAAATAGACGTAGTTGAGAGTTTCGTATAATTCGGTAGGCAGCACAAGCGAAGGCTCAAGAGGGAACGATGCAGGGCGATAACCCGACGATGCAGACTGAGCATTCACACTCATACTCGGACGTGGGGGCTATGAAATTTCGTGGTGGGGGGAGCACGCAGATACGGTTGTCTGCGGTGCGTTATTACTGAAAATATAGCGTTTGGAATGTTGGTTGTACGATGGACGTTTATGAGAGAAAACCACATATGGCTGACTGAGCCGTTTCGCGCTCAGACGCGCAATGACGCCAACGTGACATAGGTGAACGCGGTAACGTGACATTGACACTTGAAAGTGACCGAAACCCTGCACATTGGGATGTGGAAGATATGCACAGTAGACCGTTGCGATCTCAAAGAGGAGAGGATTGTGCTAATGATGTTCTTGAATATCTCATGCATTTTTAGTGACTGTCAAGCAGACGGTCGTGTAAGCAAAAATGCGTTTACGCACGATATGTGTGACTGGTATTGGCCAGGATATGCTGCCAGATCGCAGGTCACTCATGAGGTATTGATATCGATTAGTTCTATGCATTAAACGCTCCGTCGTGCCTCCACACTTACGATACAGGATAAATACAACCAAAAGCTCCTCAGGAATCCCAGCAGTCGTTTCCCTAAGGCTTCGGACTATTCCAGTCTCCAAATTCATCGTCCACATAACCGGTCCCTTCAATCTCCGGCCGCGCCAAGGTAGCATCCGATGAAGTCGATTCTCGATGCTCCTCGTCGGCAGCGTGTCCCGCCATTATAGGTGCGTGCTCGCCCCCAACGTGCCCAACGGCACCCCTGCGAACAGATGTCGGGAAGTCATTGGCAGACGATGGTCCGTCCTCATCGTCACTAGCTTCGCCCAGCTGCCACAGAACTGGGTCGTCGCCGTCTGCTTCGTCGTCGTCACGCAAACCCTCTTCTTCGTCCGCCAACTTCCCCTTCGCGCGGGAGCGACGACGACGCGCCCGTGGTGGCAGTGAGACCTGCGAACCGGCCCCGCTTTCGCTCTGGGACTTTGGTTCGGGTTTCTTGTTGGTCAGGAGGACCACGCCAGATACGAGGATCAGGATAGCACAGAATATGAGGAAGAGTGTCCACGACTGGTAGGCATCGACTTCATCATTAAAGATCTAGAGTCGAACGTAAGCACCATAATACACGTAGCCATTGAACTTATTCACCAATGAGTTGAGGAACCTGGAAGCAAAACACATCAGCGACTAGATATAGCCAACTTCAGTGAGGAAGTCTCACCCTACTGCAGTATAAACACCATAGAATACTGGGACTACGAGGGTGGAGTCGTACACCTTCAACCCGCGGTTGAGACATATTATCTGGAACACTGCTGTGACCCCTAAAAATATGAATGTGAAAATGGACGATGCGTGGCCAAATTGGTTTCCGGTATTTTCGTGTGACAAGCTGCCAGATATCAGTTTGACGCTAGCCATGAGAACATTCCATTGAGTAAAAGCTGTGCAATGAAGACGGAATTACTGACGCTGCCTTCGCGAACACTAGACAGCCTCCAGCCAGTCCGCCGCCACAGCACGCCCAACCAATGCCCAACGTCCAAGCTATTCTCTTGTCATCGTGGGAGCCGGTCCAAGATTCAAGAAATATGCGAACACGCAACATCAGAGAATTCCAAGTGTTCCTGATTTTGCCAAAAATACTGCGCGGAGGGGATATTGTCGCGTGCATATCAACGCTTCCGAAAGGTAGCGAGCTAAGGTCCGAGCGAGCATTGAGTACTGCTTCGAGCTGCGCCGTGAATTGGAACAGGAAGATGAGGGCAAAGGCCATAGCAAAGAAGTATGCGAGCCAGTTTCCACGAGTCCAAAGATATGTAAGGTGTTTCGCGTCCGTTTCCTGAGCGAGGCCGCTATTAATGGAGCCGAAGGCGACTATACCTATCACGCCTATGATAACCACAATCGTTCCCTGCACAACATGGTTATGACGTATGCCAAAGTTAAAACGATATACTCACGTAAATGTCATTACTCGTAACGGGTGAGTTGACAAGAAATTTGGCAAACAAAAAGTTGAAGATAAGTGAGGTAGATCCCAAAGGCGCAACGTATTCTAGAGAGCGATGTTAGGCAGATTCGGATGCGCGCTTGTCAAGACATACCCGCCCGCATGTACTCCAGAGCAAGAGTACTGCCTATTAGCTGAGATAGTCTAAGACGTGTAGTCAGCAACAACACGGCAGTGCATAGCGGTTTTTCATGGGCGAACGAACAACCCATGCAGGCCCCGAGCTCCGTTGAGGCTGTGGCGAGTGGGGAACGACGAGTGCCTCCGACGAACCAAGGACTCACATATACAGAATCATTCCCAGCAACCACAAGGGACGCAGCCAGTCCCGTTTGCGCTCCGCTTTAGGTATTGCACTCGTTCGTACCTGCCATTAATGTGAGCTAGAGAATAAACTGCGCGTCGAATTGCGCACAGACATGATCTAGTTTCGTAAGGTTCAAGCCCGCGGCATTCATAATAGAGGCAAGAGTGACTATAGCGAGGCCTATTATGAAGGCCACGACGGGGTTTGCGTGGTGTGCGGGCACATCGTCAAGAACATTGCTCGGTAGTGATGTGGTGACCGGAGTGGACAGTGCAGCGGAAGTAGAGGCGACCAATGTAGACATTCCCCACGTTTTCACGACGAACGCGGCAATGTACGGTCACTGGGTGGATGGAGATGGTGACCCCTTCGAATGAGACAAAGATTAATAGAGGTCGAGGTTCTGTTGAGGGTCAACTGAGGTCGCGCGTGCGCCTCCGAGCTGCTTCGCGCTGTGACGTTGAGCGTACAGAATGCTGACTAAGCACGAGATCGCAGCGAAGCGCCGTCTGTCTCTCGACTTGTCCACCACTTGTGTCTCTCCGTCGTAAGCACCTTCGACTGTGTTCGTTCGATTTCAGGCGTGCCGGACTAAGTGTCCTACTCGCTTGCTACCACCTTTCACACCACCTCGACTGGCAAGCCGCTTCGAAGACGACTTGTTCTGTGAGTTTCGCGTGGGCCTGTTCAAGATCTAGTGCGGCGACTGGCTTAAGCTCGACAGTGCGATGTTAGCCACAAGCTCCCAGACGCAAGTGAAAGAGGAGAACGATGGAAGTGACTACGACGAACTCCACGACGACGACGCGGGGGACGAGTTCCATATACCGGACGTGTTGCCAGTACCAGTCCCCTATTCGCCTCCTATCGAAAGATTGCACAAGGATATACACCGCGGGCTAATTGACCTGGACCCGCCCTATCAAAGAGGTGCGCCTTTGTTTGCATCTATAACACGTGCGGACGTAACATCATTGCAGATGTGGTCTGGCCGGAAGCCAAGCAGATGAAACTCATAGAGTCTATCTATCGCAACTATTACGTTCCACCGATAATATTTACAGTAATGAAAGAGGGCAATCTCAACATGCGGAGATGCGTGGACGGCAAGCAGCGTCTCACGTCGATTCAGAAGTTTATAGACGGACAGGTATGTGGCCTGTTATCTGTGGCGAGGTCTCTGACACCAAGCTGTTTTAGATTCCATGTAGGTTTGATCTATATTATCCTAAGGCATTTACAGACTGGAGCAGACAAGGATCCGATAACAAAGAAGATGTACTGGTTTGTTGTGTCGACAGCACCAGCCACCAAGCATCGTCTGGAAGTGCCCCAGTATTGGAAGAAACTTTTCCTCGATAAACAGCTGACTTGCGGTATGTATGCCGTGCGACGTCTTTTCAGCTACTCACATATGTGGACCATGCACAGTTGATTACAAGGACCTTCCAGACAGCCTGGAACGAGATATCTTTCAGCGCGTGCAACTAGGTATGCCGCTAACAGTTGCAGGTATGTAGAAAATGCCTGTCCTGTTCTGTTCTGTTACGTTCTCACCATTCAACGACCCGAACAGAGAAACTGCAGGCCATCTCGTCACCTCGAGCGGATTATATCTCACGGCTCACGCAGATACGCTTGACCAGCTCTCGAGGTTTAGCAGGCCAGATCGCACTTGACACCAGTCGAGCTCGCGATTTCCAAGTGATCGCTCAGTTCGTGTATTGCTGTGACGAACTCACCGGACAACCGTTTCCGACGCAACCCAAGCTAGAGCAATGGCTGTGTAGTACTGCTGAACCTACACCTCGGTTCAAAGACGACATCAAGGCGGTCATGGAGCGGTTCCACCATCTTGCTGTCACTGATGGGCTTGACATCGGGTTCAAGCAGATTGCAAACCGCGTTGCACCGGTTGAGTTCGTATTCATTGGTACGTTGAACTCCTATTCGATCTATATGGACTTGCTTAAAGCAGAACGCAGGAATTTTGCTATTCGTTATGAAAGAATGCGGCGATAAAAAATGCGCGCAGGAGGTCCTGCATCTGCGCCAGAGTATCCGCGAACAATTCGTTGATGTCCGCACAAACAACACTGTCGTGCGGGCATTGTGGAAAATGATAGCCCAGATTGCTGATAAATACGACACCGACTTCTTTGCCGATTCAGCCGATATCAAGAAAACCTCTACCAAGTCGAAGAGGCCCCGGCCACAAGGTGAAGAATCTGACGACGCAAAACATCCAGCGAAAAAAGCTTCGAAGGCCCAGAAGAGTCGTTGAGGGGTTGAATATGCAGTTTGAGGATCTTGGAATAGCGTATAATTGTACATCAATATAGCTTGGCCCTTGCCGTGTACCATACTCCATCTACATCGGTTATAGCACGTGCGTGCTTCAATAATAGTCTATCGCGATCTTTGTTGTCAACAACAATGTCAGCGAGAAAAGGAGTGATTTCTTCAGCCTTCCACCGTGACCGCGCCAGGAATAAATCGGTAAACCTGGCGGCTGGGTCTTCTGGGAGTTCCGATGCAGGGAAATACAGCAGCTCAGATGACGATAGATGGCTCAGCGATGGTGTACGTGCCAGGAAGTTGCCCTTAACGGTTCGTGTTTAGAGAAAGAAGTGCGAGTACGATGAAGAGGCTCACCGATAGCAGCTTGAGGTCGACCTTCGACTCAAATGTGTCGCCCACCGCCGTTTTCCACTTCTGTATAAAGAGAGCCTCCGGTATGGCCTCGTGCTGTAAGTTGATTTCAGATACAACGTTGCAGCAACAGTGTAGCATAGCACTACCTTGTATGCTCGCAGTATCCCGATACCTACTTCTCTCACTATTGCATCCACATCCATCGTCCAGCGACTGCTTCTGACCTCCCCAAACCACTGCATTACCTGTCGGGCTACATCGCGATTTATCTCGTGGTCTTCTTCGAGGGCTGTCAACAGGTCATCTGTCGGAGCATTCTCGTGGGACAGGGAGAGCGAAACAAGGGCATTGAGAAGAAGCTCGAGAATCGCGGTCAGGTGTGAACTCGCGATAGGGCGTAACTGGCCTGAGAACCATATTTTAAGGAGAGCCAAACTAAAGCTTGAAACGCGCTGCCACGCACCGTTGAATGATAGCACCTTTCTCTCTTTGAGGCCTTTATCGAGTTCGAAGTCACTTGCTTGGAGAAGGGTTCTGGCATCATCGTACGTGAGCCGGGATTTCTTAGGCTGACATGCATATGGCACGGAAGTGAGGGCACATCATCTCGATGAATGGCATTCTGGGACTTACAGGTCTACTGGTATCCTCGTCGCTGTGATCTTCCTCGTCCTCGTGTCCTTCGTCGTATTCTCTCCCGCGAAGAAGACTCTTTAGTTTCTGTAGTCTTGGAAGGCACGGCACAGGCTCCAAAATTTCATGCAGTTGATCCCGGATGACTACGTCCTCCTTGGAGTGCGGAGAAGGGCTGACCACGAGAACCGAATTGGAGAGAACAACCGAGCGCAGCGAATATGTTTTGTCTGGCGTGCATAACACCGCATTCTCGTCCCCCTGACCACGAATTGTGAGTCTAGTCAACATAGATCATTAGTGTCCTATGGGGTTCAACGCGCCATAACCATAGACTTACCTGGCATCCGCTGAAGACTCCACAAGGGCACTGAGTTCAGGAGGCAATTCAAGCAGCCTGAACGACCCTGCCTCTTTCAATGGCTCACTACAGAACTTCAAGTTTATGGTATCTTGCATCAGTAGGAGAAGGTTGAAACCAATGGATGCGCGTACACAGTGGCTACACACGCTACATGAGGGGACGCGTCGTCACACAGTCGCGTGACCTTCCTCGTGACCTGTGACAAGCGCGTTCACCGACCTTAGCGCTTACATCAATTTCTTCCCATAATATCTGAGTGTGGCGCTCCTCGGTCCCGCCATCACTTCTCATCTCTTCTCTTAGTCAATGTCGTCCTCGTCGCGGGGGCACGACTATACAGAGGGTGCATCGGCTATTGACATACAGTATGCGCTCGACAACCGACAACGCTCTCGTCGGGATTCGCAGTACGACGATGGAGAAGGCTATATGTTCGACGGACCCGGTCACTCTGTCAATCCGAGTAGCGTCTCCCGTATGTCCCTCTCCGAGCATGGGAGGAGAAGTAGCGAAGGATGGAAAAGTAGGCGTGCTAGTGAGGATGCTGGAAGGCCGACCTCTCGTACAGGGAGACGCATGAGTCGGGACAGCCGGCAGAGTAGCAGAGTGTCCCTTGCTGCCACGGAAGACGGTGAACAAGACCAAACGGAGGAAGAAGAGGATACTGAATCTCGTGGGCCTTATAGGCGCTCTAGGAGAAGATCACCCACACCACCCCCGAAGTCTACCATGTTGGGCAACCTAGCGCAGATGTTTGGAAGGGCTGCACCGACTTCAGAGTCGCCTACGCGCAGCAGGCGCCCATCACTTTCCAGTCGGTCCTCACGGAGTCGGATCCTTCATAGGTCGTCCAGCAGAAGGTCCGACGCAGGCTCCGAACATGCGCTAGACAGCGACGACGAGGACGAACGGTGGGGCTACGCCTCTGAGGACGACGAGTCCGATGCTGCGTCGGCAGCGGACGATCGTGCAGACGACAGGGACTCCATGGACTTCCGCTCAATTGACGAAGGCTCTTACCCCGCTTCCCCTGGGCTTGCGCTGCATATTATGTCGGGGGACCCGATTTTCGGCGAGGAGTCGCGAATTGACATGGGCGAACTGGATTTGTTAGAACCGCCGCCACCTGGACCACCTAGCCGGCAGACTCTCTTTATCGAAGACGAGGATGCCCACGTACGCTTTGTCGGATATGAAATCATTACCTTTAAGCAGTGGCTGTGGCGGTTAGGTTGCATACTCTCCTTCGGCATTCTGGCGCTTATGGGCCATTGGTTTCCTCGGCTATGGCTCCGCTGGGTCACTCGAGAGAAAGCGTTCAAGGACCTTAAGCATGGCTTCATTGTTATAGATGTTAGTGAATACATTTATGTGTCCTTTACTTTTTGTGACAATGAACAAGTCTGCTTACAGGGACATTGCACTGTTTCCTATGCACAAACTCGAGTATCCGTATCCCATTACCACGGTGTTCCCTGCACAGGTGGAACCTCTCTCTCGCATATCATCTCATACAGGTACGAATGGAGAGACCGATCCAAACTTTCTGCAAACCTTGTCGGTGGTCGATTATCGTTATGCAAGGTTTGCATTGGATCCCCGAACTGGCTTGTTCAGTATGGTCAGGTCAGTGGTGTGGTCAAGAAGGCGGTAATGTAACTTACCGTTTTTATCAGAGACTGGAGAGACGAGTCATGGGTTGGATTACAGTCGGTAAAGGGCGGCTTGACGAAAGAAGTCCATCGACAACGTCTCGCCTTGTTTGGCGCAAACGCGATTGACATTGAGGGGAAGTCCACTGCCTCCTTACTCATCGATGAGGTTCGACAGCTTATTTTATCACTGGTACATCGGCCTTACCCTTCCATAGGTCATACACCCGTTTTACGTTTTCCAAATTGCTAGTATCGTGCTGTGGTCCCTCGACGATTATTATTACTATGCGTTTTGCATAGCTCTAATATCAGCCATCAGTATTATCACCACTCTGATCGAGACCAAAGCTGTGAGTGAATTTCCATTGACCTGAGCTACGCTAAAATGCTTCTTCTCGCAGACAATAGCTCGGATGCGTGAGATGTCAAGATTCTCTTGTGCCGTGAACGTGTACAGAGATGGTTCTTGTGAGTGTCATATAATGGTACTCTAATTCCATTATTCTCATACTATCAAGGGCAAGAATGCGACTCCACGGATCTGGTGCCCGGCGACGTTGTCAACCTTATCAACCCGCCCTTGACGGTATTCCCAGCGGATCTGTTTCTCCTGTCGGGCGACGCTATAGTCAACGAGAGCATGCTTACCGGAGAAAGTGTACCTGTGAGCAAAAATCCAATCAAGGACGTCGACCTGCAACGTTGGAAGGACAGTAAAGACGTTTCGGGAGAGATGTCGAAGAGTTTCCTGTATGCTGGTACTCGCATCGTTCGTATTCGCGGCAGCGCAGCCACAGATGGAGCTCAAGGATACCCAGCCCTGGGCCTGGTAGTTCGTGCAGGTCAGTCCTTGTATCTTCAGTACATATTGTAGTCTGATTACCCACAGGTTTCAACACGACAAAGGGTGCTCTCGTTCGTTCCATGCTCTTCCCTAAACCGATCGGATTCAAATTCTATCGGGACTCCATTCGATTTATTCTGGTACTTGCTGGTCTGGCTGGCCTTGGCTTCTTAGCGAGTGCTGTGCAGTTTGTTCGCCTCGGGGTATGTTCATTAGTTCAACGCCGCAGACGTGTTGCTCAAACTTTCTCAGATCAAATGGCACACCATCATGCTTAGAGCTCTCGATTTGATCACCGTGGTGGTTCCTCCCGCGTTGCCAGCTACGTTGTCCATTGGCACTAGCTTTGCGATTGGCCGATTACGCAAGCTTGGGATTTTCTGTATCTCTCCGAGTCGTGTCAACGTTGGTGGCAGAGTCAACGTTTGCTGCTTTGACAAGACAGGTACGCTCACGGAAGACGGACTCGATATTCTCGGTGTTCGAGCGCTCGAGAGGAATGTCCACAGGTTCGGCGAACTCCTAGAAGATGTCCGCGATATGCCTTCAACCAACGATAAAGCGAACTTTCCTTACGCTTTGGCAACCTGTCACTCGCTGAAGATGGTGGACGGCGTCATCATTGGTGACCCTCTCGATGTCAAGATGTTCGAGTTCACCAAGTGGACTCTTGAAGAGGGGCAGATAGCTTCATCGGGTGTTGTGAAGAACCGCGCGATGGGTGATAGGCCAGCTTCACTCGTGCAAGTCGTCGTGCGACCCCCAGGTTCCGCCTCCTTCCGCGTGGAAGATGCTCTGAAAGGCTCAGCCCGGGTAAGTATCACATCTACTTTCTGCTACATCCTGATCCAATTCTGAAACTGTGTGCAGCATGCACATTTCCTAGAACTGGGTGTCATCCGTACCTTCGAGTTTGTATCCGCCTTAAGACGCATGAGCGTCATCGTCAAGAGGTTGAAGAGCACCAGCATGGAAATATACGTCAAAGGAGCTCCTGAAGTCATGGGTGACATATGCGACAAATCGTCTTGTCAGTGCCGTTTATTTCCCTCTCGTACAACGGCTCACCCTCTGCCGTTTAGTTCCGGATGATTACGATGACCTCCTCGCCTACTATACGAAGCGCGGCTACCGTGTGATCGCGATGGCTGGCAAGACTGTCGAAGGTCTGACTTGGTTGAGGGCCCAGAAAATGAAAAGGTATGTGTGCATTATGTTCCGGACTATACTTTCCTAATCCTTGTGTTAAAGGGAACAAGCAGAATCTGGTCTGAAGTTCCTTGGTCTTATCATCTTCGAGAACAAGCTGAAGCCAGGAACCGCCCCTGCGATCCAAGCTCTGCGCGCGGCGCACCTAGTGTGCAGAATGATCACTGGTGACAACCCGTTAACTGCTGTCAGCGTAGCCCGGGAATGCGGACTGGTCAACCCAGCCTCCCATATATTTTCGCCAGTTTTCATCAGAGGTATCGTCGCTTATATCTTATGTCAGTTCATGGCTGATGAGATCTTAGGTGGCCCTGAGATTCCGGCGTCCAGACTTGAATGGTCTTCTATGGACGAGCAAGAATGGAAGCTGGATGACTACAGCCTTAGACCACTCTCTCCTCCCGCCCATCGTACCGTTGATTCTGACAATCTGGAATATCACGACTATGTACTAGCCATCTCGGGGGATGTGTTCCGCTGGATGATCAACCACGCACCTCTGGAGACTCTTCAGCGAGTAAGTGCACCACACACTCCAAATACGAGTAGCCCTGATCTTTATATCTCATTTTCTCAAGATGCTCGTGAAAACTCAAATATTCGCGCGGATGTCCCCTGACGAGAAGAACGAGGTGGTCGAACGGTTGCAAGGGCTAGGATACACTGTCCTAATGTGTGGCGACGGAGCCAACGACTGTGCGGCCCTGAAAGCTGCGGACGTTGGGTTATCCCTCTCGGAAGCGGAGGCTTCCGTTGCTGCCCCGTTTACAAGCCGAACGCCAGACATCAGCTGCGTGCTGGAAGTCATCAAAGAGGGAAGAGCCGCACTTGTTACCAGCTTCAGCTGCTTCAAATATATGTGAGCGCAGCCTTTCGTGATATTCGCATTTCTTGTCTAACCGTGTAAACAGGGCCTTGTATTCACTAATTCAATTTACGACAATCACGCTGTTGTATTCGTTTGCTTCGTCATTGGGAGACTTCCAGGTGAGTTACGTTCGAGAATTTAAACTATATCAGCTCATGTTATTTTCTAGTTCTTATATATCGACCTCTTTATCATTATTCCTATCGCTGTTACTAGTAAGCCTCGTACTCCTTCATGCGTGATCAAGGCCTAACTCCTCGTAGTGGGCCGCACTCTTCCGTTCCCTAGAATATATCCAAAGGGGCCAACCGCCAGTCTCGTGTCCAAGAAGGTCTTGTCCAGCATCATTGGTCAGGTGTTGATAACGGGCACGGTGCAGGTGTGGGCCTACTATTGGGTCCGAGCACAAACTTGGTGAGTCGGGACATTCTGCATCGGCGAAATTCTTTATAAACTTCGCCGCAGGTACTCTCCGCCGGAGACTAATGATCCCGAGAACGACGATGGCAAGCTTGCAGCACGCAACTTTGAGAACTCTGCCTTGTTTTTGGTGTCTTGCTTCCAATACATCTTGGTAGCGGCTGTCTTCAGCATTGGCCCTCCTTATCGACTACCCATGTGGACGAATGGTACGTGCTAACATGGTCATACGTGGCAGAGAAGCTAACCTAAGTCAACCTCGCAGTTTGGTTGATGATATCCATCGGAGCTCTTACGCTGTTCAATATCCTTGTGTTGCTCGCACCCCCGCCATTCCTTGTATCAATCCTCGAACTCGAAAACCTGCCTTTCGCCGGACGGTCTACGCTCTTGGTGGCTGTTGTGATCAACATCATACTATCCATGAGCTTTGAGCGATGGGGAGCCGCCGTAGTTGCACAGACCGTCGGGTATTTCATGGATTTGCGTGGCAAACACCGGGTGAAGGATGGGAAAACGTATAAGATTGTTGAGGGAGGGATGCATTAGTGTCTGCCCGCTTATTTCTCACATTTCCAGTAGAAATCTGTATAGACCGTGTAATCTTTATCCTCCCAAATCATGTTGCTGCTCAAATGCACGTACAAGAAGTTGAGGCTGGGTATACTTCGATTGAAATGAGATAGCCCGACTGTCACAGTGTAATATACTGAGGATCCGTTCGATAACTTAACGAAGTAGAGGAGCAACTAGAAGACTTAACCGAGGTAGTACCAAATCAAGAAGAAGCACAAGAATGTGAAGATGGCTCCCACTACGAAGATATACATATCTTGAGTGCTATACGCGGAAATGTTAGCACCATATATCCAGAACGTCAGAGTCACAAACTCACCTGCGTCGTTCAATCCACCCTATCACATCCCTGCTCAGTCCCAATGTGTTCGCAGCATCCAAAAGTCGCTTCTGTGTCCCTTTCATCACGTTTCTTTGCTCGACCAGATCTTCATAGATAGCGCGCCCCTGCGACAAGAAGTCATCAAGACGAGACTCGGTATTCTCGATGAATGAATGTTCCCGCAGTGCGTAGTCTTCGCGGAGGTTTGAGGATGGCGCTGGTGCGTTGAACGGTGATTCTGAGACCTCAGAAGTAGGTTGACCCTGGTTTCCTAGGTACCTTCTTCGCGAGTCTCCCGGAGCAGAGGTGAGAGGCGTTGCGGATGACGACGCGAATAGTTCTGATCTAGAAGCAGTTTCGCGCTATTGACATCGTATGTTAAAGACTCGAACTGCATGGCTTGCGTACACACGCACCTCTCCCTTTATTTTCTCGAACTGACTGCGCAGGTCAGCATAATCAGCTCTGAATTTCTGGACGCGCCTGGACAACCCGCCGTCGTCAACAAAAAAAAGATTCCAAAATGCCACATGCGAGCTCACATAACAGCCTTCTCCTGCTTCGCCTTGATCATTTCCCTCTTCGCCATGGAATCGTAGTCGTCTACCGTGCGGCCCATAGCGGCGAGAGATGCAGTTATCTGCCCTACCACACATCAGAGCACGTCGAAACACATCAATACCGGTCGCTCGTATGCTGAAAGTTCACTGATTCACAAAGGGCAATGATGCAGACCTAGCAGCGCAGCAGACGTGTCCCCATTTCGCAGGCGTTCGAGGTCAGCTTGTATTGAACTTGTTTGACGGACGCCCAGTGTGTATAGTGAGTTCATGTTTGGAGTTGAGAGCGGGTGGTGCTCGACATGCACCAGCAAAGGAGGTTGATGTTGAGAATTGAACGCGAGAGTAGCGTAGTACGTGTTACCGCGGCTGTGGCGGGGAGCAACCGTAAGAGGAAACGTGCCGGAATGGGATCATGCATATCTCATCTTCACTTTCACCTCCTGCACTCAAAGATTTTCGCTCGAGCAGTTTACGTTCATGAGTTCAGCTGAGCTAGTAGAGCCAATAACGATCCTCCGTGGACCGTGTCAACTGCCTCCAGGGTCTGCTCCAGTCACCGACGCGGACGAAGAGGTCGGCATATCCTACGACTTTACTCGTGGATAAACTGTGATACGCTAGACTAGTAGGTCTTCCTACTGTACACTGCACTTGCTTCCAAGAGCACACACCAGAATGGCAACGAGTTCCGTGGGCTAGGCTATATCGACAATCATAAGGATGTCCTGACTCTCGAGTTCGATGTTCCCTCGACGAAACAAAGCAAAGGGGCACAGAGGAGGTACAAGTCGCGTAAAGCTCAGACGGATGCGCAGGAGACGAGGGAGGTGCTACTCGCGCAGGACAAAACCGCACTGAGGAGTCGGAAAGGCGATACAGGGAGCGTGTTATGGAAGGCCAGGTCGGCAAATCTCTTTTTTTGCTGTTAGATGACTTACCTACGATCTGCGCTTTTCACAGTGCTGACTTTGCCCAGTACATTCTCAAGCAGTCGCCTAACTCTCCTTCGTTGCTATTGGATCGAACTAGATTGGCAGACGCACATATCCTCGAGCTAGGGTGAGCCTCTCGTTGTTCGATTGATAGCGTTTCCGACATTGATACAGCCTCTCATGCTAGGGCTGGTACAGGTCTCCTTGCAATCATTTTGTCGGCTTTGGTGCGAGAGTATACAGCAACCGATATCGAGGACCTCGTGCCGCTCATCCTGAAGAACCTTGCTCTCAACGGTGTGCTCTCCTCTAACAATAGCGTGAACGAAGCTCGTCCACGCAAGGTCAACGCTGAGCCGCTGGATTGGGTAGCTTTGAAAAATAGCTCTCCATCCCTCCGACATGCCTCGTTCTCTTACTCCGTGATCGACCTCCTGCTCGTGGTTGACTGCATATATCATCCTTCCCTATTACCTGCGCTCGTGGAGACTATAGATTATCTAGCCACACCAGAACGGACAGCAGTACTCGTCTTGGTAGAACTCAGGCAGGAGGATGTAATCAGGGAGTTTCTAGAGCAGTGGCTGACTGTTGGAGGTGGCGCATGGGAAATCTGGCATGTAGAGGAGATTATGGCAGGCCCATACGCGATATGGGTAGGTTGGAAGAAAGCGATGAATCAATGATACTCAAACGAGAGAGACACCCATGAGATAGACATAGCGCAAGCAACAAGTAGACATTGAACGAGACTCATCGTTTTCCCTTCCCCCTCCCACCTCCTCTTGTTGGCTTCCCACCTGCACGCTGCGCCTTCTCTGTCTTCCGCTTCAGCTGCTTCGACCTCTCCACTTTCCTTGCAGAGTTTGTTTGGTACTTCACCGGCTTCGTCTTTGCGACCGTCTTGGATTGGGTCTTTTTCACCTCCGGGGGCACATTTCTCGACGGTTTAGGAGGATGCAGAGATGTCGTCGCAGGCTCTTCATCGCCTATGAGAGGTCCGGGTTGTGAGGGGCCCCTGATTATTGTGTCGAGGTCAAAGTCCTCAACAACCGTCACTGTAGCCAGTTGTTCTTCGTCCTCGTATTCCTCTTCGTGTTCGGTCGCCTTCTCCTTGCCCTTTTCTGCAGAGCGCGACATACCATCCCATTCTGCATCTTCTTCGTCTACAGCGATCAAAGTCAGTTCGTATTGTCTGCTGAGAAAAGACTTGATAGTTTACCGCTTATCTCTGCACCGTATGCCTTCTCAACCTCCCGGCTATTTTTTATAGCTTGTTCCGCTAACATTTGTCTTTTCTGGGTAGTATAGAGAGCACCGATGAGTTGATAGGTAATTGTAGAAATGAGTTGATTCGTACCTCTCTGCGGTTTTCCAGCCTCTCCTGCTTCTCTCTCTCTATGGCCTTCGCCTTTTTCGCCTCCTTCTTTATTACATTCCTCTTGTGGAATCCAGTAAGGAAGTCCCTGCAAGACATAGACTTAATACAACGATATGGTACACAGGTTCATTCAGTAAAACAGACCTTCGGGCAACTTCGTCAAATACAACTTCTTTGACCTGATCCTTCCGTGCACGTTTCTTCGCTGCGATGATGTTGTGTGACTTGGTTAGAACTGATATGTTTGATTGTGCCATGGCGATGTGAGTGCCGAATTTCGGAGGTGTACACGACGGTGGCAAAATATTGCTGGGAATGCAAGCTCTTGCTCAGGTCGATCGAGCCGGCGCTTATCTACGGCAAGTTCATGGCTAGTGATCTGAGATCTCACGGTACGATACTGCAACGAAACACTTGGTTCAGCAAACTTACGAGCAAGCAAACACCAAGGATCAATGTCTCCAAACCGACCCCAGACAAAAGAAACACGAGTAGTATTTATCACGTCGTGTCACCGCATGAGAAAAGTCATAGGCTCTCTAGACTGGTGTATTACCGGTTGTGTTATGGCACAATAGGTCGAATCCGTAAGTCAAATGGACGACCTCACTGATTCACTCTACAGTAGTGTTGCGTTGAAAATTCCCGCCGAATGTAAGGTAAGTAATCAATTGTAGGGTATGAGATGTATGTAAATAAAGGGGGTAAGTTACATTTCTTACCGGTGCCTACGGGCCGATTTTCCCGGTAACTTACGGTAAGTAATGTAATTTACGGTAAGAAATGCCAGTAAGTAAATAATTACTATGCCCAGTTCGTGATCCGTCTGCGCTCACAATGCCCTCGCTGGTAACCTGTGTAGCAGGGAGTGGTTGGTCGACAGGGGTTCGTGCAGCCGGTCTGAAGTTCAACAGAGCAAAGACTCGACTCCGGCTTCGCTTCTTCAATACTTCAATGGTGAAGTCGGAGCTTCCATCAAACATGGGGGCAGATAGCTTGTGAATATCGCGTTCCAAATCACCCTCGCGGGTGCCCTCGTCTTCGGCATCATCACTATCAAACTATGCAACCTCGGGCACATACAGCGGCACCCGCCGCCGCCGTGCGCACCCCATAGCACGACGCCCCTTTATTTACATTACTTACATCGCCATTTCCAGGCCTAGGGTAAGTAATGTAACTTACCATGTAAGTAATCAATTATTTACTTACGGTAAGTTACATAGTTATTTTCAACGCAACACTACTCTACAGTACGAACGCAATCAGAGGTCTGGCAGATGTACACGTGTAATTGTGATCTATGACAATCTCCGTTCAGTGACGACCGAATCATACGCCAGCAGTGGAATGACAGCGCCAGGCGCGATGCTGACCTCCATGATAAATGTAGCAGAGTAGCGACTGGTAGCGAGTAGTCGGCCTCGGACGGCTCGAGACTCACCTGGACATAGCCATAATACAAATGCAGCAGAGCGACGGAAAACTCATGATGACGACCGCTATCGAGGTTGAGTTTCAACTGGGCGGTCATTAGCTGCTTTCGATAAATGGGGTTGTTACGATGGAGCTGCGGAATTTGGAGAGGAATTTACAGGAAAGTGACGGCCCCAACTAAACGATCATTGTCCTCGCAGACGGAGGGCGGCGAGGTAGCGCAGGTGCGCGTGAACGGCGGGGACGACCGCATCGTGCGCCCAGTGCCGGTCTGTTAGGCTCTCGACAACACTCCAGACAGCATCGAGACTGGTTGCGACTGTTCGCAGGAGGGCTGTAACAGCTCGTAACAGCTTATGAGCGGGAGATACAGAGAGCGATGCACCATTGATGCAGCAGTGATTGTTTCCACGCAGGTTGTGGTCAAGCCGCGCGTGGTGCCGGTTGCATTGTGGCACAAGCCGAGTAAGAACCATTTGTTACTGCATTACAAACATGTGTTATCTCTAATGTTGAAGTATGAGCGGGTAACAAGGTGTGGTTACCTCGCATTTGATGGGTTCTGTGATGCTTCTCATATGGTAGGCGCGCGCGTGTCCGGTGGTCCCTCGGCCAAAGGTGGCCCTCTCTTCCAGACGACCATTGTCTCTTGGTTTCTCTACTGTCTCTCTCTTCAGCCCTGGGGGCGATTCCATTCTTTACTTTCGTCGTCGTTTTTACCTCGCCGACTACCCAGGAGCAGGACCTCCATCCGTCTCATCGTCTCGATTTCTGTGAAATTGCGGAAACCCCCATGATGCTAGGCTCATCACACGCAGTGCTTCTCTTTCTATCTGCTTTCTACTTTGGTTTTGGACTCGCTTTTCCAACGCCTCTAGTACGCCAGGAGACATCGCTGGTAGCTCGTCAGGATGCGACCCAACAAGTGATAACGATGCAGACGCAGGATACGGTGCAGACGTGCGTAGTCCAATCATAACCATGGCCCTGATCTCCATTGAACGACCTCCATCCCATAGTGCACAAGGCCCTATGATGGAGACATGTACTATTACATTGGCCCCAGTGACAGGACCGAACGGAGAACCCCTGTTTCAAGAGACGAAGACATGTACACTCGCTGCTCTTCCTGCGTCTGTCGCTTCATCCGCGGCTGCGAGCAGTCCTGCAAGCTCCGCACCACCAGAAACAAGTTCTGCACCAACCGCAACAAGTTCTGCGTCTCCGTCTAGCGTGCGTGTGATCATAATGTAAAAAATGTGCTCGACTTATCTGCGATTTTTTGTAGGCCGCCGATCGCAGCGCTGCAACTACCACATCCTCTGCCACAACCTCCCCTGCTGCTGCAAGCAGTAGTTCACCTGCGGTATCCGCTATCGTACGTTTGCATGCTGGTGTATTCTCTTTGTCTGCTTAGCCCCAGCCATAGGGTCTTTCGTCTATCCCGCTTTCGGCCGTTTCGACGGTATCCGTACCAGCAAGTTCTGCCGCCTCCCCTACAACAAGCTCATCAGCAGCTAGTTCAGCCGCATCGAGCTCTGCCAGTTCGTCCAGTGCAGGTACTACACCCACTGCAGGTGCCAATGCTGCTGGCGCTCCGGACCAGGGGACGCCAACGGCAAGCACTTCTAACGCTCCTTCCGGCACGTCTCAAGCGGATGCTGCATCGACAACTCCTGCGTTCCAAATTCCTGGCAAGCAACTGTCAGTTCTACCGATTGGTCTTGCAGTGTTTGCAGGTATCTCCGTTATCGCACTTATTGTCGTTGGTTTGGTTACCTACGAACGAACAAAGTACCGACGGGTATGCACTTCTTGCCGCTTGCTTGCCTTTGCAGTGCTGACATGATTTCTAGGCATTCCGCCAGCGCAAGCTTGCCGAGTCCGGGGCACAGATGGGTTACGGTGGCATGGCGTGAGTCGAACCTATGTTACAAACACAGGTTTCGTTGCTGAAACGTCTTGATGTTCAGACCGGCTGCCTCTGTTTAGGTGTACTTATTTATCAGGCTTTTCGTTTCACTTCGCAGACTGTAGAAGATCACAGACCCCATTCGCTGTGCTACCATTGGTGTATAATACGTGCGAGTGCAGTAATTCCATTTGCCTCACGAGTATTTGTACCCTCAGTCCAATAATGTGGGATTACGTCTGTGCGTGCTGGCTTTACTTGTACTGCCTTTTTGCTGCGGAAGATGCGACGTGACGGGACTGTTTCATCCCAACCTGACCATCAGCACAGATCAGAGCTTTTCATAGCCTCAATGCCAGTAACGCCCAGCGTAGATAATCACACTCGCTAAATCATGATGACGATGCCCACTTCGGATTCATCGAGCACAGTCGACATCATGCCTAGTTTGAAACAGGTTACTCAAGCCAGTATACACTTTCTTGTGGATAACAGCACAGAATGGTAAGTGTGTTGCTATCGTTCTCTCTAGCATAGATAACGTGCCAATGGCTATCAGTCAATTGACCATATTTCCACTACTGCAGGTTTCTGAAGATGCCCCAGCCCGGCTTCAAGCATGAGATGAAATATCATCTCACTGACTTGGAGCCCCCCATAGATCCTCTGACCGGTGCACCTCTGCTCGATGCTGAGAACTATTGCTGCGGTACGCTAGCTGATAAGCTGGTTGGCAAGCATAACGCTGAGTACGCCCCGTGAAATCGACGCATACAGCGGCCCATGGCTTTTCGGCTTTGATCGTGAGCCTCCATCATAACTATCTGTGCTTCTCTCAATGACGATACGATAATAGCGAACTCAGATTGACGAGGATACACCGTCTCATCTAACGCTGTTCGACGCGGGCCCAGATTCGCGCACCATCACACGCAACCTCGCCGCCCTCGAGATCCCAACGGAGAAGATTGAGCGGATGGTGCTCTCGCACTGGCACGCAGACCACAGTGGCGGGGTCTTAGCCTTTCTGCGCACGCGGAACGCAGTCGTCACCGCCAACAAGGAAGGCTCAGTTGCGGCGTGCGTCTTTGACCTGCACCCCGACAGACCAATCGCGCGGGCCATTGCGCCAGGAGGGAAGGTCGTCGCGCGGCTTCCTCCTGATCCGACTTTCGAACAGATTAAGGAGCTCGGCGGGGTCGTGGAAAAGCACAGTGAAGGCCATGTTGTGGCGGATGGGACTATCTATGTGAGCGGTGAGATTCCCCGCGTCACTGAGTTTGAGCAGGGCTTGCCTGGGGCTGTACGCTGGAGGACTGAATCTGACGAGGCTCAAGGAGAATGGGTGGCCGAGGAGGCAGGTCATTTATTTCCCCAGGCGGTATATTGATCTCTGAACGTTCTAATTTTTAGGATATCATGGATGAACGATATGCGGCCATTGATGTCGTAGGCAAAGGCCTTGTGATATTGTCGGCGTAAGTCCCACATTCTACCTGTTATTACTTGATGCACGGCTGAGTGTATCATAGTTGCTCGCACGCTGGGATTGTGAACGTCGTTAGAGATGCGGTTCAGACGCTGCAACGGCCCGTCCACATGGTAATAGCGTGCTAGCTCGAACAGGGTCTTCATGCTAATATCTATATCCAGATCATAGGCGGCCTTCATCTCTGCACGGCTGACTTGCTGGAACGTATTCCCCCCACCGTCGATTTTCTGGCCAACAGGCTGCGGCCCGCACCAGCGTATATTTTGCCCATGCATTGTAGTGGGTTCGATGCGAAGGTTGCCCTAGAGAAAGAGTTTGGCGAGGGCTGTGTACCTGCTGGTACGGGGGTTCGTGTGGACCTCACCGGTGACCGCGATGCAGAGAGGCGTATGTTTGCGCCACTCATAGCATGATATGTGGCGTCGGGCAAATGCTGGGGCCAAACCTGCAACAGGCCGGAATGAGTGACCTCATTTCATTAACGCGGCCAAAGCATGATGATTTAGAACAGAGCTCTTACCACGCCCTCTACTCTTGAATACCGAAATAAGGACTACGTAGTTACTGCGTGGCCGTATAATTAAAGGACATGGCCCCTTACCTTGCTATGTATATTTGCGATTGATGTCGGCCCCGCTAAGGAGTGCTAACTACGAGCGGTAGGTGTGTCCGCCCACAAAAAGGGTGAAACCTCCGTATATCCGTCTTATGGAAACATACAGTGGCCACTATAAATGACTGACTTCCGCCAGCCTGAGAAACACAAACGGTCCACATCCACAATCACCTACGCTGACATGAAACTCGCAAAGCTCACCCACGTTCAGCCTCCGCAATCCGTTGAAGCGACCTGGAACCTGGCTCTTCACATGCCTCTCAACCTTCCAAACGAAATGGTCGATATGATCACGGACCACCTATGGGATGACAAGCTATCTCTGCGGGCGTGCACCTTGGTCTGCAAGCAATGGCTGTTTTCTGCGACATCCAACCTTTTTCGAGATATCACGGCGACTGATGACGGTTCTTGCCACAAGTTCATGGACCTGGGGGCGTTCCTGTCCTCCAGTAGTATCAGGTCTTCTATCGTTCGCCGAAGTGTACGCTACTTGCACCTTGCGAACGCGGAGGGAGTAGAGACGCCGAAACCGATAACCATACCACTGAACCTCCTGGCCGATATCATGCGAAGGTGCCCCCGTGTGCGACATGTGTGTCTCACGGGGGTTCGTTGGCAAAGAAATCCCAAGCAACCTATCCCCGCTGTTCTCTGCCCGGCTGTCACCACGCTTTCGCTTTTCTACGGCGCAGACCACCTCATTCCTGATGTGAC
This sequence comes from Trametopsis cervina, assembly GCA_022385755.1. NCBI lineage: Eukaryota > Fungi > Basidiomycota > Agaricomycetes > Polyporales > Irpicaceae > Trametopsis > Trametopsis cervina. The sequence goes on from MU278353.1 coordinate 441,736, forward strand.
GGGAATTTTCACCTGGTTCCCAAGCGTCCACCGGTATGATCTGCAGGGAGGTTATATGCCGATGCTGCAGTCATATGATCAGCCTACTAGCGAGGACGCATATCCTGCGCCTTTCCCACCTCTGATGAGCCTGAGTTCCCTTTCTATGACCTCGGATGAAATCCCTGCCTGGGCTCTCGATTCTATAGCTGATACAGCCACGGTCAAGACATTAAACTCACTCAGTATAGTCTTGGGCAACATGGACCAGGTGGAGGCGGTGGGTCGATTGTTAGAGAGCGCGAGGCATTCTCTGGTCCATCTCCATCTGGATTTAACATCTCCGCACTTCACTGAGTCCTTCTTGTCGCGTATGTGCATCCCTATGTCTTACTCTGCTCGGAAAGGCTCATATGCTTTTACAGACTGCCCGCACCGCATTGCGCAATCCCTACAGGGTTTGAGCAGATGCCGCGCTATTGAACGTCTTCAGCTCACGTCGCGTGTGTGTTGGGACATACCTCCCGTGACGACGACACCAGCTTGCATCGAACGAATCATCTCTATCGTAGAGGCGCAGAACGTCAAGCACCTCATATTGGAGTTCACAGGCAACCTGGAGCATCTTCCATATCAGCTCACGGTTCCTGAGTGGAGGGTCGTCGATTACGCTCTGGCGCAACATCCGATAATTCAAGCCGTGGAGATCTCTTGGGACGAGGAGTGGAACGCACAGGGCACACAAGCAATGATGTGTGGTTTCTTCCCGTGTGTGTATAACTCCGGGAAACTGTTGTGCGTTGACTGATGGACCGTATTGAAAACCTGTATGTGAATTCGTTGCGACTCAGAGTAGTGGTAGTTATGCACCGCACAGCCCTGCGCCACCTGTCGAGCAGATATGGTTTGTTGTGTTAAATAAATGTAGACGTACCAAAGGTGTCAGTTGTAGATCAAACGGACTTGTCAGCACGGCCTACAAGCTCTAAAATGCTGATGAATAAGCTGACAAAACATGTGTCAGCAATCCTACATTACGACGACCTCTACGAGTGGGGATGATAGCGACAAACTGCTCTAGTATAGTGATGAGCGGTGTGGTAGATTATACTTTTGCGCGTGAGGGTTATAGAGCTGCTGATTTGGAATCGTCCGTATGCGAAGACAAAGATGCCGACTGCGATGCGTCATCGACTGGCAACGGATCCAGGGAACCGGCGTGACCGCCTTCTGGTAAGGGAAGTTCGACGTCGTCGTCGTCATCCATTATTTCTGTTGAACTAGCCTTAGCACAGTGAGAGATTACGGAACCAGATATCGCATACCGTCTGCATAGACCTCTGGATGTTCACGGAAGCAGTCTTGCATAGCCTTGAACTTTTCTACGCAGTCTATGCCTTTGGGCTCCTGTTCCGAGTAGACGAAGCACGAGAAGGCTTCACGGAATTGCATACCGCAAGGACCATATGCCATTCCACCCAGACAGGAGCAATCCCAGTTAATTTCTCCCGTGACAGGATTGAACGCTCCTCCACCGTGTTCATCTGACTCGCTGTCGTCTTGAGGACTCTCAGTAGACTCAGCCGCTTGTTCAACCTTCTCGACTACTTCAGGGGGCGCAGCATGACTCTGGTCCGTGCTTAACGAGTCCCGCGGACCAGTAATCTTACTCCCGGGTTTAGATAGAGCAGGCGAAGCTAAATAACAAAAGTTTAGCCGATGTCACGACATACTTCAGGGAACCTACAAGGTGCAACTGAGTCGAGGGCAATAGTGGGCTGCGAGAAAGTTCGCCAAGTGACATACGTGGTGACCGCGGCAGCTCCGAGAACTAATCCTGCGCGACTGCGTGCCATAGGACGTGTCGCCGAAGTATGGAGAGCTCGCCTCGTAGGCATCCGAGCGAGAAGACGAAGCATTTTGCGAGATGTATGGCAGAGAGCACGACGAGGTCAACGAAGTGGACGGTTAGTAAACAGATGCTTAAGCGCTTCAGGAATTGCTCAGGACCGGTTACCTAAATTAAGTCGGCATATCCCGAGTTCAAAGACGGGATACTGTCCAAACCGTCTGCGCAACAACGACAACGACCTCCATCTACACACATGCAGCGCCGCCTCAGTACAACGACACCCCCACAATAACCGCATCAATTTCAATTCTACAGACAATCCACGGTGAGGACACCATGAGGCAGCACGGATATGTGAAGTGCTGAACAGCGCCGTTTATAGACTAACTCCTTGTCCCTTCACATTCACCGTCACTGTGATTTGCGCCTTGCATCAGGTTTGCAAATTTCAAAGTTCGACTCTGTTGGTTTGTTATTCTGACTTAGCTCTCGTCCCCTCAGACAGGGAAACCAGAGGAGGAGGTATAGTATTCATTTCCAGACGTCAAGCGGCGACACTCAAGTTCTTTCTATAGACTCCGAAGGTGTGTCTGGGCCATGGAACCTTCGTCGATCGCAGAGCAGCGAGCGACGGCCGTGGCGAAGCTCAAACGTGCTGCATCACTACCACGCATGAAGGACGGACGACGACCCCCTATGCACGTCGAAGCTGTAAGCGAGGGAGAGAGGATAGATGATGGGGCAAGACAAGACGAGGAGAGCGTCTTGGATTCTGACGGTGGCAAAGCCGACTCTACGGAAGCTCCGGAACCTACCACCAGTAGCGGGAGGTCAGACGCTGTGTTATCTGTGGGTACGCCGGAACCTGAACAGGAACAGGCTACTCAAGTCGCCACTGAAGATACTCAAGAGATAGACGAGAAAGCTGAGGAGACACAGCCGTCTGAACACTCTGAAAGACCTACCACTCCAGGCCGGAAACGTAGATCTCGCTCTCGAGCCAGGTCAAGAGGTTCGAAGGATCTTCGTACGAAGACAAAGACGCCACCTCCTGCCAACGAGTCTTCCGCCGATGAATATGGACTCGAAGATGTTCCTTCTTCCCCCCCTGCGATATCGTCTCCCATCCCTTCACACTTCGCTGCTTTCCAAGCATCACCTTTCTTACGCTCTCCTATATCTCCTGGACCTGGACTATTTTACCCTGGGACCACACCGTCAACTCCTATGCTCCCTTCGCTCGACCAGATTCAGAAGGGTATAGGGTTGATTCGATCAAACAGCGTCGGCCCTGCGCGGATGATTGCCATGCACAAACTTACGGGAGGAACTGAGCCTTTAGATATGACCTTCGGAATGTCGGCGGGTGCGCAACTTGGGAGAAATAATACGGTCTCGGGCGGCGAACGGATTACCGCACGTGCAAACCTGCTGCGGCAGTTAAGCAAGCGGGTTGAGAAGGCAGATACTGATCAAACCAGCGGCGGCGAGGAGGCGTCACGCCCGATGACCCCGGGCACGGCAAGACGCAGGAAGAGGAGGTCGCGAAGGTCGGCCATACTCGACGACCGGGATGAGCGGGATCGCGAGCAGCCACCTGCTTCGCCTACGACTCCGGTTATGCCAGCTTCTCCATCGCCCGTGTCCCACAGTAATGCGGCCCAGTTTTTGGCGGACCTGGCTGAACATGCTAGGACGCCGGTACCTCAGACAGCAGCAATGGTGTCGGAGATTCTCCCGCCAATGGGAGGGCGTGGGGTCGTCATAGAAGACGAGGACGAGGACGCCGACGGCCGCCCTACGAACCGTGCTTACGGGCTTCCTGTTACGCCGGCGAGGGTTGGGATGAGGCTGCCGCATACCTCAGATGCGCCATCAAGCACATCAACCGACTCTGCACCCACCGGTATTCCGGTTCCGTTCTTCCTTTCGTCTCACTCCGGAGCGTACAAGCAGGACGCCTTCCCCGATAGCCCGTTTGCAACGCCTCTGAGAGAGAAACCATTCCCGGACGACGACGAAGAAGCAGAAGCATACAGAAGCACCCCACTGCGGGCGCCTAGCCGTAATGCCTTGGGCAACGAGCTAAGCTGGGTAGCTGAACCAGGTAGGCCTTACGCATTTTTCATTGCCCCTCGTTTTAACTTGAAGTACGCATACAGTGCCACGTATGCCCGTTCATGACGACGAGGATGATGAAGATGATGAGGACGAAGACGAAGAAGAAGCTGAAGACGAAGAACGGCAAGATCACGAGGAGCTTGAAACTGAGTACCTCCCTATCGAACCCGAGCTTGAGGAGCCAGAAAGTAAAGAAACGCACTCTTCAGATGATCATTCAGAACATAGTCATTTTGGCCCTTCAACCTTGGAAGACTCCACTTCTAAAGATCTCCTCATTGAGGTAGAGACTTCACCTGAGCTTACACCATCTCACGTGCCACCTTCGCCGTCGTCAGTCATGGCACTATCTTACCAGCCATCCAACGAGACACCTAGCTCTGCGCGTCCCTCTCCGCGAGTTTATCCTATGCGTCTATCTGTGGCCACCCCTGTGCCCCAGTCCGAACGTTCTCCTTCGACAACCGGGTATCCCGACTGGGACGAAAATCGGGAAGCCACGCCGAAACGTGGAGGCGACGGTGTTACTGGCGCATGGGATCGCTTCAAGAATGTCCTGACGAGAAGCAATTCCAGTGGTGGCCGCCGCTCTCGTACGAACAGTCTCAGTGCGCGAGACAGACGGAACAATACAGATTCTAGCGTCAGTCGGGAAAGTCGTACAAGTTTGACAAGTCCCAGGGGTGAACAGAATAGCGACATAGTGCCACAGAATTCACATCCCCTGATGCAGTCTCCATCCGCGTCGGCGTCGATATTGTCATTATCGCCTCAAGGCGTACCTCATACACCTATGTCCCCCGTGCCTCCCGCGTCCTCCGCTGACCTGCTCAAGTACGCAGACTCTAAGCTGTTCCCGTTCCCAGGGATGAAGCAGCTTGAGGAGCAACGAAACAAGGCGAAGGGTATCTCTTCAGCTTCCTCTCCAGACCTCATCCTTTCTCCTATAGGAATTGAAGCGGTACCTAGCACGAGCTCTGCGTCTAGCGCTACAGCAAAATCGCCAGAGGCAATCAGGGCTCGTAAAGTCTCCCATCAAGCATCCGACTCCCGCCTGCTGGCCAAGTTTTCTGCTTTGAACACGGCCTCTCCTATTGCTCCCGTCCCCTCTTCTGGGTCTAATGACTACTTCAGTCTTAATTCCGCCACGACGACCACATCTGGTGGAAGCATTGGTTCTGCACTGTCGAAGCTGCCGACGAATGTTGAAGGCGTCCGCAAATGGCTGAGCGCGAAGAAGATATTTTCGTCGCAGCATTCTACACCGACTACACCTAGCATTCCGCTGGCTTCGACTCAGGTTGAACCAAAGCCTAGAACTGTGTCGAAAAAGCCCTCACTATCGGATTTGCTATCAACAACGCGGAAGGAAAGTGATCTATCTGACTGGGAAGACATAGGGAATGAGAAGTCTAGAACTCCCACAAGTGCGTATGATTCATTGCTACCTGGGAAACACGTTCTCAAAGACGCGACAACAGCTATGGAAGTGCATGCAGACGTCACTGAGGCAGCCATTCATAATCATCACCCTCAATCTGCGCAATCTACACGTGTAGGGCAAACAAACCATGCATCTGAGTTCTCACCTCTGTCATCACCCCCGGAGCCGCCTTCGTCCACAACCCCAGACCCCCAATCTTCCTTGGATGAATACACAGCCATCACCACCTCCGACTCCCAGTCATCTTCCTCTGAGTCGCCAGCATTGAACAAGACTGACCCTGGAAGAGCCGCCGTCATCATGTCGAGACTAGAAGAAGCACTTGGACGTAGTTCAAAGAGCTCCATATGGCCTATTGCGATAGATGACCCTCCCCGCAAACTGGTGCTCTGCTCACCCGTCCTGCAAGTGTCAAACGCGAACACGGTGAAAGACCGTTTCTTGTTCCTTTTCAACGACCTATTAGTGATCGCGAAGCCGGTAGTGGTCGATCATGATTTACTAGGGGAAAACGCAAAGCCGACTCCTATGGATCGCAAATTTGTTGTGAAGAGTGTCGTTCTACTCAGGGATGTCAAGTTTAGCGCCGACCGTGATGACTCTCGGACCAAGATGGCCACAACGAGCAGTCACTTACGCCATCCCACCATTCGAGCCTTTGTGCACCAGTTCTCAAAAGATCCTGACCAGGCCATTTCAACCCTTTTCGAGAAATCACTCTCCAGGGATGACCCGGTAGCGCTGGGACAATTGATATTCCGCACCACCGACCTTGACCGTATGCGTCTTGGGGAGTATCTAGCACGGCGCACATCCAAGGTGGTTCTCAAGGCTTACCTCGATAGTTTCGGCTTCGCGGGGATGCGCATCGACAAAGCCCTACGAGTCTTCCTCCTCTCCCTCTGCATACCGCCGAAAGCGTCTTTGGATTATCTTCTGGATGCGTTCGCTAGCCGCTGGTTTGAGGCCAATGCGGGGGTTGTGGTGTACCAAAAGGACCTCACATCACGTCTGGTCAAGGCGATTGTACAGCTCAACGAAGTTATGCACGGCGGAATCGCGCAGACTACCGGTATGACCGGCTATCCCAAACGGAACGTCATTAGCCGCGACTTTGTTGAAGCATTCCGAATGGCCGATCCGCGCGGGCAGGTCTCTGACGACTTGTTGGACAAAATCTACGCTGCCATCCGCCGAGAGCGCCTTTCCCAAGCACGAAGGCCGACGGGTGACCCTAACGATCATGACATTTCTATTGTCATCAAGAGACCGCTGCCTCCTCGTCTCACATACAGACTGCAGTCCGAGCCGATCATTCTGCGCATACCTTCCGCCGACTCTCACCTCACTATACAGCTATTCGGCCAAGATCTTCTCTTCGAGCCCTCTGAGTTGACGTTCGCGAAATCTCCTGAGGCCTCATTCCGCGTCACGGGCACGTCGCTGGGAACGAAAACGATCATCATGCGACGCTGTGGTGCTAACGCCTCGGCGTATTCTGGGCTGCCGCTTAGCAGCCCCGTCATGGTCGAGCGGGCCTTCATGCGCAACACCTTTCAGGTCGCATTCCTTAACCACGAAGGAGAGAAGCGAAAATACATGTTCAGTGTCGACGACTATCTCGTGCGGCACCAGTGGACGGTCTCCTTAAAGCAGAATATCGAAGCGGCGTCGAAGCCTAGCGCACCCCCGCTGGAGCCTTCAGGTTCACGCTTCAAGTCGCAGAAGGCTATCGAAGCACTTGCCTTGCAAGTGCTGCAGGACACGCTGATCACCTCTGAAGAGAATAACACAATGTTTCCGTCGGCCGTGGACCACGCTCTTGCTCGTTTGAACGGCATGCCGTCTTCGGACAGTCCCAACGGCAGTTTCTTCACTTCCACGCCAGTGAAAGGCCAGCGGCGCAGCCGAGGCGACCTTACCATCACGCATGCACGTTCCAAGTCACGTAGCCAGATTTACCACCGGCACGGACTGGGCAAGCTGGAGCCGGACGCCGACGACGACGATAGTGAAGACGACGGATTGTTGCGTCGGGATCTGTCGACGTCGCAGCGTCCGGACGAGCGGGTATGGAGTGGACATGACCTAGAAGTCGTGTGTCGCCAGAACAGCTCGCTACCTGCCGTACTGGCTTATCTCAGTGTAGAGGCTCATGACGATTTGGTTGTGACATGATAATCTTGCTCGGTGTGCCCTAATCGATTTGTAAGCGTTCGTTTATTGTCTTCCGGACGGTTTAGCTGACCACTGTTTGCAGTGTAATCTTTCCTCACATATCATGCTGTCCGCTACCATCATGCTTTGTATCTTTCGGATGTTTGATTCTTCTACCTGCTAGTGCCTCGTCCACACGTTCCATGCATTATTATTGCTTATCTATTTAGTATAACCCCATACACTCCCTAATATGCCTTCCCTCCTCGTGTTCACGCCTACACACATTCAACAGTTACTGGCTGTCTCAAGCTTAAGCTCTCCTACCGATTCCTCATCACGATCAGTCCGTATACATACTCACTTTGGCTCATGCACACAATCATTTCCTCGCTTCCTGTCCTCATGTTCTGTTATTGTCTCTTGTAGATGCGGCTCTACCTGCTAGTGGTCGTCCTGTTTTTGAAGTCTAAATTTTATTGCCTGCAAAGACGGATATGGAGGGTGTGACCTGTGCATCTCCTCAATTTTGTCCTTCCACGCTCGCCACGACGGCCTTGGCAGCTCAAACGCCTCTCCCATCCTGGAATACAACCCGCCATCTAGCCGTGCGACTGGTCGCAGCTTGCCGGGGTCAACTGTGCGCCCGTCGTCTCTCAGGACGGCCTTGCATACGTGTACGCGTTTGATAAGACCCAGTATCAGCGTTGTTGTGGGTTCATCCGACTCTGGGGCTGCGATGTCGATGTGCTTGAAAAGCTGTACGAAGGTGTCAGTACGTTAGTCAGCCAGGGTCGAGGATGTGACGTCGTGTAGACAGGTTCGGCTGACCTCGCACTCGAAACTGACTGCGCTCTCTTGCACGCGCGGGACGGCGATAGAAACCTGCAATGAATGGCATCGTGAGCACTCCGGCGTGTGCATAATGTTACATAGAGAACGAACACTCGGCTCGGGCGTGAGCCCGCTAACGAGCCACTCGTCGATGTGCGCAGGGGCCTCAACAGCGGACGCGTTAGCTGCCTCGATGAATGGCTCGCTGATAATATTGACCGTAAACTGCTTCGTCGAAAGAATATTCTCCCTCGAGTCTTTCGGCCGGTTCTTGCCCAGCGTGAATGAGATGCTTAGCAGGGGCGGGTTGGCCGAGACCTGGTGGGTTGGGGCGTCGGTATCAAAAGCGGGGAACGGGGAAACTAGAGCGTACGGCGTTGAAGTAGCTGAGCGTGTCATGTTTGCGTTAGGGGGGAAAGGCGTGGTGATTCATGGTGCATGAGAAGCTGACCTCATGGGTGCGAGGTTCTGTATTCCGTCTTCAGAGGTGGACGCGACGAAGGCGATAGGACGAGGCACGACAGCACTCGTGATCAACTCATATGCTTCTCTATGTGCGTATCGGGTATATCAGCACATAGATATACGGATATTGTTCTCGTCAAGGTCTCACAACACTGAAAGTAGACGCGACTCACCTGCGAGGGGTCTCGCCCAGATCCCATGACTTCCAGCCCTGATTCAAATCTTCAATCCATTCTTCCGCGTTTGGGCTTGCAGAAGAAAGCCCCTCGCCAATATCCCACTGCGGGTTTGGTGGTTGAGTGACCTTGAAAGCTGACTTGGGGTTGAATGGAGGCAATTGCTCCGCAGAAGAGTCTTGACCTGAGAAGAAACGCCTGGGCGTAGCGGTGAGTGGGAACGCGCTGTTACACCGGAACAAGGGTGGCCGCCGCAAGAGCCTGAGCGACATTGCGGTATTTTGATAAGTCTAGATACCCAGTGAGTTCGTGTGTTCGAGGATGCAGCAGGTGGAAGGTCGAACTACAAAATGCCCAGAAAGGCAGGGCGGTCATTAATTTCAGAGTTAAGTTAGCGTTTCCCGATCATTTCTCATTAACAGCAACCACCACTGTCAACTGTCCCACTCATACGCCTCCATGGCATTGCTGCATTGGATCAGCAGCAGAAGAGTATCGATTTCCTACACCAAAGCAACTATCCACGTAGCTCCTATGAATGGCTGGCGGCAACAACGAAGCTATCAGTCCGATGCACACGAGGCTGACTTGACTGCATACTCACTGTTCTCATCTCGATGTGCACTTGAACTTCAAGGCAGCCCTTTCATCCCAAGTCTACCATCCTCAGCCGTTTATCCTTTTGTCGTGCGACTGCATGGATACTGAACGGAAAAACTGTGTTCTCAGCTGGAAGCATCGCAAGAACAGTTACTAGTCTATAGGGTTCGGAGCCTTACATTCCACTCTGACCCCCGCCCTTTTTTCTACCGGCTATACGAGTCCAGAGGCGCATGAGGCTTTAGTGCTCTCTTGAAGCGGACACCAATGCCAATGGCTCTAGGAGATGGTGGACTGCGGCTACCTGCAGCCATGGTCCTTACTCCTCTGGCGATACATCTGGGTACAGGACCTCTGTGTGCGATGCGCGGGCGTGTCTCGGTCTTTATTCTCAAGCTTTGAAGTGCGATTGTCTTACTAAGGCAGCCTCATCTAACTACGCAAAAATGAACATGCTGCTTCCTAGGCGACCTTGTTACGAATCAAATATCGCGCGATGTCAAGGAATTACGCGGCGGGAAAAGGGGTCGCAAAACCTGTTAGTGGAGGATGTTGAGTCTATTATATGAAAGGTATTAGCGAACCATGAACAAGGTTAGGCAAGCTCTCATAATAGATTTCAGAGGGAGAGCTCTGGCTCACGAAACAAGCTTGTGTTAGAGATAGACGCTCCTTCTCTCATCATGATGACAACAGCACCCGTACGAATGAGCCACTATAGGAAGATCGGTTTGTAACCGGAAAAGGACCATTGAAAGAGTCGGCAGGTGTGGTTTATAAACCACCACCTTTCCCAGAGTCTGTTCCAAACAATCTTTCACCATGTCTGCTCTGGACACCACCTCATACGACTCGAGCGATCTGCAAGGTGTCTATACCTACACCGACCTTAAAGCAGTGTACTACGGGCCTGGTTCTATCGAGACTGCCCTTCCCACATTGCTAGAGAAATTGGGTGCAAAAAAGGCATTGATAGTCACTGGGAAGAGTCTATTTGAGAAGGTGCGTACAGGTTCCCTTCTCAGCTGTGTTTCTAGACGCGACTGATTCCGTGTGTGCATAGACAGACGTGATCAAACAGATCGAAGCGATTCTACGCAAGCGAGATGCATATGGTGGCGTGTTTTACGAGATCGGAGAGCATGCACCTGTTGCCGGCATAAAGAACGGGCTGGCAAAATTTAAGGAGGTCGGCGCAGATATTGTGGTGGCTGTAGGCGGTGGGTCCCCTGTGGACGCCACCAAAGCGATACTGTACAACCTTCAGAAAGAGCAGGGCGGAGAATTCAAGAAACAGATCGCGATACCCACAACGCTCAGTGCTGCCGAGTACACGGTTGGTTTTCCTTTTGATGCACGCGAAGAAGCTGAATCCAGTCTCACTCCTTCGCCTAACGTCTACTAGATTGGAGCCGGGTATACCAACGAGGATGGGGTCAAGGTTGCCGTCAGTGCACCGGAGCTTGCTCCTGCAGCCATCATCTTAGATGCGAAACTGACCTTGGCCACTCCTGAACGTCTCTGGTACGTCCGGACTATCTTATATTCACCCGTGAGGCTAACACTCTTTCAGGCTATCGACAGGTATCAGAGCTCTCGATCACGCAGTCGGTATGCCTCACCATCTGATAAATTATTATCCCTCAGTTGAATGTGTTTGTTGCCAGAGGGCCTGTACCGACCACTTGTCCCGCCGCCCCTGAAGCACCTCTTCTACGGCGCCATCGCCGATCTGTTCAAATACCTCCCCCAATCGAAGGCGAACCCGCAGGATATTGCCATCCGCCAAAAGCTCCAGCTCGCTTCCTGGATGAGCATGTGGCCCGTCAAATTCGACAGATACAGGTGCGCATGCTCACCATTCTGCGAGAGCTCCTTTCTCATCCGGTCTGCGACGCGTACCTAGCGCGCTCGGGCTGTCGCATGCGCTGGGCCACAAGCTGGGCGCTGCCTATAGCATCCCACATGGAATCACTTCTGTCAGTTCTCTGCAGTTCTTCTGCAACCGACGGCTGACCGTTTTCTGTGTTGCGTTATTGCGGTCGGGCTGGTAGTGTCTAACCCTCGCGCCCGTAGTCGCAATAAAGGCCGACGCAGCTACCGACGAGGAGAAGAAGTGGCTCGCGGACGCGCTGTTCTACATCTGTCGTCCCTCGCAAGGGTCAGAGGAGAAAGACATCCTAGCGCTCTCTCAGGCTATCGATCAGTGAGTGCTACTCTCCACTTCATCTTTGATAGGCTTGTGTTGAACACTTGATGCTCGCCAGGCTGGTAGCTGATCTGGGACTGCGGTCGACGCTGGCGCACTATAAAGTCCCGAAGGAGGACATCGAGTCAATCGCAGAGAAGGCACTGGGTGGGAAACAGGACGCGTTGTTCCCAAGGGTCGTTGCACTCCTCGAGAAGTTGTATTGATGACCAATAAGTGTACACGGCAAAAGCTATAGCCAGCAAATAAACAAATCTTGAACTCACCTATTATCTTCGAAGAATCTTCTCTCGAGTGATGGATTCGAATCTGGCGGGCACTTTGAATCTGGTAACGCATAGAGGGCAACGGCTTCAAGAGGCTTATTGTAGTGATCTTAGCGCATTGCAGCCTGTTCGCGTGTTGTACAGAGTAGTAATTACTGGATAACCGCTGCTCGGATGTTGGAAGTTCGTGAGAAGAGACAACGACCACCAATCACACGATCTTGTGCTTATCAGTATGCCTATTCGTACTCGTAACAGTGCCCAAGCTAGAGCACATCTGTCCACAATGCCTGAGACGGAGGGTATTTGCACTCAAACAATTGTTCATCGTTCTACTAATGACCAATGAGAACGCAGTGAGTAGGTGCTTCTTTTCGCCAACCTCCCATCACTTTCCAAACTCGCTCACGCACGCAACACTCGCGTCCACGACCATTATGCCATACTATTCCGAATTCCCTTTCGGAAATAGTGCTCCTTCCTCGCCACCCCGTATCGTTCAGACTCGTCGCACGAGCCTTTCTCCTCTCACGTTCTCTTGACAAAGTCTTGCCAAGCCGCCGAATAGCCAAACTCTCGCGCTGTAAACGTAGCGAAGAATGTCGACGATCACGGTCACACCCCTGGAGGAGAAGGCCGACGTCCTGAAGCAGAAGAGTCCAACTTCGTCAGGGAATGGGAAGAAGCAGAATTATGGAATGAAGTTCGTGTGTGCGGCGATGAGCAGTGAGTGGTTTTGCATGAGAATACTCGTACGCGAAACTTACGGCCTCGTGTTTTGATAGATATGGCAGCTTCGGGGGTCAGCAATCCTCAGGACGTGTGGGTCTTTTGTTCACCTGCATTAGCGTCATCTGAGAGATAACGTTCGGATGCTAGTATCAAGGTCAGGCAGCAGCTGCGCACGCAAATACCTGGTGCAAAGCGCAATGCGTTCTGGTCGGTTGGCGCAGAGATGGCGCGTACGGAGGGTATACGAAGTCTCCTGAGCGGATTCACTGCGTCCATGCTCCGTGAGATAGTGTACTCGGGGCTCAGATTGGGAGCATACGAGTATTTTAAGGATAAGTGGGTATTCGAAGAATCTCTTGATGTCTAATTCTTTGACTGCAAGATGCGTCTCTCTAAAGGTTGCATGATGCCACGAACGGGGCTCTGACGCGAGAAGGAATCGCGTTGAAGGTGCTGGCAGCGACGTGCTCCGCGTCAATAGGCTCGTAAGCTACGTTCACACTCATTTCGGATTAAATTGATCCAACGAACATGGTACAGTGCACTTGCCAACCCCGCAGATGTGATCAAAGGTACACTCTTCTCATATTCAAGGCCCCCTGGTTCTTATCGCACTCCTAAAGTCCGCATGCAGGCACATTACCCGCAAGGACGCCCCTATCGTAACACAGCCCACGCATTCGCGACAGTCTTCAAAGAAGGAGCTAGCTCGTCAGCCGCGAACGGGCATCCTGTCTTTGGCGGACTCAGAGCACTGTGGAGAGGCGTTGAAGCGACCACGATCCGAGGGATTGTGCTGTCTGCGTCGCAGATCTGTTCGTACGATCAGGTCAAACAGACGTTGAAGAAGAACGACGTAATGCAGGAAGGCTTGGGCCTGCACTTGACGGCGAGCACGTTCGCAGGGTAAGCTCTCCGCTGTTGCGTGTGGCGAAGTCGCTTATCAGGTATATGAAAGCTTGTTCTGTTCAATCACGTCAAATCCCGTCGGTGAGCATATTTGGTTACTGCCATGGGATGCACTGTGCTGACCATTGCAAAGATGTGGTCAAGGTCCGTCTCATGACAGACAAGAACAGACAGATCAACGGGGTGGTGCACTGCATCAAGACCATTCTGATTAACGAAGGCCCGCTGGCCTTCTATAAGGGCTTCGGCATGTGCTGGGGTCGCGTATGTTCTCCTGTGGCCTTTATCCTGTTCTGCAATCAACTGACGAGAATTACTTTAGTTGGGAACACACACTATTGTCAGTTTTTTGACGTTCGAAAAGCTTCGAGACGTGTTTGGCATGGAGCCTATGTAAGCGTGCCTCGTTGCTGTACGTTCATCTTTCTCTGTACTTGGCTATAGGGGTCATCCGTATTGTAACCATGATACACGTGATGCCCAGCTCATGAGGTGATACGTACATGGATCCGCTTGATTGCTGGCGCGCACTCACCCTCCCTCGTCGAGAAGTACGCGACGATGTTCCTACTCCAGTCCAATACGCGATTAGGGTATGCTAGAGCTGTCGCTGATGATGGTCGACGCGTGTACGCAATGTACATACCGTCGACGACCGACGGTGGGTCCCTGATGGTCCTTGTGTCGTAGTCAGCATGATTCGTTGTGAGACAGCGATCTGCTACAATGAGATATTGCATGAACCTCGGTCGATTGCTGAAAATGGGATGGTATGTTGGACGAGCACTTCGCCGTGGTCCAGCAGGCACGTAGATCATCGCTTTCATCCAAACGCCCTGTATTATCGACCAGTTGTAACTGATGCTCCCCCTATTCCACCGATGATCCTCTTGCAGTCAATGATCACTTCCAAATGTGAAGTTACACCTATGGTGAACCACGTACGAGTCTGTATATGGCAAAGTTGAAGACTAGCGCGGAAGCGGATCCCAGACTCATCATATGCAAGGTCCTGCTGAAAAAGCACTTATGGATCATTAGCACAAGACACGACAGTTGTCTCGGTGCTCACCAGACGGCTCTCGGTACCAAGCGCACCACCATGAAATCGAAACCGCTTTGAATAGGCGTCTGCTATTTTGCGCTTCACATTCTTGAGGCACTGAGCCGTCCCTCTCATCGTGCGTGCAGGTGTTCTCATCCTCTCTTGTCAGATGTATCGTTAATCTATACAGCCTCTTTACCCATCCTTCGAAAACATCACATCTGCGCAACGATGTTTACACGTGTAGACGGCATGTCAATAAGCGAGGCTGCCGACCAACCGTTCTTTATTAAACATTGCTTGCCTCCTTGCTGCCTCAACGCACCCCTTAGTTCTGAACAACTCACTCTCGTGCCAGCCACCGAGCTGAACCTCTTAGTCTGATATGCCTTCGACAGTTGATCTGTCACACAGGTCCCTTTCGAGCGACAGCCTTGAGTATGAGTAAGTGGCGATTATGCTTTGAGTTTCCCGTATTGACTACTATATTTGCCGCAGGCTGGACTCGCTGACCGAGCTCAAAGATATCACAGCATCCCCGAGTCCCCTTGGTGAGATGTTGCAGAACCCAGGTGTCCTTCGCAGCCTGATAGGGCACAAGAAGTCGCGGAGGGGGTCGACGAGCTCTCAGCGCAGCAGCAACGACCGAGAGAGGGAGCGCGGCAAGGACAGCCGCAAATCGAAGAAAGACAGAGACAGTGACACAGCAGCGAGTACCATCCTAACCTTAGCTCTTGCCGAGGAACGGCAGGCTCATGATCTCAAGGCCGTACTGCGCACCACGGGTGACCGCTTGGAAGCCGAAATCCGTAGGGCAGACCTTGCCGAAGAGCGTGCACGCTCTGCCGAGATGCGCGCGAAAGAAGCAGTAACCCGCGCTACGGCAGCAGAGCATGCTAAACACCAAGCTGAAATCAATTCCACACGGGCGAGGGAGGAGGTGACGCGGTATCGTATGGTGGCGGAAACGGCTGAGCGGGACATGCGACGGCTGGAGCTCGAGATTCAGAGGATGGAAAGGCTAAAGCACGAGGCCGAAGATGTTGCATCTGACGCTAAAGATGCTGCCAGACACGCTGAACAGACACTGAGAGAGTGGCAAGCCCGTGAAGAAGGCCGCTTGGAGGCTCTGCGTATGGAAATACGGAGGCGATATGAGGATGGCAGGGAAGATGGCTTCGAAGACGGCAGGGCCGAGGGATATGAAGCAGGTCGAGCGGAGGGATACGAGGAGGGAAAGGCGGAAGGAACACACATCGGAAGGACAGAAGGTCTTGCCTCCGGTAGGCTGACCGGGTTCGACGAAGGCCGCCAAGCTGGGTATACGGATGGCTACCACGAGGGTTATAAGGATGGGTGCAAACATGAGCGCGCTCACGCGCTTGAGGCCTTCGACAAATTCATAGACAAGGAGCTGGATAAAGAAATGGATCGTCAGAGTATGGCCACCGTAGTACGTTCTTGAAACCTGTCACGGTATCCGTTGCTTACTGCAGCCACAGGATGAGCCAAATCGAGTATATCGGTGGGTAGAAGACGTACGACAGGTCCCGGCCCCAGAACTGCGCGAGCCTCAGCCCAAGTACATCAGGTCTCCGAGCCAGTCGTCATCATCATCGTCCAGCCGATCTTCATCACCACCTCTTCCTGTCCCAGCATGGTTGCATCGCCAGCCTCGTCCTCCCACCCCGGCCGCGTTTGCTGATGTTGACAACTGATGATATTGACCTTGCAGCCTAGTAATTATGTTTGAGACCGTGTATTATGTGACAGACTGAGCATGTCACTGCTTATGTATGCAAACCAGCGTTGAACGTATATGTTAGTTACTTTCTGATACCTGTTGTTTCCGTATATTCACGTATTTATTCAGCATAGTTGCAGCCGGATTGCAAAGTCTACAAGTTAATATATAGAATCCTATGATATATCTAATTGGAGTTAGCCGTGAGGGAGTAAACGTGAGGTTATGCGCTTGCCTATCGTCCAACCCTGTCGAACCAACACTGCAGGAAAGACCTTTTTCAGCGGATCTTCAGGCGTCAACAACCTATTGTTGTTTGGCCTCGCGCGCGAGCTTCTTCAGGGCACGTGTGCGAATGCTTTTGTGCATGCCATGAGTCACAGCAGTGACGACAGAGGTCAGATCGAGGACATGCTAAGTAAGAATGGATCGCTCAGATTTTGCTGCATGACAATGCAAAGTGTAGACGTACAATGAAGTAGTCCAAGAGAGCATGACTCCAGTAGGGCGTAGAGAGGTGGGGTCGTCCGGTGAAAAGGGCACCACAAGCGAGGCCTACTTTGGATAAAGCCGCTTTGACATACTGCTTGGGGGTTGGAATCATGACGCTGGCTTTACGAATCTTGGACATGCTCGACACGACAAAGTATGTGTTAACAGTCTGGACATCAATCCCTTTGCTTTTAACTTCGGCACCAAGTGCAGCCGAGAACGATGCGAGGAAGACCTTGGAAGCTGCGTAGGGAGCCAGCATGGGAGAGACCGTCGAAATTCCAGCGAACGAGCCGAGCATCAGGACCAGGCCGCGTTTACTAGAGTAAAGTATATGAGCACATAGAAAACAGATACTGAAAAGAAACAAATACCGCTGAACCATTCCAGGGAGAACTGCACGCGTGACTTTTAATGTAGCGTTGATGTTTATAGCCAGGATGCTATCAACCTCTTCATCGGTAGTGTCGGCAAAGTCGACAGGGAACGCGTGTGATTTTCCAACGTTGTTCACTGGAACTGATTGAATGACAAGCCGACGCGCGCGAGTCTCAAAACTGACCTAAAACACCAACGTCCAGACCCTCGATTTCGGCTCGGAATGTGGCCCATTGTGCTAGATCGTTCACCTTGGAGAAATCAAACGCGACAGCTTTCGCTTTAACAGTTGAGTTCTGATGATCTTTCAGAAGTAACCATTGGTAAGTATGAAGAAGAGGTAACTCGTGGATAACATACGAATCTCGTTCACCAAAGCCTCCAACGCCGCCTTGTTACGCGCCGAAACGAGCACATTGAACCCTTTCTTCGCCAACTGTAACGCATATTCCCGCCCAATACCTTCAGACGCCCCCGTTACGACTGCCCAGGCTCCCTTGCCTGCACCATACTTCTTCAACTGTGCGCATGCGCGTCAGGACCTCGACTTTGCACCGTGAGATTGACCCCTAAACTCACGCTTGTACCGGGCAGCACAAATGTTTGCAGAAGTACGCCTGCAGTCTTCACCACAAATTTGAGAAGGGTGAATGCACCGACAGCCAATACCAATGACTTGAAGTATGGATTCTCCGTCACTAGCGGGGAGTATGGTTAGGAGCGCGACACGTCCCACACGATGTACTAACCTGCCACGAGAGATGAGTTCGTCATGTCGTAGTCCTAAATGTCGCGAGATAATCCAGGAGATGGACAGTTGGCGCGTGCAGGGAAAGTGCCTGTACAAGTGGTTGGGGGCCCCAGCTGGCAGGGAATGCAGGCGCCCTGGCTGTTGGCCCAATTCGGCCACTGCCGAGCGCCACAAAGCCGGCGCTCGAGCAATTTCAGAACCAAGAAAACATAGAATCGGTGGAAGTCTCTGCGCGGGTTCCAGTAAATAATGGATAGAGATGACTACTGAAGAGCAAACGAAAATCAGAATTTTCAGGAGCTGGGAAATAGGTGAAGGCGATATTTGGCAGATTGAAGTCTCAATCATTGCCGTGCACCCGCTGGCTATGTTGATTGCACTATTGGGCTCGTGTATTCGTATTGATAACGATTGCAAAATTACTGATTGTCTTTGCGACTGCAAACGTCCGCCTTCTAAGTTGGACTCCTGGATTCGCCTGTCGAATGCTCACGGGTGCCACGTGGTAAACACGTTTTCTATGCCGATCAACGAGAAGCACGCAGTGTTGCCTCCGAAGCTTGGACCATCAACTACTGCAAATGCTAACTCTCCAACGTCGGCAAATAGATTCGTATCGCATCGTTCGTAAACTGGCTTTTTTGTACAGATCGTGATGGTCCCTCTTACGCAACCCCCCCCCCCCCCCCCCCCCCCCCCCCCCCCCCCCCCCCCCCCCCCCCCCCCCCCCCCCCCCCCCCCCCCCCCCCCCCCCCCCCCCCCCCTTCCAGTTGTCAAAGCTGTCCTAACCTCTGCCTGGAATTGTAAGAAGCTCAGCTGCATCCTGCATAACGCATTGATCAACGCGATATCAGCTTCTGGCCAACCAGTATAGTGGTCTGATAGTATCCAGTGCAAGGTAGGTTATGCTTGTGCTGCTTTATCGCGACGCTCTTGTTCCGATTCTGGATCCCCTACTGATAATGACTCTGTTCGCGCCAGGCTTCATCCTGCCTTCTCCCATGTTGGTTTCACGCGTTTTATCCGTATATACACACTCCCTCAGACTTATCTCGTGTAGTAAGGATGTCTGCAGAAGAGCAGAGGAACAATCCCCTCTCTCGTAGCTCTTCCCATCAACAACAGCATGCGCAGTCGTCAATCATACGTCCTCCGATGGGTTTTATTTGGGACAGCGCAGGCCCGTTCACGTCAGCGGTGCGCCCACCGTCACATAACTTTCAAAACACTGTGCCAGAAGACCCACCAAGCGATGCCGGGAGGAAGAAGCGCTCGAAGGACAAAGGGAAAGAGAAGGAAAAGTCGAAATCCAAAGACAAGCACAAGTCCAAACATATTTCGCAGGCAGATCTTCAAGCGTCCGCTTCCGTGAACGCGCGTTCTCCAACTGCCGCTTTCAGAGTTTACGGGTACTCTCATGAACCTTCTCCTGCTGGATCAAGCCACGTGCCGCTTCATAGCCACTATTCGCCCAATCATGAGGGCCCAAATCATCCTAGAGGTAACATTTGTAAAGTACATCTTCTTGGAAAATGCTGATGCCGCCACGCGCTTAGATTCTTCTCAGCCCCGTAACATTTTCCGTCCGCAAGATTACGACAGATCTGAACAATCCGTCCCTCTACAACATACAAACTCACAGGGGCAGCGGGCCCCGGATTATCCCCCAACTGAACAGCGACCACATCGAACAACACCGCACCCTCCGAATCCAATCCAAACCACTGGCTCCGAGCACGTACGCCGGTCGCTGCCGCCTCAGCCTGAACTACACCACCAATCCGCTCCCCTACAAACCCATCAACAGGCGCACTCCCCTGCGTCTTCTGTTTCGCGAGAACAGCGATCGCCGGAATACTCTCCTGGCGACATACACGGGAAGAAGCACAAGTTGCGGCTGGTAACGCTCCTGATTTATGATCTGCGGCTCGGCGAGAGTCAGCTGGCTGAGGTTCGAGTGCCCTTCCGGGACCGCGGGGACGGCAGACTTTGGGCTGATGCACAGGACATCACCGATGCTCTGCAATCTGGGCCGTCACGTATAGACGGTCCGTCCTTATTTTTATTTTTCTCTCCAGGCTCCCATCTTACCTGGTCATTCCACATGCTCACTACGATCGTTTCCATACAGGGCCGGCTAAAGTGTCCACTTTGCGTGGCGAATTTAAGCAGATATTCTTCCGGGTGTCGGCGGGGGGCGACGTTGAGTGTAGACCTGCTAATATCCAAGTCAGCGACGAGCGGACTATCGTCGTGTCAGTCGAAGATGTAAGCGTCTCTCCGCATGAGTTATTGTGTTTACTGATGCGGGTTTTCAGCCTAATCCTCTGGGGCCTCCCGTTTATCCGTATCGCATGGCTAATGAGGTTTTGGCACGCACTGCAGGTGCCAGTACGTCCTCATCGTCTACAGTCCCGCCACCGGATTCTGCCCCTCTGCCCTCCACGGACAGATCTTCGTCCAATAATAACCAGGTCGAACATGAGTCACGACACCGCTCTCGTTCTCGTAAACGCAGACGAATGCACTCTGGTGACCAGCATCATCGCCCCGAATACATGTCTGGCGGTTATCCTGAACATTCTCAACCTCGAAATAGTTATTATAGCCCCGCACACCCTGTTGAACAGATTCCAAGGCCATCTAGCGTTGTATCGACGTATCAAACCACCCCTCAACAAGCAGAACCTCCCCTTACGGAATCCTCCCACTCGGGACGCGGTCCGTCGTCGTCAAGTTCCAGCTCAGGTTCAAGCGCAGATTCGTCCTCTGAATCAGAGGCAATATCCAAGCGTAAAGCGCCATCGGCGACTCTGATATCCCCTCTCTCGCAGACTGGGCAATTGTCACAAATCCCTCTGCCTGCCCCTCGTCAACCGCCATCTCAGGCCGCCTCACCTCACCCATATGGGCATGCGTCTCAAGGATCATTCTCTTCCTATCCATCCGCGGGCGGTGCGGTGCCTCCCCCACGTGCCCCCTCGTTCTCTGAGCAGCAAGAGCAACACCCCCCTACAGGGAAGCGCGCGAGGCGTAGTCCGCGTAATGCATCAAATACCCATGTCCCGTCACCTTCTATGGCCTCCGTGGGACCACAGTCTTCGAATGCGGTTGTCAACAACCCTCGAAACGACCCTCGAAACGGTGCATTCGCAAACTACGCGAGCCCACACAGGCCAAGTGCATCTGCGCCCTCTGGGACGTCCAGTGCTGATACAGGCTCATCGAGGATGCCTGGCCCCTCTCAAACTCAAAGCACGATTGTGCCTGCGCCACCACAGCCACAGCTGGAGACGGCCGTAGCGGTCCACCTGCGCTCTCTGTTCGCCAATGACCCCGCATGGTCGGAGTACGTTGAAGCGAGAAACAACGTGTTATCAGTATCGCAGCAGATGAAACACCTTCAATACGTGCAGAGCAAGCTCGATCTGTTCGTAGGGAAACCGGTCCCAGAAGGCATAAGCGGATCATCAGGGAAGACGATCACAAAAGTACGCCGCCAGATTTTCCACGTCAACGTGTCGCTATTGATTCAGCTCCTCGTTTACGTTGACTTGACAGGCGCAGGTTGCGAAAGCGTTCTATCAGAGTGACGCGACCTGGGCTGACGAATGTACGGAGGCTCTGAGGCTCTCGCGGTTGTACGGCCCTGGAGGCCAGCGAGGCGCAGACTCTCAAGCGGTGGCTCTATTTACTGAGCCTGCGCCCATCTCTACGAAGATACAGATGGGGAGGTATCTCGATCTACTGAAGAAGATCGACTTTGCATGGACATCTGAGCACCCAGAGGAGGCGTCTCCGCGTTGATTGTCGTAGACCGAGCAGCGCATTAAATCCCCTCTAGATCTTCATTATTGATACCCTTTGCTTCAAGAACCGCGACTTGCCTTCCCAGTGCGCTATTAAATTCAGATTCTTCGGTTATCCGCGGCCTGCGGTATATGACGTGCATAGCCGCTTACTCTATCGAGCCGGAAGCATCGCGTTTGCCGTTACTGACACATCAACACGATAGATACACGAGCAGACGAGTCTTGCGTCTTGCTGACTACGACGACGAGATAAGATTTCCGTCGCTGAGTTCACCGCGGGAGCGAACGTGGGGAGACGCCACGGCGGGGCTGACAAATCGTCTTATGTAATGATAGATCCTCCCTCTCTGCAGACGGAAACGCCTGGCACATGATAGTGGCCGTAGCCGGTCCATTGACCTCATCGCACGCAATCTCGAGCAGCAGAAGCAAGTCAGCAGCAGCGTCGAGCGTATAAGAGCTGTACGGCGGGACTTTAACGATGCACAACTCACCTTCTGCATTGCAGAGACACACCGCTAGACCACTCACCACACAAGTTTCAAGATGACCACCGTTCCCGCTCACCTTGTCTACTTTTCTCCACCAAAGGACGGCTCGAAGCCGTTCACGAACATTAACGCCAGTCCAGAATCAGAGGAGCGCGAACGTAACTGGACGAAGGACCCCCATACCGTCGAGATTGAGAACCTTCGTGGAAACGAGGATTCCGTAACACTCGACACAGCCGGCTACCAATTCTACAGAAGGTCGCAGAAGTACACCTCATTCGCGAATGACGAGGAGATCGAGCGCGAGTACTACCCTGAGAGCATTGCGCTTGTGAAGGAGTTGACGGGCGCAAGCAGGATCCAGCCATTCGACCACAGTGAGTATCTCGGAATATCCCTTCCGACTTTGTGGGAGAAAATGCTAACCAGGCGTGGATGTTCCTCGACAGCTATACGCCGTCGCCGTCCCGGCGAGATTGACGATGGCCCTCAGAAACGCCAACCGGTGCCACAGGTCCATGTTGACCAAACCGCTGCGTCGGCAACTGCTCGCGTCCATCGCCACCTCCCAGCTGAGGATGTGCCCGAGCTCCTGAAGCACCGTTTCCAGATCATCAACCTCTGGAGACCTATCAACTACACCGCCTGGGACTGGCCCCTCGCACTGTGCGATTACAGGAGCATCGACGTCCACGAGGACTTGGTGCCTACCACTCTGAAGTACCCAGACCGCGATGGGGAGACCCTGAGCGTGAAGTTCAACCCGAACCACAAGTGGAAATATCTGAAGGGTATGGAACCGGACGAGTTTGTCTTGATCAAGTGGTATGTGTGACCGAATGCCCTTGAAGTAACCGACGCTGACTGATCATGATCTGAGCAGCTTCGACTCGAAAAATGACGGTGCCACTGCCATTCTTACCCCTCATACTGCCTTCGATGATGCCACTAAGCCCGAAGGCGCCCCTCTTCGAGAGTCGATTGAGCTCAGGCTCTTGGTGTTCTATGACGACTGAGATCATTCCGTGGGTGTCTTCCGAGACGTAAAGAGGGCTTCTTGGTTGTTGTCATTCTGTCGTGCTGTACTATGAACTGTATAATATGCTCTCCTTGACATACGTCATCATATCGCTACTGAATGGCTACCCAAACGGATCTCTCATCTGCACCTGACCTATGTTCTGTCCCCGTTCAATCCACACTGGGGTAAGAGCTTGGCCGGGCACTCGTTTGGATACTACCGCACCGCCGATGCCACTTGCTGTGAAGCTGAGTAATGCACGTAATCTCGCGTCTGTCCTCTGTATATATACACCATGAGCCAGTGCCGTCGTCCAGCAGACCCCACTGCATCCTTTGTCAAATCCCAGCATGTCTTCAAACACAGTCACCGTCGATCTCGTATACACCGACCCACCAAAGGACGGTACGAAGCCCTACACATCCGTTAACGCGGACCCCACAACGGGTGAGCCCTACCGCAACTGGACCAAAGACCCGCGCCCCTTCGAGATCGAGAACCTGCGCGGAAACGAAGACTCCGTGAAGCTCGACACCGCGGGCTTCCAGTACTACAAGAAGCCTCAGACGTACACCGGCGCGTTCTTGGACGACGCTGAGATCGAGAGGGAGTACTACGCAGAGTGCATCTCTCTGATCAAGGAGCTCACGGGCGCAAGCAGGGTGCAGCCGTTCGACCACAGTGAGTACCGCCGCACGCGGCTCTGGAAGCATGTATACAATAAGACGTACCGACCCACCTTTCCGTTCCACAGCAATCCGCCGTCACCGTCCCGGCACGATTGATGACAGCCCTGAGAAACGACAGCCCGTGCCCCTAGTACACGTCGACCAGACCGCCGCGTCGGCGACTGCGCGGGTCCACCGCCACCTCCCAGCAGAGGATGTTCCCGAGCTGCTGAAGCACCGCTTCCAGATCATTAACCTCTGGCGGCCGATCAGCCACCCGGCATGGGACTGGCCGCTCGCGCTGTGCGACTACAGCACGATCGACATCCACAAGGACTTTGTGCCCACGACGCTCAAATACGACGACCGCGATGGGGAGATTTTGAGCGTGCTGTATAGCCCGAACCATAAGTGGAAGTACCTGAAGGGCATGGAGCCCGACGAGTTCGTGCTCATCAAGTGGTGCGTTGGATTTGCATGAGTGGGCTTCTACGGGACACTGATTGGCGTTGTAGCTTCGATTCCAGGAACGACGGGAAGACTTCCGTTTTGACTCCGCATTCTGCGTTCAAGGACCCGACAACGCCTGAGGGCGCTCCTCACCGGGAGTCGATTGAGGTTAGGCTGCTGGTGTTCTATGATAACTGATTCTGGGAGGAAGGATCTGTTGGAAATCGGAAGTGGCCCGCGAGTGGAACTTTTGTTTGTTGATCTGTAAAATTAGCGACGATCCAAGAGACCAACGCATGGCACTCTCGTTCTTGGACTGTAATATTAGAAGACTACCTTCGCATCCATATGTATCGCTGCGCCATTCCTGCTTGCACTAAGACATATGAAGTACTCGGTTTTGTACCTGTTTCAGTGTACGATACGCTATATATACAGCAAAGGGTCTGGATAAGTAGTATTGTTGGAATCGCAATTCTTTTTGTGAGGTCAAGATCTCTAAGCAGCAGCGTTCAGGGCGGCGTTCAGGAGAGCCTGGAAGTTAGGGGTCCCAAGGCCAGTGATCTGACGCGTGGTGATCAGCGTTGTTCATATTATAGCTAGGTGAAAGACAGCTTACAGGGTCCCATCCGGTGGATGCAGAGAATCCGTTGGTGCCGCAGCCGGGGTTGTTGCCCGTGGTGATATCGTTGAAAGTAGAGGCTGCAGGACCGTACAAAAACGGGTTCAAGAACCCAAGAGGCGACTTGCCAGCAGCGATGAGTTGGTCGTTAATGAGGGAGATGATACTGGCGAAGATTGGAGAGGAGCAGCTCGTGCCAGCAACGAGGACGGCCTCCTGCTGGGCCACGATTATGACCTTATCGCCCTGTGCAGCCACGTCAGGGAAACCGCGGCCTGAACTGTTAAACCTTCCAGCGTTTGTGCTCCCGAACTGGTTGAGGTATGTGGATACCGCAGTCTGCTGGTATTTGGGAAGGTCGAATACGTTGGAGAAACCCCCTGATGAGAAGAACGCTGAGGTCTCGGGGATACCAGTGGTCGCGCCAACAGAGGTCATACTGTGAAAGAAATGAGCACGAACAGAGCGTCGGGTACGGTCAAGCACTTACAATGGACAGCCAGAGGGGAAGGAGGGCAAAAAGTCGGTACATTCAGAGGTCTGGATTCCTGAGACGCCACCATCACCAGACGAGAATAACATCGAGGTTCCACGGACACCCAACTGCTGGTAGGCGTTGCAGAGTGCGCTGATTCAGGTTCAGCACAGGCTATTTTCATGACGAGTGTAACACGTACATGGACATCGCGGGCGAAACATCCTCTTCATTCTGACCATAGCTGGTGGTGACGACTTGTGGAGGTGCGGGCTGTTCTAGCAAGAACTGCGCAAAGTCCAAGAAGCCTCCGACACCATCCGTAACGTTGTCACCATTGGAGATGAATGTGACCGGAACACCGGTAGCGACACCGATGGTGTATTGCGTGTCGAGATCCTGATAAACACAACGTCAGAATTGGCCAATAATTGACTCCGCAACGCAGTCCGTACCGCTTCTACTCCAGCTTCCGCCAGAGTCTGATCGTTTTGCCCATCGTCGAGGGTCTCTAACGCGAACGTGGTCGTAGACGGGATATCCGGGCGGAGGTTCACCAGGAAGAACTAAATGAAGCACATTTTGATATAATACGACTGTCTTTCAATACATCACCACGCACCTTAAGATCAGCTTCGTTGGCGAATTCGTCGATAAATCCGGCGACGCCGAGCGTATTCGAAGATTGTGTGGCAGGAGTGGCAGGGATACCATAGAGCGCTTGAAGACAGGCTGGAGTGATGATGGAATCGCAGGAAGCTGGGACATCGTTGCTGCTCAGGTTTGCATTGATGAGAGGCGACTTTGCTGGTATAGGGATTGAGGCGATAGGGAGCCTGGCGGAGGGACCTGTAAAACTAAACAATAACAATAGCTCAGCCCTGCCCCCATAAGCGGGTGAGTGATACATACGTGATTGTAGGGTGGACGAGTTCGACGTGGCCGACGAGGTCGCTGGGAATGGAGTATGCCATGGTACGGACGGAGAGGTCCCCGCTGGCTACGTGCCTAAAGGTGGAAAACTCGGTGTCAAACATCTGATTGGCTTGCTGCACGGTCACACTGAAGCCAAGCCAGTCGCCGGCAGACGTAAGGGGAGCCGCCGTGATCTTATTCTCGCTCAGCCATGCATTGACTACGTCCAAAGTGTTTTGCGTCGGACGGATGAGATCTTCAACCTACAAGCCTAAATAAATGCGTGTACGCATACAATAAATGATCGAGGCTCACCTCCTCTTTGGTAAGGTGTTGTCCATATAGCGCATTACCGGGAGTACTGACGTCCATGAGCGCTTCCTCGAGACCTTCAGCATTGTTTTGCTTTAGAGCTATACGCAAGTTCAGGACAGTGTCAGGCGAAGCAGAACCCGCTTTGACAAATCCTCTTGGAAGGCGAGTGCGCGATTCATGCACTCGCATAGAGCGACCCGTGAGAGGGTTGCCTGCGGCTAGTGCAACCAAAGATGCGATGAAGAGACGAGTCGCCACCATTTTGCCGTGGGTGTCCGAAAGATCTGGGGGTGAGGTCCCTCAGACTCTCTGCAATAAGATGGTCCGAGTCCTTTTTTATACATTTCCGAGCCCTATTCTTGGATTATTCTTGGATCTTTACCGACTTCGCGTGACTTTGTTCCACAAGTTCAATTGCGATGCATATGTCCGACAATTACCGCAGTGGAAGCTGTCTCTGCGATATAGGTGGCAGTTCCACGTAAGCACATCCACATCTATGCTCAGTAACAATGTCATGCGTACCACGATATAGAGCCCGTGTTGCAGAACACGGTTCTGAGATAGAGAACCCAGGAACCGGAACTGCTTCCACATGTTCCAAGGAGTAAAGTTGTTCTCATGGACACTGCGAGGTGAGAACAACGTTGCGGCGGTTCTGAACGACCGGGAATACGAGCCTCCAGGTTTGTTCAGGACTGCTGCAAGGATGCACGCCGATACGTTAAGCAGAGGAGACCGCCAGTCGGAGTGCGAAGGCTTACCCGTAGTCAGCGGAGGGCGAATGTTTATTAGATCAACGGAGGCGGAGACCGAATATCATACGGACTTATCGAGGCCTATTGCGAATACCGAAGTTCAACGCTCTTGTCTCTTGATCTGTGGACTTAGAAGACTACCCCCACGTCCAAATGTATAGTTGTTCCTGTTTGTACTACGAGATGGGACGCACTCAATTTCATATCAGTTTGAGACGCACAAAATCGGCGCTGATCCTACTGGCATGTGGCCCTTGTCCAGATATTCCCGCAATTCACATTCGTGCCTTCGTTACTATATATACAACAAGGGGTCTGGATAAGTAACAATGTTCACGTTCCTTTTTGTAACATCAAGATCTCTAAGCCCCAGCAGCGCTCAGGGCGGCGTTTAGGAGAGCCTGGAAGTTGGGAGTGCCGAGACCGGTGACCTGAAACGCGAGTATGAGCACCGTCACAATCGTGCCATAGATACGTGAAAGAAAGCTTACAGGGTCCCAACCAGCCAGCGCGGGGAATCCGTTGGTGTTGCAGCCGGGGTTGTTGCCGGTGGTAATATCGGTAAAGGTGGAGGCTGCGGCGCCGTACAAGAATGGGTTCAAGAATCCAAGAGGGGGCTTGCCAGCGGCGGCAAGGTGGTCGTTGATGAGGGAAATGATGCTAGCGAAGATAGGAGAAGAGCAACTCGTGCCTGCGACGAGACCTGCCTGCTGTTGGAACACAATCTCGACGTTGTCACCCTGTGCAGCAATGTCAGGGAAACCACGGCCTGTGCGGTTGAACTTTCCAGAGTTGGTGTTGCCGAGCTTGGTGAGGTAGGAAGAGACTGCAGACTGCTGGAACGAGGGGACGCCGAAGAAGTTGGAGAATCCACCCGAGGAGAAGGACGCCGATGTCTCAGGGACACCAGTGGTTGCGCCGACAGAGGTCATACTGTGACAGCGGTGAGTACAAATGGAGGAGCATTGTCGATTCAGCACTTACAACGGGCAGCCAGAGGGGAATGTGGCCAAGAAGTTGGTGCATCGAGTGGTTTGGGATCCAGCGACACCGCCATCACCAGACGAGAACAAGATCGAAACACCACGGGCCCCCAGCTGCTGGTAGGTGTTGCACAGCGTGCTAAAGCGAATTGAGTATGGAAGAGTTTCTAAGCAGAGTGCAGCACGTACTTGGCCATGGCACGAGAAATGTCTTGTTCATTCTCACCGTAACTGGTGGTGACGACTTGCGGGGGTGCCGACTGCGCTGCCAAGAATTGTGCGAAGTCCAAGAAGCCTCCCACACCATCCCTGATGTTGTTGCCGTTGGAAATGAACGTGACCGGGACACCGGTAGCGACACCGATGGTGTATTGAGTGTCAAGATCCTAGTCCCCACATTGACATGAGTCGATAAGATAATCTTGTCATAGAATACTTACGGCTTCGATTCCCGCGGACGATTGAGTCTGAGTGTTCTGGCCGCCGTCAAGAGTCTGTAATGCGAACGAGGTACTAGACGAAATGTCCGGCCGGAGGCTCGTCAAGAAGGTCTAATGGAAGCGTGTATTAATACAACGTGGCGCTCCGAGTGTCCGAACACATCCTCGCGCACCTTAAGATCGGCTTGGTTGGCGAATTGGTTAATGAATCCGGCAACGCCAAGCTTGTTCGAAGATTGAGTGGCAGCAGTGGCTGGGATACCATAGAGCGCTTGAAGACAGGCAGGAGTAATGACGGAGCTGCAAGAAGCTGGCACTGCGTTACTGCTCAGGTTCGCGTTGATAAGAGGCGACTTTGCCGGAATAGGGATCGAAACAATGGGGAGCTTGCTGGAAGGGCCGACAAATCTAAAGAACCGGCATTTCGCTCAGCTGCTTGCGGCATAGACAGTAGACAGTGATACGTACGTGATTGTAGGGTGGACGAGTTCGACATGACCGACAAGGTCATTTGGAATGGAGTATGCCATGGTACGGACGGAGAGGTCCCCGCTGGCTACGTGCTTGAAGGTAGAAAACTCGGTGTCAAGCATCTGATTGGCTTGCTCCACAGTGACACTGAAGCCAAGCCAATCTCCGGCAGGCGTAAGAGGAGTCGCTGT
Source organism: Trametopsis cervina (assembly GCA_022385755.1). Classification (NCBI taxonomy): domain Eukaryota; kingdom Fungi; phylum Basidiomycota; class Agaricomycetes; order Polyporales; family Irpicaceae; genus Trametopsis; species Trametopsis cervina. Next base: position 471,502 of record MU278353.1, read on the forward strand.
GATCTTATTCTCGCTCAACCACGCGTTGACAACATTTACGGTGTCCTGCGTTGGGCGAACAAGATCTTCGACCTGCAAGCCAGTATCAGCACGGATGCGCACATGATAAACGATGGAGCCCGGGCCTCACCTCTTCTTTGCTAAGGTGCTGTCCATACAGCGCATTACCGGGAGTGCTGACGTCCATCAGGGCCTTCTCGAGACCAGCAGCGTTATTTTGCTTCAAAGCGATACGCAGGTTCAGGACGGTGTCAGGCGAGGCAGAGCCCGCTTTGACAAAGCCATCGGGAAGGCTGGTACGCGATTCATGCACTCGCATAGAGCGACCCGTGAGAGGGTTGCCTGCGGCTAGTGCAACTAGAGATGCGATGAAGAGACGAGTCGCCACCATGTCGCAGTAGCTATCCTGTGGATGAGGAAAGACCCAGAGGTGAGGTCCTGCAGTACTCTCTGCGATGAAGCGGTCCTGTTTATACTTTTTTCAAGCCCTATTCTTGGATATGTGCCGGCTTGGCGTGACGACGTTGCACGAGTTCAGTTGCAGTGCGTATGTCCGATAAGCACCGTAGTGGAAGTAGTTTCTGGGACAAATGTGAGAAACGCGAGCACGTCCACAGCTATGCTCAATACCAATGGCATGCGTACCGAGATATGGGCCCGCGTTGTAGAACATGATTCTCAGATAGAGATACCAGGGACCGGAACAGCATCCACATGTGCCAGTGAGTGAAGTTATTCTCATGAGCACTGCAAGGTGAGAACAACATGGCAGTGGTCATGGACGAGCGGGAAATTGTGACTCCACGCTTGGTCAAGACCACTGCAAGGATGCACACCGGTAGCAGAGTATACCATTCCGGTTTACCCAAGCGCGAAGTTAGGAAGAGTGGCGCACATGCAGATATCGGATAATTCTCGCCCACAGAAGTTGGGAAGCATTTGTTTCGATATGTTCAAATTCTGAATCCTCTGCTACCCGGCTTTGTATTATTGTGCGTAAGTGGCGATATGCGCGTTCGGCTTCTTGGCTTGCGGGATATGTCTTCATGGTTCGTCTGTTTTGTCTATCAATCTGCACAGAACCTAGATAGGGCACATCGAACGTTATCAGCGGGTATTGTATGCGTCAGAAACCATTGTGGTACACCGTGGGATTCAATAATGTCTGCAGATGAGCCTTGAGTCAGCTGAACAGATGTAGGCACGATAAGTTCGTAAGACGGGGGAAGAATGTAGCATAAGCATGCTTAGTTCCGAGCGAGTGCTCTTGGAGTGCATACGAGCAAGATCTCACCGCGAGCCTCGGAATGACGGAAAGATGACGGCTTTGTTCAAAGCAGATGATGCGCCATTGTTTCCGAACAAACGGGATGTCCGCAGTCGTAGAGCTCTGCGCCCGAGGGGTCAACTGCAATAGCCACTCACTGATTCGTTCTGAAGGCTGTTGGAACGTTTAGTACAGATATGCTTCATTGAATCGCTTGAGCAGCGTGTCGGAAACGAAGATAACGCCTGGTGATTGCCCGCTCGTCAGCGACAAACTATCGCTTGAACACGGGCCGTGTCTACGGCTGAGTGTAGGTGAGCCGAAGTCTATGAGGCACATGTCACTTACACCTTGATCTCTCAAAACATCCCGTTCGCAAGGAGCATTCAAGCTGTGGCTCAGAGGACCGGTTTGTTCAGCCTTCTGCGTACAGGCGAGTCATTCAAGGCCTTCACCGCGTTTCTTCGATGCTAATAGTGCGCAGGGGCAGCATCAGACGACTGCAGCCGTAGCATTTGCATAGCATCACCGATTGAAGGCGTTGGGCGAAGACGTTTTCCATACCTGTACGATGAAGCGGTGTTCGGGCATGCTAGAGAGCAAGACCGCGGTAAATGTTCACACCCAAGCATATTTTGTCGTTCAACATACCACTGCCAACGCCATTCATTCCAGCTTCGAATCCGACAGTTGAAGGTTGGCTACTTTGTGGTCAATCGAGTACCACTGAGAGTACATCTCTGCTCGTTTGAAGGGCATAGCTGAGGGCATACCTGTCGGTTACGCGCCCTTGGCGGCCGTCAGAAACTCTCTCAGAACGCCGTATTACTCACCTCCCATAGCATCTCCGCTCGCAATTTTAAGCTTCCTCACTCGAGATACGATCTCGTCTATGTGATATCACTCCCAGCGCAGTCTTGTGATCCCCAGAAGAGGTTCGTATGCCAGCATCGCCAACAGCGACTATGATGCAGAAGAGGGGTGGGATGGAGGATGATGACTGAAAACGGGAAAAGGGAGACATAACCGCGGGTTTCTGATACGACAATCCTGGCCGAGAGGAAAGCTGTGGGGTCCTGTTGTGATTTGGACCGTGTTCACGAGAAGGGTGACACGAGATCATCGTGGTGGATGACAAGGGACATCAGAAAGGTATCGGACGCCTTTTGACCTGGCTTGCTCCTTACCTCGAACCTCGACCATTCGGGGGCGGGCATCGTTTCCCCTCTTTCACGACTCGCCGTCTTTTCTATCGTCGCCGACGTCGTCTGCGATGCCCGCCAGGACGCTCTCACCGCTCGTAGCCGCTGATAGAGCATCGCTGTCCCCAACGCGTTATAATATGTATTCCCCTCCCTATCCTCCACGCGATATTTACAGTGACGCACAACGACATCGCGCCCGTGGACAAGACGGCCCTTTCGACGCGTTCGATTCAATAGCTGCCCAGGCCAATCACAATCCTTTGACGACCCATAACTATGCTCGCGCGTTTCCCCCTCCAATGCAGCGCTCAAGCCATGCTCAATGGCAGGTGCATGCGTTACAGCTAGCTAACGACGCCCCTACTGTTTCGGGATGGCTCCCACACCCTCCTCCATTGGTTAGAACACGACCGCCTCCAGAGGTCTTGCACAAGGTGTGGATACTCGATTGCCAGTCATGCGGGACATTCTTGACCAATAGAGGGATGAGGGTGAGTGACGACTGAGAACCCAGATAAGCAGGGTGCAATTGAGAGGTCAATAATTTCACACAGGCTGTTCTTCTCCTACGGCCAACCGTCCCTTTGTATTCCACGGATGCATTGCCTATCAATTGCTCCGCACAAGCTATGACTGCAAATTCACCACCAACGCCAGCTCAAGCATCCTCGGATGTGCAAGGCTCCAGCGTTTCGTCTATTTCTGACCGCAGGACTTGCGAATGTCTCACTCAGACGTTGTGGTGCCATGGCTGCGGTGCCAGCGTCGGCTACATGATCGTGGTCCCCTGCATCCGCTGCACCTCTTCGACGACGGCAACGAACCGCACGACAAACGGCCACCGATTCGTGTTCTATTCGGGCGAAATTGTCGCCAGCGAAAGGCATCATGTCGCCGGTGAAAGTGGTATTGTCGTACCTGCGTTCTCCCCTCGCTTGTCCTCATCACTGCCGAATATGCCTTCCGGTGCGACTGCGTCTCTCCTTATGCCCTCGACTCCGACAGGCCAATATCGGGATCCAGGACGTGGAACTATGGTACTTTCGGCTTCGCGCGGAGACAACTTCAATGTGTTGGATCCCCCAGTGTCGCCCAGCAGCCCTAATAGTATCGACTCGCCGCCACCGTTAATTCCTGTCACCCCGCCCCCAAGAGTCCTCTCACATTCTCGCGCGGCATCCGGCTCGAATCCGCAAGGATTGCAACCGCTGAAGCCTGGGGATTTTCTATACTGGCATCAGCTGGTCAGAAGCGGGGAGATTCCTGCCGTCGTCGACGATCCCCGAGCCCGGAACCCTGATATGCATCCCGAGGACGAACTCCCACCGCCCAAATTTGAGTCGGGTATCATCCCGCAGGCTCCGAGACGGAGACTCGCGCCAGTGGCCGGACGCTGATGAAAGCCTGCCTTGGCGAGAACCTACAACATCAATGACCTCGTCACGACCTTTCATGTTTTTATCATATATATTGGGACTTTTAGCGCAACCGCCTCTCCCGTTTTGTCTATCCGTTCTTTTCACACCCACATTGCAGGGAACCCTGTCCTTTATGTTTTCCCAATACCCAATACAACTACGCGTGTATCGTAGCCTACAAAAGTGATATCCTTGTTTTGTATTTAACCTGTATACATAGTTCGTCGTCTGTTCGCAACTGTTCGCATTGTCTGCGCACCGCATACATACACATACGGATATCGTGCAGCACAGCGCACTGCGACGGCTCCGAACCCGAGTCAACCACAGGAATTACCTTATCGATGCGGGGCCGGAACTCTCCGTATGACGAAAGCCGCCCGGGTCCTTGCCTTCATAAGCGCAACGGCGTGGCCATCACTCCTCTCTCTCCTCAACCACCACATCCTACAGTTACAACACCCCGCTACGTGAGTTGTTCTCCGCACACCGCAAAACACGCGAATCTCATCGTGTATCGTTCTTCGTGCAGCATGCAAATCTTTGTGAAGACCCTTACCGGCAAGACGATCACCCTCGAGGTGGAATCGTCCGACTCCATCGAGGCCGTAAAGACCAAGATCCAGGATAAGGAGGGGTAAGTCTAAGCTGCGGACGCGTCGACCACCGTATTGATGGTTCATCGGTCACCCATAGCATCCCCCCTGACCAACAGCGTTTGATCTTTGCCGGAAAGCAGCTCGAGGATGGACGTACTCTTTCTGACTACAACATCCAGAAGGAGAGCACTCTCCACCTTGGTGAGTGTCAGCATTCCTTGGTGCTATATATATATGCTCACCTTGCCTCAGTCCTCCGTCTTCGTGGAGGCATGCAGATCTTTGTTAAGACCCTGACGGGCAAGACTATCACTCTCGAGGTTGAATCCTCTGACTCGATCGAGGCCGTCAAGACCAAGATCCAGGATAAGGAGGGTATCCCCCCGGATCAGCAGCGATTGATCTTTGCCGGCAAGCAGCTTGAGGATGGCCGCACCCTCTCTGATTACAACATCCAGAAGGAGAGCACTCTTCATCTCGGTGAGTAGCAGTATCACCTGCTCACGCGATCTAGCCTAACGAACATGATATTTGCAGTGCTCCGCCTTCGTGGAGGCATGCAGATCTTTGTCAAGACCTTGACGGGTAAGACGATTACCCTCGAGGTCGAGTCGTCGGACTCCATCGAGGCCGTCAAGACTAAGATCCAAGACAAGGAGGGTATCCCTCCGGATCAGCAGCGTCTTATCTTCGCCGGCAAGCAGCTCGAGGATGGCCGCACTCTCTCGGACTATAACATCCAGAAGGAGAGCACTCTTCATCTAGGTGAGTTGTTCAAAAACCCCGTCGCCTTACTGGGGACTAACATTATTGTTCAGTTCTTCGTCTCCGTGGAGGCATGCAGATCTTCGTGAAGACCTTGACGGGCAAGACCATCACGTTGGAAGTCGAGTCCTCCGACTCCATCGAGGCCGTCAAAACGAAGATCCAGGACAAGGAAGGTATCCCTCCGGACCAGCAACGTCTTATCTTCGCCGGCAAGCAGCTCGAGGATGGTCGCACGCTTTCTGACTACAACATTCAGAAGGAGAGCACCCTTCACCTTGTCCTTCGTCTCCGTGGTGGCCAGTGAGGGTCTGACGTAGTCGTCTTGTGTTTGCGCCCGTGGCGTTTGTTCATCTGTACTGTAGCTCTTTCATGTATACTATTGTGAGTAGTATATCAACCCAGCGTTTGGTGGTTACTATGATTTCCTTCAGGGCTGTGCGTGTCCAGCGGCCCGTGGGTACGTCTGCCTGTGGTCACCTGCATCTTGATGACTTTAATTTCCCCGAAATCTCGACACCAGCGCTGCAATTACGAGGAAGTGGAGAACGCCCTAGCGCGATGTGAAACTGCGAGATTGATTAGCCATATGAGGTATATCCTCTCCCTGCCGTGGCTGGCCTTTCGCTGTGCGCTGGTGACCGACAGCAAGAATCAGGACGTCGGAAGTGGAAGACAGCTTCCATGACCTCTGTTTCCTCTTCGCCGTGAAGGATGACAGCCGCTTGTATCCGCTGTTCACGCAACCGTGAACCGACACACACGCGTAAACTCTCCCGCCGGCCACTGCGCACCCCGCCACCTCATAGGTAAGTCACCTATTTGGGAACGGGTTTGCGCCCTCTAGTCATGGCGCCCGAGGCTTTGCCCGCGAACGGACTGAATCTGACATTTGTTCCAGATGGAAGTGTTGGTGGCCTCTGCCGGCCTTTCCAAGATGGACGCTAGTCTATTTTGTGACAACGGTTAATTCACTCGTCACGGCGAATATCCGCCATTCAGGCCGCCCTGCACGCGAGTACCCAGGCTGGCTGTGAATTCCGGGTTTCCCAGATCCTGCGCGTTTGTCCAGCGGTGAGTACATATATCCCAGGCCGTCGCTCGTCGCGAGGCAGAATCCCCTCTGGAGTGATTTGTCCATTCTTTCCGTATTTCTTTGCCTTTCCCTGTGCGTACGCTGTCAACTCGAATGGCTACCGTTGCGTTTAATGTGCGAGCCACTTTTGGGGCGTTGCTCGTCGGCGGGGTGATTTCCACGTTGTAAGTCGATCCCCGCGTGGTTTCTTGGTTCGCCACCTGACGAGAGGATTAATTTGCTAGTCTCTCTGGTGCTGTATCCATGCAGGCGTATTTATATGCTCGTACCTTTCCGAAAGATAGGAGCGCGGTTAAATTTTTGGTGAGAAGCATGTTATGCTCTCGCGGCCGGTGCTCAATTTCGTCTCGATCAGGTTTCTGTAACATGGTGCGTGGAATCAACAAACACATATCCAAACATTCACCTAAGAACTTGTTCCAGGCTATTGGATGTTTTCCACAGTTCCATGGTCGCAATGTCGCTCTGGGAATATCTCATTGCCGGGTTTGAAAGCCCTACCGTCCATGACAAAATTTTCTGGTATTTGGTTCTCCAGATATTGATTGACCTTGCCACTAAGTTTTCTATGTAGGTCACTAGGAGTAGGTCATTTCTCCTTGCGCATGGTGTACGTTGTATTGACGACTCGTAGATGACAGTAGCGAGTACAGTAAGGGTTTCATATCATGGTGTGACAGAGGAGATGCTAAGCGAACTGATTTAGGCAATTCTCACTTTCCTAGTCCACTGGTAAGAAAATGTTCTATTTGCCATGATCGAGGCACTAAATTCTCTTCCAAGCTTTTTCGTTCACCGACTTTACAAGCGTGAGCAGATTGGACCAATGTCTACGCGTCCCACTGAATCATTTTGTCTGTAGTGAGCAAGGGCAAACTGATCTTGGCACTGCCTATAGTAAGCTTATTGGTCTCACTGGCGGCACTGCATGTCACATCGCGCACTATTCTGATCCCTGTTATCTATAGGCATCTGTGGCACTGTTCCGACTAGGTATGCGTTTTACTTGCTCCCTTATACACATTTACTGAGTACTTCGAGTTTAGCGGCCGCATGTGGTGCGTATTGTTCCTCGTGATTTATGTCAAAAGATTGTTGACCGCGTTTTGACCAGTCACAACTGCGGAGATGTGAGGCGTCATGTTTGTTGAGAATCCCGTTCATTCTGTCTAAACGCATGTTTAGGATTCGGTTGGGAAGCTTCGCTTTGTTCTTGCACCAGTTCCGAGTGAGGCTCTGTTCTAATCTTCATTCAAACCCATTTCGCTAACTCTTTACAGTGGGTGTTCACCCTCGGTCTTGTGCTTTCATCGGTTGCAGATGTCCTCATCGCTTCCGGCATGTGCTTCTATCTGAAGCAGAACCGCACAGGCTCACGCGAGTACGCATGTTTCATTATACTTGCAAGATCCGCATTAAACCAGGCCATATAGGTTGGATCGTGTCATCGACTCTGTCATATACTACACCATTGAAAACGGTATATTAACGAGGTACGATTTAGCTCAGCGCTCAGACGGTAAAGCCACGTTATTAACAGTTTCCTAGTATCGCTACGATTCTTTCCCTGATATTCGTACGCATTTTACATTTGATAGCCCAACCTGTTTCAGACTAACGTTGCATCATGTAGTGGCTCGCGATGCCCCACAACCTGGTATACATGGGGATGCACTTCGCCATTAGCAAACGTGAGTTACTGTACCAACCTTCCGCCTCACATTGCCGCTGATCCAATGACAGTATATGCCAACTCACTGCTTGCTTCGTACGTTGCCTGCCGCGAATGTCTATCGCTGTCACTCACCCGTGTTTCAGATTGAACGCCCGTACGACTCTCCGACAAGTTCAGTCATCCATTAGCGGTCAACGGCCATCGATTGGACAAGCATTCCCCACCAGTGCTAGGCGATTTTCCAGATATTCCGTTGTAAGGGGACATTCATTTTCCATGCTTGCATTCTCAGCTGACGGACGACGGGATGTCCCCTTGCAGACAGGAACAAAGGTGAGTACCAGTTTCTTTTTTTTCTTATTAACGTCGTTCCGATGCCGATACTTCGTTACAGCTTGAGATTAACGTGGAAAAGACTATCGACTGCATGGTCGAGGAGGACGGTCCGTACACTCCTGGATACAAACTCAGTGAAAGATCTTTTACTGAGAGCACGCCTCGAAAAGAGGCCTGGATGGCGTCCTGATTGTGTTTCGTTTGCCGCACGATCCCTAGCATGACCCCTCGGACCTGACAGCCCCTTCGCGACTGTTGTATGAAAGCGGACCCTGCCCGAACTTACCCTGTAAAAGTAATACCTGTGTAGTACCTCATGTCCTTCGCTTTGGCTTCCGGTGACTCCGTACGCCTCTAATCTCACTCATTTGAATCACAGCTACTTCTATCGACTTTTAGTGTGGCTTCGCTGCCGGTAATCCGAGGTTGCTAACGGGCATGGTGGAGTGCGAGGTGTGGCTGAGGGCAGGTCGGCAGGCGCATTAATTCCCGTGCTGTCCCTGTGCGAATGCCTATTCACATCCGGCGTGAGGGACCGCAAGTCGTTCATCTCCTACGGCCAGCTGCGCATATTTAACTGGTGTACTCCCCCTTTGCCCTCATGGCCATCTATCCTGAACTCTACCACTTGACACAAACCAGGAATGTTCGGAAGCTGCTTTCCGTCGTTGATCGGAAAGATAAAAGAACGCAGTCTCGTTTATATTGTTGCTGAATATCCGCATGAACTGCGCTCTTGCTCCTACGGTAGTTATCGAGAATTACCGCAGGTGCATTTATAAGCGCAGGGCCCCTTGGCTGACGTACAGGCAGCAAGTCTAGGTTACCACTTTCAGAGATCCAAGATTCTTGAAACAAGCAAACAGCGGAGGATCAGCGAGCAGCACTCTGCAGTGCGAACGAATGCGAGGTGTGGAGAGCAGGACCAAGTTGGGAAGAAGCCCGATCTGGATCACGTAGATGCGCGCAGCGAGAATCAATGCGAAGCGCTGCTGTGTGTTTGCCATGCTGCTTGGCGCATGATCTCTGAAGTCCTCTGATTACTTGCATCTAGTGGGTCTGTATCTTTCATTCCAGGACACCGTTGAATACGATCGAAAAGCGAACGAAGCAGATTTTCAGAGAGAAGAACGCCAACTCGCAACGCCAACAGTACAGCAGAGAGAGATAAACATGGACAGAGCAGTCTTGCTGTAAACGCCCAACCCCCCAGGCTTACCACCAAGCATCCGAAGGTTCCGTTTACGGCACGAGGAGGCAAGGTGTTTGCCACGACGCGTACACACTCAGAGCTAGGGGTTGTTAGTACAAAATGCCTCCTCCGACTCGCCAGCTGTTCTTCCATACCCCACTCGTTCCACTAGCGCATCCTAACTCGAGAGAATGATGCATTACCACGCACAACCGACAATGGAACACCTTCGACACGCCCCGGAGCCGCTACCCCATCGACGGGGCCCGCCGCACTATCAGGCTGAAAGCCTGAAGCCTTCTTTCTCCCGCACTTCATCCAATAGTACAGGCCGATATGCCGCACCGCCCGCTATACCGCGAAGGTCGCGCACATCCGCCCCACACGACTACGTCCGCCTCAGACTGGATGGCGAGCCGTGGTCACAGATGGCTACGACCTACGCCTGGGTCATGGACCAAGAGATCTCGGAGATGTCGCGACGAAACGACGAGAGCGTCCAATGGATCCGGCGGCAGCAAGAGCGCGATCGACGGGAGCGCGTTAGGTTCCCGGGGGTAGCACCCGACCACCGATTCTACGTGAGGATCTTGGACGAGCTGGACGAGGCCGAGGACAGGCATCGACAGCGGATCAGAGGGGAGAGGGTCAGGCTGCAGGCTGCATATCTGCAGCAGGAGATGGATGCTGCTATCCACGAGGAGCTTCGGAGGCTGAAGGAGAGAAGACATGAGACGGACAGGTATCGGGCGGCCTATCACAGGCGGAAGGTCCTGGAGGAGGAGAGGGAGAAGGAACGCAGAAGACAGGAACACGAGAAGACTCACCGCGCCGAGCTCGAGAAGACAAGATGGAAGGAGTACGAGGATCGGTGGACACACATCACATCCCCCGAGGGCGCATCGGAAGTGTTGACCTTCGAGACGGTGCCTTGGCCGATGCTGCTCCCGCCTCGAGTGGTCGACGACGTTCGTCCCGCCCGGATCGCCATGTTCGTGCTGTCCGCCCAGCATTCGGAGGGCCAGTCGATGAAGGATCGCGTCAAGAGTGCCCTGCGTAGATGGCACCCCGACCGCTTCAGTCGCCTTCTTGTCAGAGTGAGCGAGGGGGATAGGGAAAAAGTCGAAGAAGCTGCGGGTATAGTCGCGCGGTGTCTTAGCAATCTTCTTGAGCGAGCAGGTTAGGAGGACAAAATCGTGAGCATATGAGCCGAGAATCACTGAATGTTAGCTGACGATACTTCTCGATAGATGCGATAGCGTTCGCTGACGCATCCCACTCCCCCGACACGTATCCTGTCAGGGTCAAGAACCCGAGCAGGTCGTATGTCGAAGAAGCATGCTCTTCGGGCAAAGCTTATAGAGCGTAGGCATATGTAGGCTCACGTCTGACCTCATCCTTCCTTAATATGAAGTGGATGAGCAAGGGCAGGGGGGACACCACAGAACCAAATCAGAGCAAGATGCCGGTCATCTTCATGTAGCAAGAGGGAACTTACTGTACTATTACGCGACCATATGAATGTCAATATGAATGCAAAAAATCTTCTGCCTTCTCGAATGTGTAATAGCCTGTAGTGGAGTGCAGCCCTTTGCTAGATAGATAGTGGCAAAGAGGAAGTTTGGCAACCGCGCGGGCGTCTACGCTTGTTCGTCGTTGACATCACGTCGGTCACCATCCGCTCCGGAGACCTTGAAACAGAACATGCACAATTGAGCGAAGCAGCCGAGATGGACGTTGGTGGACAAAGTGCGAGTGAGTACTAGCGTTTCTCGATATCTCTCTCGCATACCGCAGTTTCAAGTATCTCGACCATGCCACGGAATGCGTTCGCACACAATAACGTTCGATTGAGTTCATTCTTCATCCTCGTACACGTCCACTTACAGCCGTTATGACCATCTAGTTACTAAATGCCGCATGTTCATCACGAACTCAAGACCGGCAGCGGCACGTGGCTTTGTACACCGAAACTCAAGATCATCCTCCGGTACACGAGGGAGATTTCTGCATCTTGGACAGCAACTCCCACCAAGTGACGTCGCCTACAGGTGGTCTACCTTAACGGTCACTCCCATAGCAAGAGTCTATTTCTCCAGCTATACCAGTCAACGGCAGCTCAGTTAAACGAGAAGAAAAGTTCGTCCGTCCCCGCCACCATGCAAGAGAACGACTCTGTTTCTGGTCCGGACATCGTAGGCTCCTCGACACCTCGCAACGATTTCGTTATGGAGCGCATCGTGATGGTGCAATACACACCGTTATCCGCCCAACTGTCGCGCAACCCAGACTCGATCAAGACGATGGCGCGCGAGGTCATAGGATGTGAGTGATCTGCTGCTCTGACACACTCCCATGACACCGAGCTCGACCCCAGCTATACATGATCTGCGCTACGAGGCGCATGTCCTCCACCGCGACATCAAAGACAACACTATCATGCATACCGTCCGTGACGGCGCAGACCACTTCGTGCTCATCGACTTCGATCGCTCTGTCGAAGTGAACTCGGACGGGCAGCCGAAAGAGGAGTCCTTCCCGCCTTACCGAACTCCAGCTCTGCCATTCATGGCTTGGGACATGGTCTTGCCTGCGAGAGATGCAACCTTCACACCGAATCAATCGAGTCACCGACCGTGGCCCGTCGATTGCGTCAGACACGACTTTGAGTCGTTGTTCTGGCTATGTCTGTGGTATGGCATCAAGACTCGCAACATGCTCAGGCTCAACAGGATGTTTTCTGTCTTCAAGCTGATGGCTTCGGTCTCCCTGAACCCTCTCGCAGACTGGTTATCGGGAGGAGAGTATGCGCCCTTTCACGATCGAAAATCCCCTCTGTTTCATGATTGGGAGTGGCTGGACGCTATGCCTCTGTCTGCTTCCTACGAACACCTGCGCCAGTGGTTCGTAGCCTTCAGCTCGTGTTTTGCAGCGGGTTATGCTGCGCGGCGGGCGTATAGAAAGTCGCTGAAAAGCAAGAGCGAGGCTCAGGCAGTGCTCGACGTGCCGGTGGAGGCATATGAGACCTGGTTCGGGCACGTTACGCGAGACGCGCTCATCCGATCTTTGGATAACTTCGACCTTGGCAACTTCGACTACGAAAAGACCTCTCCCTGGGGTGCGTGGTTCTTTACATCGGAAGAGTGATCAGCCTCGACTATCCAAGTCCAACCCCGTGCTGTCCAATTCATTTCTTGCTGCCTGGTAATCTCTGAGGTTGACGATATAGCCGAAGTGTTTGTACTTATCTACCTGTGCGCTGCTGCGATTATCTACTTGTACTATATACGTCAGTCGCGCAGCACTGCTCGCTGTGCACGCCCGTCTGCCAACCAATGTATGATCTCTCCCGCTCACAATATTCTACTGTGCCGCAAATCCCACTATGGGAACCATTTCGCGTCGACCAACTCCGCTGGACAGACAGCTGCCGAAAACTTGCGTGATATCCCGTGCTATTCCCATCCGCGCTAAGCCTGCAGCTCAAGACCGAGTTTTCACAGCTGGGAGCGGCAGCCAGCCTATCACTGCTCTGGTTTTTCCCTCTTCCTCCTCTCGTCTGCACGGGCATCAAGGGGAAGCGTTGGTACGAGCCCAGCTGCCCACCTATCGTCGCTGATAGCCGTCCTTACGACATATCACTACCTGCATGTCGTTGCGACCACCACTACATCTGCACGGTTGGCTCGCCTCCAGCGGACAGACGGCACTCGCGACGAAGCTAGTCACCCGTGCGAAGCGTCTTCCCTCCAGATACCGAAGAGCGACCGCGTTTCAATCTCATCTCCACGTCACCTCGCTCGTACCAACGTGTTCTGGGACTAGCAGGTGGTTAAGAGCGTCTGAAGGCACCGCTTTGAGCTCTGTACAAATGGCTACTCTTTCGTCGCGCCGTCCGCACACATCCTCTGCGAAAGGGAAGGAGCCTGAGCGACGCACGGACCACGACCACGAACACAACCACGAACACAACCATGAAGACGGAGAAGAGTCCTCGCATTCACATTCACATTCGCACTCACATTCTGTCTTTGGCGGACACGCGCATTCACACGGAGAGGGAGGGCATGGAGATGCAGAGAAGGTCGTTGCAGCGTTGCGGGGTGCAGGTGCGCGAACCAAGTCCTCCTCACATCCCACTATTCGTACTCACCCGCGCACACAATACCAGGGGACCGCGGCAGTCGAATTACGCTGATTGGTCTAGCGTCCAATGTCGGCTTGACAGTATCGAAGGGCACAGCAGGATGGTACATGAACTCTGCATCGCTCCTGGCGGACGCGGGACACACAGCTGGAGGTACGCTCCCCTCCGTAGTAGTCCGCCCACTCGCGTCCATGAACTGACAGCACGCGAGTAGATCTCATAGGGGACCTCATCACTCTGTTCTGCTGGAAGCTCTCTCGACGACCGCCGACGGAGGTCTATCCGTACGGGTTCGGAAAATTTGAAGTGCTGGGCACGGCAGCGGTGTCGCTGCTCTTGACAGGTGGAGCTCTTGGCCTGGGGTTGCATTCATTGTCGCTGCTTCTGCAGTCGGTGTCGCAAACTGCTGCTACACTGCCTGCAGGGATGCTGCACGACATCCTTGTCAACGTCACGGAAGTCGCTCAGAATGTATCGGCAGCGGGAGCTGAGCACTCCCATTCGCACGCACATGCGCACGGCGGACATGGACATGCGCTCGACCCGAACGCAGCGTGGTTCGCAGCCGTGGGTGTGCTTGCGAAGGAGGTGTTATACCGTGCGACGAAGAAGGTGGCAGACGAAGAGGGTAGTCCCGTGCTACACGCGAACGCGCTGCACCACCGGAGCGATGCATGGTCCAGTCTCGTAGCGCTAGTCGCGATCCTGGGGACATGGTGGTGGCCACACCTCCCGCTCGATCAGTTTGGAGGTAAGAATTCCGCAGACATTTTGTGGAGGCGCCTCTGACGTGCTGTCGAAACCCCGTGCAGGCCTTCTAGTCTCTTTCCTCATCGTACAGCAAGGCTGGGGTATCATGGTCGGCGCTCTCAAACAGCTGACCGACGCGGGTGTGAGCACGCAGACACGCAAAACACTAGTCCGTTCCCTCGACCCGCTGCTATCCTCTGCAGCATCGCCCAGCGAGAAAACACTCCTTGCTATCAAGGACCTCCGTGCACTGCGGGCTGGTGCTCTCATGTTCGTTGACCTTACCGCGAGGGTCCCGAGTACCCTCAGCGTTGCGGAGACAAGCGCCCTGGAGGCCACTATCGAACGCACTCTCAAGCGCGCGAAGAAGGAGATAACTGAGGTCAAGGTCAAATTCGAGCCTGTGGACGCTGGGAAGTCGTCATAGTTGTGCAGTCGTGTCTTGTGTCTGGAGCCATGGACGGAATACTTGTAATACATCTGTATCGCTAGTCTACTATCGCTGGATAATTGTACATTCTTATCTCAAGGCTCCCCACCGCCTTAGACTCGAGTGCGAAAACTTCTGGGGATCCTCGATACAGGTGAGTGCTCTGTGTGCTCCTCGCAGGCAAACAGGTCTAATTGGATAGAGTTTGGGCGTTGCAGCTGCCTGCGCCACAAAGATCTAGGCACCGCACTCGGTCCTCACGTGGCAAGTGTCGGTATGCCGAAATGAGGGAAACGTCGGGTACGCCGAGTTTACTCCTCCCATCATCGGACTGAGCTCGCAGACTCGAGTAGCACGCTGGCACCCGCTTACCCTCGCACTCCCACATGCGATGTCCGTCCTTACTCACATGCTGCCGCAAACGGCCTCCACCGCGTCCCATGCTTTCCTCAGCAGCTGTCGTGTGCTCCGACGGGCTATCGGTTGTGTCCTGTTGACGTTCGAGTGAATGAAATGTTAGAAAACTCGAGCGCGGCGGGCAGTTCGTTGATCTGGACGTCGCCACCCCGCTTCCCTCTCTTTTCTTCACCCCGGCCGAACGTACGAGCCAATCTGGCCCTTGGATCTGTCGCGTCTGCACAGTTTTCTGGCTTTCCTGCACTCGACGTGACTGTATAAGAGTACCACGCGCTGGACATGGTCCCCCACTCCCCTCCCTCACCCTTCTGACAGAGACAGTGGTCGAGTACGCTGGTCGAGCCTTCATCATCCTCTGACGACTGTGCAAGCATGCCCCCCGACGCGCAGAGCAGCGCACCCCGCATTGACAGCGCGAGCCTTGTTGACCCCGCTCTCCATTCGCCCCAGATTATGGAGATGCTGAACAGTGACCTCTCCCGTCCTCTCCTGGGTGCGTGCAAGATATTTTTGCAAACACTCGCCTGATAGCTGACATTAGCTCTTCAGAGTACATCGTGGATCGTGTAGTCGATGTTGTTGATTACGCCTTGGGCCGTCCGTCAAGCACCATTCGCGGACGTACCAATTCCCGTGGGACACCGACCAAGGAGTTTCCAGCGTTCGCGAAGCTCGTTATCGAGAGAGCCGGCATCCAAATGCCTGGGCTACTGGGCACCCTTGTTTACCTCGACCGTGCAAAGCCCCACTTGCAGCTCTCGCTGGAGGAGTGGGCATGCGAGAGGGTCTTCCTTGGAGCTCTCATTTGTTCTAACAAGGCGCGTCACACCAGCGAACATATGCTAGCTGCGTTTTTGCTAACCTGCCCTTCCAGTACCTAAACGACTCCACCTTGAAGAACGTACACTGGTCAATGTGCACCGGGCTCTTCAACAGACGAGATATTGGCCGAATCGAGCGCGAGTTCTTGGACGTGCTCGACTTCGAGCTGCGCATGTCCGAGGCAGACATACTCGCGCACTACAAGGCCGTCATGGCCCTACAGCGTCCGAGAACCGCCCGACCTCGCATGTCGACCCTGTCCCCCACAATCCCCACCCTCCCCCGCTCGACAGTCCGTCCCCGTTCGGATTCGGACTCGTCGACGTACTCGGACGACTCTATCTCATCGGAGGACTCGCTCCCATCCACGCCGCCCGAGTCCGCTATGGACCTCGACGCGCGCGTCCGCTCGCCCTCAGATGCCTCTGTCTACTCTTATGAAGAGGAGGAGGAAGACCTCCGGGACGGCCTGCCTCGTCTCCTCTCGCCTCCCCCGAAAGAGAAGACGAAAGGCGAGGCTCCTGCCCTCCCACGATTCTCCTCCGCATTCAACCTCCTCCGCAACGTCCCTCGATTTCACGCCACATCATGAATATTCCTCCTCGCTAGAATTCACCCTGCCGTCCCCTCTTTCGTCGTTCTATGGATCACCTCTCTCATGTATTCACGACACTATTTATCGGTCGATGTTTTCATAGGTACTATTCTCGTGCGCCCCCTCTTGTCTTTTTACCCCGCGCATGCATGGTGTTCTTTCTTTCTGTATAGTACGTCTAGACCTTTTGGGATTTGCTTGGGTATATCCAGGCTATGTTGCTACATCTTTATCACAACTATCTGCTCGAGAAAGAGCCCACAATGTTTCTATACATCCGCTACAGAAGCACAATATGTTTCTTTGCAATGCAGTGCAGTCCTCGTGTGTGCCGCTGAAATACGGAATTCGCTACACGCCGCGGGGCTTGAGATAAACGGGCAGCGTGCCACGCTTGGTAGTGAAGATCTCGCAGATCTCGTTCTCGTACGAGTCGAAGCGTGATCGATCGGCGACGACCACGTCGTACTGATGGAGCACCGCGCACATAACAGCCCGCATCTCCATCATCGCGACGTTCTTCCCCACACACACCATCGGGCCCAGCGAGAACGAGATGAAGACGTCGCGGTTGGTGACCACTGCGTCCTTCGAGATGGTATCTCCCGTGGGGAGCGTGTAGTTGTCCTGTACGAGCCAGCGTTCGGGCCAGAACGCGTCGGGGATGGGCGAGTAATGTTGCGGGTCACGGTGGACGGCGTACCCCCAGGGCGACACCTGCGTGCCTTCCGGGATGAAGTACGGGCCCACCATCTTTCCACCAGACCCTTCCTCCACGCGCCGTTGAAGCCCTGTCAGGACCGGCGGGTAGAGGCGCAGGGCCTCGTTGATGCAGGCATTCAGATAGGGCATGTTCGCTTGGTTCGTGAGGTCTGCGATCGGGTCGGCGCCGTGCGGATATGCCTTGTCTACTTCGTCGCGAAGACGGGTGAGATACTTTGGCTGGGTCAGGAGGAAGTACCATAGGTGGCTGAGGGCGGTGGCAGCTGTGTCGGATCCGGCCTGTGAGAGTGATATATGTCAGTCTTGGCCCAGAGAGGATGAGGTAGATACTGACAATCACGGCGAGCTGGCCGTCTGTTGCGCAGAGCTCAAGGCTGGGGCGTACGGGCTCGAGACCTTCCTCGTCGATCTATAGTGTGTGTGAGTTTCACAGCCTCAGACCAGGGTGTTAGCTTACCAGGTGGTAGAAAAGATCCTTCTCCTTGGACCCCGCGGCAACCCGTGCCTCGACCGTTGCCTCTCCGACCACCTTCATCTCATCCCAAGATTTGGTCGCACCAGGAAGGTAAGACAAGAAAGGTAGAGACCATGGTAGATGGGATATCCACGCCGCTTCGCTAAGCCATTGTAAGGATCTCCGGATGCCGGTCTCGATTATGGCCACTCACGACAGAGCCTGTTCAATCAGGTGGTTCAGCTTATGAATATCGTATCCATTTTTGAGCATCTTGTAGTCATATGTGAACCTATCATCCATCTTAAGCACGAGCATTGACAGAGCGAATATTAGTGAACATACGCCATATGCCCCATGAAGTCAAATCTGAATAAAACTCGGTGAATCAAATCGCCGGGGACTAGCTATGGCCACAGACTTACCCGAAAAATGTCATCCATTGCGAGATATCAACCACCTCACCCTCGCGCTGGCGGAAGGCCGTTGTGAGGTCGGTGACGGTACTCTTGACGAGCTCTTCATAGTACTTCATGCTGGTCGTGTTCATGCCGCGCGCCCACGGACGCCGACGGACGGTGTGGAGGGCCTGGTCGCGCAGACCGTCCAAACTCGTCCCGGCTTCATGAATACGCGTCTGATAGTCTGATGAACGGTGCATTGAGCATGACAGGTCCACGACGTAGCAGAAAAGCGGAAATACTTACATGGACCTCGTGGGAGACCCTTGGGGCCAAGGACGGCACTTGCGATGCCCTCGTTAGTAACAGATACTTCGTTCGGTCCTACGCGAGGGGTAAGCATGGGTATGTATCAAGAATATGGGCTGACCTGTCCGTATGATGTCTGAATTATACTTTTTGTGCAATTCATTAACATAAATATGGGCTTTTCCGCGGCTCGCTACGAAGGCGATCCATCCATTCGAGATCTTGCATAACAGAGGGCCGGGGTATTTCGCCAATGGGTGAAGCGGGGAGAGACGATACGCAATTGTAAACGCGACAATGAGGGACCAAAATGAAATGAACGTGGTAAGGACTGCTCCAAGGAAAGTGGTGAAGTGGGCTCGGACGATGTATACCACGCCAGCGGGAACGCCGGCTAGCAGGAATGACGCTACCGCCACGCGCTCTGGCTCGTAGCGCTTGAAGATGAGATATACGGTCTGTATATTCCGATGAGTTTAATATCGCCGTCACGGTAGGGTAATGGGAATACTCACAAAACTCGTTACGAGAATAGGGAGACTGGCTGGCCAGGTAGGCGAAGCCAAGAGGGTGGTCATGTTGGAGGCAGACGGGGTGCTTTGCTGTCGATTCATTCCCTGGCCCGGACACTTTATAATTGAACTTGAACCCTGAAGATCTTTCCCAGGAGCTAGGCGGCGCTCATTTTGACAAGCTAACGGGTCCATATGGTAAATTGGGCCTTAATTCGGGAGAGGCTTTGGATGAACGCCTTTGGCGGCCTGTAATTGAGTGGAATGTCCAGGGTCCCATCATTGGGCCTGGATTTGACTTGCACTAGAAGGTTGGGATGACGATGAAATCCTGACTGGGTATGTGCGTGCGCTCGGCCTCCCACCGGTATGCCCACGGAAGCTTCCACATGCCTCGGGTGTGAGATCGTGTTCAAGGTTCACCACCTTGTTTGCGCTATCTTCTTCTCGTCTTCGTCGTCTTAGACATCTCAGTTGGTCATTGCTCAGGGTCCTCTTTTGCTCAGGGTATCCCGCGTCCTCTTCGTTTCCCTCTCCCTTTTCCTCGTTCTCGCTATTGTTATCGTCCCTATTCTCGCTCGCATCCTCGTTCTTGTCATTGTTATCGTGCTCATTCTCGCTCGCATCCTCGTGCTCATCTGTAATATT
The DNA here is from genome assembly GCA_022385755.1 of Trametopsis cervina. NCBI lineage: Eukaryota > Fungi > Basidiomycota > Agaricomycetes > Polyporales > Irpicaceae > Trametopsis > Trametopsis cervina. The sequence continues at coordinate 491,263 of MU278353.1, forward strand.
GGCTTTGCTATTATACCAAGTAGGATCAGTTCCTACCTCCTGTAATGAGTGAAAGGGAGCATCAGCAGATATCATGTCACCAATCGTCAGCTGATAGATAGTCACCCGGATATCCCAGTGCCACATTACGTTGGACTCCCGTTGGCCAAAGTTGAGTTCGCACTCAAGGACGCCGATCACTTTCTGTTGCTCCGACGATATGAAGCCTCTGATATCCATGTCAGAGCTGCTGTAAGGCTCCACCATAACTATAAGTAGGTGGTCAGGGAGGAGTGGTGTCACGGATTTGAGGCGGACGCGATAAAGCTTCTTGAGATGGTTTATTGCAGTTTGCCTGGTAGTATACATATAGACATACGTGCTGCTTTCGCTGCACTTCTCCTTCCATGTGTCGCACACGAGTGGGTTGTTATATTCGGCGTGCTTAGTAATGTGCTCGACTGCAAATGCAATGCCGAAACAGAGGAGAGGAGGCTGTCGTCCATTCTTGGGCAAGTATCTTGGGAAAAGTTCGCAGAAACTCACGGACGGTTAATTGGCACAAGGTTCCGTGTACCTGAACTGCATGAATGTGATCTATTCAAACCGGTATGCGAGCAATGGACACTACACCTCATGCGTCGACGGAGAAGGCTCCTTGGGAGGGGCACCGGGGGTAGGCATGGCATCAGGCCCTCATACTGCAGTGACTATGCCTGGAGTATATCTTTGCGTATAGTTCTGGAGTGTATATATGCGTCACAGATAGAGGTGAGAGAGAACCTCACGCGCATTTACGCGCATGGGCGTCCGCAATATGAACGCGTACACGATCACGTGCAATATCATATCTGAATAGCAGTCGTTGAGTGTCGTCGACTTCGTGCAAAATCTCACTCATTCTAAAGCTTCGCTCTTTTGTTGCTGCTATGTCAATGTCTACTAGGTTGGCTTCCAGGCGTCCGGAAGGCTTAGAGTGGAAAAGCTTAGAGGCTCTCCGCGAGAGCTCGAATACCTCGACCAACAAACGACCCGCGGATTAGGTCGCACCAGAGGCTGGCCTGTCTCGTGGACCCAAGAGACGCAATGTAAGGAGCGACACCGACAACGACATCGAAGAAGCAGATGACGAGATCAAGCTCGAGGACATCTCCCCGGGCACGCGCCTGCGACGCGAGTCCAAGGGCAAGCGCATGGTCAACCGCGAGAAGGAGCGGGCTGTTGAGAAAACGGCCAGCCCCGCTTCATTGAAGGAGACAAGCTGTACGTCTTCGTCCACTCTGGATGTTGCAAGCTTTGTGGCCGCTTTCCAAGCTCTATCGCCTGAGGCTCGAAAAGCCTTCCTCAGGACAATCACGCAGGCCGCACCTGAACCCTCAGTGTGGCGCACAGCTCCCGCGTTACCTATGGGCGGAACCGCAGGTGAAAAGCTGGGCCTTGCCACCACCGGAAACCTCCTGCGGGACGTCGTCGAGGCTCCCCTCGCCTCTGCCCGTGGTTGAAAAGGCCGGGTGGATTTCTCTATTGTATAGTTTTCATAAATGACAATGCAGAGTTCTTGTTGAATCTCGGAATACACTACTACACATCCAGGCTGCTGCGCAGGGAGTACTAATACAACGGCGTGATATACCCTGGACGGACCTGCAACCCGAGTCACAGAGGTCGCGACTGGAGGAGCTAGCTTATAATGTTGCGAAACTGGAATGACACGTCGACCGTACGCGCCATCGTGCGGAATGATGCGATCAGTACGCCCGTAAGTCAGTAGTCCCACCTCACAGACTACAGTGCAATGGGTGGCAAGGCATGGCGTATGACGCCAATAGGGCTGTTCTGCAGAAGGCCAGCTCAATGCTACTAACCAACGTATCGTATCTTGAACGCTCCGGCACGGTTACGAGCCTCCAAAGCTGTTGATGACGGCTGTCAAGCATTGCGTGCGGCGAAGGTGATTGCTGACGTACCTCGCAACTCTTCGGCCTCCTCACGCTGTTCGTAGTCAAGGACGAAGCGTTTAAGATGTTGTTGCTCGACTTTGTCTTGCATCTGTGCGGTACGCGTCTGAACGGCCAAAGTCGACTCTGCAGGAATGGCAAGCTGCCGCATCTATGGAAAAGGGGCTTCAGGTCATATACAAGGAGCTCAACTAATTATCGGACTCACCTGCGGCTTGTTCCCACGCTTAGTAAACAACGTAAACTTCATTATACCGGCCTGATCATCCTGTCCGTTCGAGTCCCCAGTATCTTCCGATTCGTCGACGCGCCTCTTACGGACGACTGGCGGTGGTACGGTTTGATCCCATAAGGCCAACGCGGTCTTCTTATCAACCTTTCGCGCATCCGCAGTGTCAGTGACCATCTTAGCCAGTTCCTTGGCAAATTCCGCCTCGTCTTCTTCCGACGGACCGATAGCCTCCTGCGATGACTTCACAAGGACAGCCTCAGGGGAAGGCGCACGTTCGTCCAACTGACGGAAGATACCATGAGAATGATATCTTGCCCATTCCTTGACCGACTCACTGGCGAATCGGGACCGGCGTCACCGTCATCCTCGTCCTCAGCGTCGCGCCGACCTTCACCTTCCTCGTCGTCTTCATCACCACTGTCTTCGCCGCCTGCTGCTTCAACGAAGGTCAGGATGAGTCGAACACGAAAATGGGTCCAGACTTACATCGCGTGTCTTGATATACGACACGGAACATTTCATCTACGGCGACGGCTGCTTCTTCGAGATCCTTGAAGACAACAAGTTTCGGCCTCACCGCCTAGGCCAAGGGTCAGCTGGAGCTCCTGACACGTCGACAACACTAACTTCAAGTGAGTCAGAGAGCATGAAGTCCACATCCATCGGCAACGGGTTTTTGCAAAGTACATAAAACTGCCAGTCGTGACGTGTTATCAGGACGACATGTTTAAGCAGGGCTAGGGTACGTACCTGGAAAAATGTCAAAAAGTTGTCGAGTTTCTTCTGTTGCGTTCCACGGTCAAAGCACATCCCACATGTGTCTAGAAGGACGCAGACAAGGCGGACACGGAAGAAATCATCCGGCATATCGAGTGTGCACTGTTGTCCCGGGAACAACTTTCCCTCCGCTATGGGCAATTTCAGGACAAATGATAGCGAGTGTAATATAACACTCACGATGTCCGAATGTCAACATAGTCCAGAGTGTGTCGAAGATGATACTTGAGCTGAACAGGCGATAGATGTACAGCTCACCAAGATACTTCACAGTCGCAAGGCGGCGCTGGTTTATGGAGTACACGTTCTGCTCAAGCCCTCGTCGAATATCCTCGAGGATCTGATCGACAACAGAGATAGTGAATGCAGGATAGTAGCGTTGTAGATCGTAGGTGAGCATGGCGAGGAGCGCGATGTTGCCGTATTTGACCTTCCAAGGCTTGGTGAAAACTTTGTGCAACGTGCGGCGCACAATTGGGTCGTTCCAGTCCAGTTTACGGATAAACTTGAGGACCTTGTCAATCGTCTTCTTGGTGAGGACGTCGTATATGAGATGTCGGATGAACAGCTCCATGGTAGTTCGTTCCTTCTCTTGCTTCGCTGCACGCTCTGGAGGGTTGCACTATAGCACATACATGATTCCTTGTTTTTTTGAGAGGCAGGAAACTGTTCTACCTGGTAATATGCATTCTCTAACAGAAGCAACTGGCGCTGATCGAGATGTTGCGTAGTCTGCTTCCTTCTCAGGAGCTCAATCTGAAATGAACGTCAGAATCAGAAGGAGGCGATGTAGGAGCCGGCGAACCATCTTCGAGAACGGCTGCTGAGTGTCCTCGCTACGCAAAAGATAACGCCCGCAGCCCTCCAGTAGAAGCGCGAGATTCTCGATGTTCGTGTTAGAAAAGTCATCCAAACAGACTTTGAACATATGCAATATGACGTGTGGAGGTATTATTCGGAATTTAGTTAGATTCGCCAGGAAAGTGATGTTCTAATTTGAGATGAGACCTGCAGGGTCACGAGGATGGATAACAAAGCACACCTTCCTGCGCACTTCTGCTAGCTCTTTAACGACGTTCTTCTTTCGCTGCAGGTATCTGAACTCATCCTCAAGCTGTCAAGGATAATTTCATAAATAACAGAAACCAAAGCGATTTCATGCGAAATAATATGCTTACAACTGCAACCAGGTCAGTACCGATGTCCGGCATATACTTGTTCAACGTTGCGATCAATCGCGAGTAGTGAGGCAATAAGTCTGTTCGGCTCTTCGGAACTTGGCTCATAAACTGCACCTAATGTTAGTTATGATCATACATGGGAGTCAAACATTTCACTTTGACAAGCCTCTTCCTCGACGCCTTGGAGTTCAAGAATGCGAAGTCAACTGCGGCTTGATCAATCAGAGTCCGATTAGTAGCGTCGGACAGCCGAGCGAGAAGTGCCGTTAGTAGCTGGGTTGGGCCTTGGGGTGCCAGCTGAGGTGTACCAGGAGGACTAGGCTTGGGAGAGCCACCGGTAGGTGTGGCCATACTGAGCCGTTGCTCGTAAGATGAGAGGTTAGTTTCTGATGCAGTGCCACTTACCCGTCCTCGTCCCCTTCACTTCCATCATCTTGTCCATTCTCTGAGACCCCATTCTGCGAACCTATACGCCCTGAATTGTCGACCTCAAGGTCTGCTAGCTCTTCTTCAAGCTTCTTGACCTCGGCTTCGACCCGCTCTTTCTCTCTCTGCTCCCTTTCCTCTTTCGTTTCCTCAGTTGTAGAATCCTCATCTTCTTCAATGCCAAGGATACCCTTCGGTATGTAATCCTTCAGGTCCGGGATATCCTCAAAGAATCGTCTCTCTTCTTCATCTTCCCATTTCCCACCACGTGCCGCGTCGTCTGTATCGTTCTCACCACCGAGTATGCCACCCCCATTGGTGCCGATTTGAATAGAGTCCGTTTTCTGTGATGCTGTCTTGAGTTCAGGAAGCGGAAGATACAGTAATTCAGAAAGCCTGTGCATGAATTGAGTGGAGGCTGCCAATGCACCGGGAAAATGTGATCGTACGTTTGACAACTCGCAAGCAGTTTCTCGTAGCCTTTTGTCATCTTCTCGTAGGCTTGCTGCCTGTCCTCAAAAATCTCACCAGACCGAATGTATGCCTCGTGATTTTTTCGGTCTTGATCCTGCAGCCGCTGTACATAACGATTCAGTCATCGTTGAACCGTCCAAGCCGATAGTACGCATCATCCAAGAACTGACGTTATGTTCAAGGACCAACTTCTTGCAAACATTGTCGAAATAGCCCTCGCACATTTTCTTGAACCTGTCTCGGATATCTTTCTCGACTAGCTCGTCTGTCTCCTGGCTCAAGCTGGGAAATGCGTTTTCCACGCCATTTGCTTCCTTTGTAGCCTCTTTCGACAGAGTACCGGGTTCTGAGCCTGCAGAGATCTGTCTGGAAGCCGCTGGAGGCGTGATGCCTAAGTACGGACGGGAGTAGCTCTTCAGGAAAGTCGAGAGTAGCGGCAGGGACGACAAGGTTGGGTCATTTGACAGCTAAAATGGTTTGGTTTAGTATACCCCATGCGAAAGTCGACATGTGCGCACCAGGTCTTTCAGCATCTTCATCATCCATTCTCCGCCACTTCTAGTAGCACTATCTCTGATGATCCCCACAAGAGCTAGCTCTGCGCAAACTCGGAGCATTGGGCGTTGTCGGGAAATACGTGTCATGTCTTCCTTCTCCCGCTGTTCGGGAGCAAGAGCAGAAAGCGTGCTTTTCGAGGGAGGTGCCAGCGCCGTACCCAGCGCAGATAACAACCCTGCGGTGAACGTGGTAGAAAAGCGACGGTGTAAAGCAGATATGATCTTCAGAAATGTCAGGTTACCCCATTACCCAAGCGCATATAACATACTTCAACAGCGCTCCAAATGTCCTTCTCCGTTTTACAGCGATATATGCCTTCCACCGCTGCGCCTGTTATCTCGTCGAGATATTTCTCCAAAGACAGAGACTCGATATCCTTGAGAATTTGACCATGGTTTTCATTTCCTAAGGATTGTCTCATGCGTCTTATGAGCGCAGTGTGGCGTTTGAGAGAAGAGTCCAACGCTTTCGTAGGCTCTGTTCAATGGGACATTAGTGAAACGATCCCCCTGTCATAATCGCACTTGCCTTCCCCTGCATGATTGAGGTTTAATGTCTTCAATGCTTGTCGTTTGAGGCGACGAGACTCCTCTTCGTCCACTTTGGTTGTTGCATCAAAGCCGTTCGTTCCTCCATCCATCTGAACCAGAGCGGTAAACCTGCTTAATTCGCGGCTACCAGTTGAGGTGGGATCGCTTGCTGTTGTAGTTCAGGATTTCGGCGCAAGAGGTTCAGGCTGCCGTGTCTGGTCAACTAGACGGTGTATGACGGCCTCGGGGCGTTTGGCTTCGGCACCGTGGATACCCAAGTATGATTCAGTGGAAGAGGTGTATACAGCCAGCTGATCATTTAAGCGCGGCACCGCGCGTAAGACAATTAAATGGGCTGTCGGGCATCATCCCTTACTTCTCGCCACCACCTCCAGACGCGTCTTTTATGCCTGAAGCCTCCGGCTATGCTATATAAAGGCCTATGGATGACTCTGATGACTATTTCGATGATTTAATCCTAGACGATGCGGTGATAGCTGCTCTAGACAAGGCAGAAACCCAGCATACCGAGCACAGGCCCCCGCCCTCCCTAATTCGGAGAGACGAATTTCCTCCGGCGAAGCGGAGAAAGACTGAACATGTCCCTCTGAAACGCGGGCTGCCTAGCAATGACTTTGAAGACCTACCTGAGATCTCCATTCAAGGCGATGACTCTTATCAAGTGGCGGCTGCCCATGCACATCGCAGCACGGGTGTCATATATCGTCCTAGTGATTCCCAGTCTCGTTCGACGCGTCCTGTTCAAGCCCGGGCATCTAGCAATGTCCCTCTAACTCGAAATAACACATCTATTGCAATATCTAGACCGCAGAATCTTGCCCGGCGAAGTACTGGTCCTACTTTTCATGCACAACCTGCGCAGCCTCCTACGGACGCACCTCGCCCTTTGCAGCGGCTCCCCTCGTCGCACAACATCTTTGGATCACAAGTACCCTTTAAATCTTCTCAGGCAGGGGACGGAGATTCAAAGGCAAAGAGGGATTTGGAGATACTCCGCGTGAAGCTAGAAGAAGTATGTGAAAATCTCAAGTGACTGCTTGCCTATCTGATCATACCTGGCTGCCTTGCAGACGCAAAGAAACCATCTTCAGCTGCTAGAGAAACTACAAACCGCAGAAGAGGCGCTTTATGCTAAAGAAGGAGAAGTCACTATCTTGAGGGCAAGCATGTCCAAGGTGCGTTAGGATTTACGCATGCGCATACAAATGACCATAGTTTCCCTTCAGACATCAGAACAACATGCCGCAGATATAGCAAGACTACAGGCGGATCGCGAGGCTGCAGAGGCTGCAAGACTGCAGCTGCTCAAGGATAAAAGAGAAGAGATGGAACGTCTCAAGACCCATTATACGTTCAGGGTATGTAAACGGTCGTTAGGCCGTCTGTGTTATGGGACTCAATCCGATTTAGCAACAGGAGCTGGAAACATCAACACGCAAGCCACCAGGCACAATTTCGAAGAGGCTGGCTCGACAGATCCCTAACACGCCCGTCCGAATGCCGTCACAGATGCGAGCTTGGAATATGCAAGGTATGGCCGAAGTTGGCTTTTCACAAACACCTCGCGGACCTCGTTTTGGGGCAATTGAGAACATGGAGAGGATGTCGTCCCAAAAACCACGACTTCTTGCACCCGCTGAAAACAGCAAGAGACCTATGTTGCCCGGCTTTCTTAACTCATTCGTTGATTCTCCTTCCAAACGGCCCGCACAGAAAGCTGCCGATAGAGGCAAAGGGAAGCAACGCGCAAATCTGGCAAACGATACTATATTTTTTGCCGGAGGTGCTCGTTCTTCCCCGCCAAGTAGTCCTATCGATATGGCTTTCGTGGAGCCACTCGACATTCCCATGGAAGACCCATCTCCAGTCCCTGCAGGTTCCTTATCACAAACCCCATACAAAACACAGTTGCCAGTTGCTGACTTCGAAATGGATCGTGACGATGATGTCAAGATGCTGCAAACTCCAGAGGATGGTGAACCGCAAGACGAGTTCGATGAAATCGAGCCGCCCAATTGGCGTGATGAAGTAGGTCTCTAATCATTTATCATTTTGTGATTGCTCAATATTATCAAGTTATATCATGTTATCTTCACCCATACAGTATCACATAGTCAGCCACCTACTATGCATACACTGCTCAAGTCTCCCCTCGCATCGTCTGTCCCGCAAGCGCAACACGATCTCTATACATCTGCCTGTTCATCTCTCCTCGAGAAGTTGGGCATAACGCCACGTCCAGACATGTGGGAGGAATATCTTCGTGAAATAACAACTAACCTCGCCAACCTGGCACGCATCTTCACTGACAATGCTACCGTCAGTCTCATTCTAAACCATCCGTTTCTACATCACTGATTTTGAAGCAGATCCCTCCTTTATCTTCTCTTTTTAGCCTCTTGCGCATATTATCCTATACTATTCCATCGTTTAGTGCCGCCCTCCTCTCGCCTGAGCAAGAAGGATCAACGCCTTTGATCTTGATCACGCTCTGCGACGTCATCCGCAATCATGTGTCTGCGATATCTAAGGCACGAGATAATCTAATCGACGAGCTGGCGAAGGAAGCGCTACTCTTTCTCGATGCACTCGCCCTGACGTTGCCAGACGAACTGATTCCCCAGTGAGTAATGTAAGGTCTGACTCTGGTACATTGCTGATACCGCCACTCCCAGACTCTCGTTTGTAATACGTGGCCAAAAGGTGCTGTCGAGTCTTCTCGGCCCCACTCAGCCTACGTGGTTGATCCTACATACTGTTCGAGCTCTAACTCTTGCAGCGGCGCGTGAGTCTCTGTTTATTATGTATTTACAACAGCCTACAATTTGGTTTCCAGATGGCGTGCTATTTCGATCGCTACTCTCATTCCCATCTACAGTGGCGGGCCAGGGCGATCCGCCAGCGCCAGTAATGGAGATCGGTCGGCTCCCACACATCGAGCAACTGAGCTTCCACCTTATAGACCCCACGCGAGAGGGACCTGAGGTACAGAACCAGTGCCCTTATGAACTATGATGCTCACATACTGCATGCAGGCCGAGGAGATGAGAAATTCCATTCTCACTTTTATCGCGATTCTTAGTGTATCGCACCCTGATGCTTTGGTCACTCTACTGCAATCTCAAACGCTGGTACCCTCAATCATCGTGTATCTTACCAATGCCACGAACGCGTTTTGGGAAGACGACGAGGAGCTTATTCAATCTCCAGATAAGCTTGACAAGTTGCGCAGGCTCTATCTCTTGTGTATTCTTTGATTGCTAACGCCTTGATATCAGGGTCATGCGAATAATGACTCGAACCATGACGCTGTTGTACTACATGGTCTTTTCGTCGCCAGAACCGTACCAACTAAACCACAAGCTGCACCATATTCCACACCGCCAGTTCAACGGCATTGTGCACATGTTCATTGTTAGCATGGGTCGCTTCGGATATGCAGACGCTCCCAGCTGGCTGGGCGATGAAGACAAATCTCGCTTCGAGCAAGTGGCCGGTATGTCAAACTCTCGTTGCACGTCAAAGCGCTGATATTGATAGTGTTCATGCGGTAGAGATGGCAAAGTCGTTATTGGATCTGGTTATGGAAGGTCCCGAAATTGAGGATGTATGGGACGCATTCCAGCCAGACTTGGAGCAAATGGGATAATGAAGCAGCATTTTGGACAATCGTGAGGTTTCCTACTTCTTTCTGAAGAGGATATGGTTATTGATCCTTCGTAGAGGACCTGCAACGTGCCACAGTGGACTGATGATGCTGGCTTTATCGCTAGCGACATCTCCAGACCGCACGCGCATCGAAGGGTAGAACTCGCCTAGGATACGGCCTGGTCGATCCTCACGATCGTCCCTTCGCACGACATACTACGAAAGCTGCACGCGGAGTCTGGCTACCTCGGTGCATCCCCGATGTGGTGCACGGCCCTGCTGGCTTCACGGCCAGGATGTTACCTGCCTTGGTCAATGGTCTCAACGTATTCTGTTCACCGGGCTTCCCGTCGCAACAAAGTGCGGAACCACTATGGTGCTTGGGGATTAGAACTTTTACGGACATGGCACTCTTATTGCGAGGCCTATCAAGTTTATATGACCTCAACTTTGGGGCCACTGGATATTGGATGGTCGTTGTACCTTACATTTGAATCGCTCTAATTTACATCCGCCTGGAACCAACGATACTCGTTTTCGTTTAAAATTTAGCGAAGCCAATTCGCTATGGAAGATTATAGGAATATTAAGGTATGGTGAGTATAGAGCTCGCTGTCTCTGACAAAACAAAGTTCTGATTTGCACAAAGCCTTTGCTGCACACTGATCATCCGGCAATTCTCATACGCTGACGAGGTATGAATCGCTGAGTTATAAGAAGTACAATATTTTGGCGCAGTTACCGTGCCCTTCGACATCGTACATCACGAGATTCTTGTGGTTGCCAAGTTACAAGGATTCTCTAGCCCCCATTCATCCATTCTCTGCAGTGCCGCTTCAACCAGCGTGCCTTCATAACGTCGACGGTCCCGTCAGATGAACGTAGTGCCGCCAATTGCCTTGTAGCCAATACACAGGTTTCGCCGCGATATTTGAGGCTCAGGCGCCGTCGCACTTTGACCTATATTATCGTGTGAGATCGCACGAGCAAAGGAGGAAAATAAAGAGTGTTACCTCTAGAGGAGATGCATTAGTGTTTGGGTTCGTGTCGTGAATCCAGTCCGAGGTTGGTTTCACTTCGATGTTTCCTGAGTGCTCGAGCCAGATCTGCCACAAACATTCTGTCCAGTCGGCAGCTCTTGAAATGGACGGAAAGAAACGCTCGGTGCACCACAAGGGGTCTTCGCGATTGAGCACGGCAGGAGAAAATCCGGTGAACGGAAATGTCGCCTGTTGACGCATGCTGAAAACCACAGGTTTGGAGGAGCCAGATTCGGAAGCCACGGAGCGGTACAAGATCTTGGGAGGAACTACAGAGAGATTTCCAGGAAATAGCGTAACAACATCAGTCTGCGAGAACAAGCGTGCCAAGTTCAAGAATGCATTTGGATTCTCGGGTGTGTGGGCTTCCAGATGAATGATATGCGCGGAGAGCTTTGTCCTGACGGTTGGTAGGCCAGCCAGTACCTGAAGTTTAATCAACAGTTCTGTTGCTTCAGGAGAAGAGGGAGAAGACTGAGTGACGACAAGAACGGAAATAGGACCTGAGGAAAATTAGCCACTTCAGCTTGAGACACGCTGGCGTATTGTGTACCTTTCCACCGCGACGCCCAAGCGGTAAGCGCATCAAGATCAGTGTCCCAAGTCCAGAGACAAGCCGTTGCGGTTCCCTTTGCCGATACGGCTCTAGTGACAAAGGGCTGAACGGAGACAGGTACAGGATATAGAGAAGTCAGCTTCGACAGAAGATGAACGCTGGGAAGGCTTTGAAGTGGCGACTGATCGTCTACTGTGCTCGTGCGGATGAATAAAGACAACAATCTCAGCCAAGCACGTATGGCTACCCACCTGGAATGACACGGCTTTTTGGTGGTGGCGCGAAGGATAGCTTTGAGAACAGGCTAGAACCAAGGAACAGTATGCTGAATGCACAGTAGACCATGAAGGGCCATCTCAGTCGGCGACTATGCACGAGTCGTTGCCGGACAGAGTGTACGTCAGCCAGAAAAGAGTACCCAGATATCCAGTCCGGCAGTGTATTGCTGTGCGGTTGAGATACATTTCCTTCTGGATCTTCGTTGCTAACAAGGTGTTTTGAGTTATCCCAGTGGTTCGTACTGCGCGTTCGATGCAGAGCGGCCGTCGCCCGAGTTTCCATATTAGCAGAGGTGTTGAGACGTATAGTAGGCTTTCGGTCTGAGTATAGCTTAGCAGGGAGAGAATATGAAGCCTGCATGCTGTGAGAGGACGTAAAGAAAGGATACATCGCACTGCGATTCACAGAACCACACCATCCGTCACAGGGTCACAATGAATGTCACGACGAATGTCACATTCAAACATCCTCGGACGTAACATTAGGGTGCCCAGTGAGACACCTTGGATGAGCGTACGATACATTAAGTGTTTTTCGCAGCTCAATCATCCTCCTCCACATCGCCGAACTCAAATATACCTAGACGCTCTCTTTTGGCCAGCTGTGTTGCTTCCTGCATCCTCTTTAGCACCTGTGGGTAGGACTGCAGGTATTTGCACCCTTTGCGGTCGATCGTTGCCAAACCGTCTCGCAACAAATCTACGTTGACCGAGTCCAACGGATCTGTGTGGTGACTCCCATCCATGAGACGCAAGTGTTTCAAAGAACCCTCTTTGAAATCGGTGTTTGCGACCAGCTTCCTGCCTTCACATAGTTGACGGAAGCGGTCCACTGCTTCTGTGTGATATTCGCTTTCGGGCCCCACCAGTTTGATAAAGCTACATGAAGCGTCAACATCTTCGTCCGCACGGTGAAGTGACTGGAACTTACCTTAGTCGCGCGTCTTGGGCTTGGCCAGGGAGTGAACGGAATCGCGGGTCAAGCGGACGGATGTCCTTGAAGCTAACGGTATCTTGGTTGCCATAATCTATGAAGGTGATCTCTGCCTCTTTCTTCAGTGACGATACCCGACGGACTTTGGCGCGATACCATTGTCCATCATCGGAGAACTTTGCTGAGACAAGATCGTTGCTCTTCGGCTGGAAACCGGAGACAGGAGCAGCCGTTTTGTGGAACACACTGAATTCCTCCATCAGCTTTCGCAGATGTTCGATACCTGTCACGATGAATCAACGGACACCCACATGTGTATTTAAGCTTGCCTTACCGTCGGTGCCCGATAACTGTATGGAGAAGTTCAGACCGTTGTGTGTGCGAATGTCAGTAATAATAATATCCTGGTAATTTGTTGCGAGCGCTCCAATTTCTTCCTCTGGCTGAACCTCTGGGACTTTCTCAGCCTCAGGGTCGTAGTCAGACCAGATCTAGATTACAGCAGTGACTATAAGATTCTGCCCAATCGAAATGAATAGAACGTTAATCACCCTGCGTTTTGCATTTTTGGCTTCCGTCTGAGAAAAAAGTCAATCCAGCACGAGCAATTGTTACCAGTGAGATTATACCTCGGCATCATAGAGCTGCTTCGCCCAAGGGAGTGTGTCCGCGGAGTACGAATGCACTGTAGCCAGGCCTTCGCGAACAAGCGCGATCGCAGCATTCTCTGTTTTATTGAGGTAAAGGCCGCCGATGAAGCCACCCGACTTGTCCACATCATATATCTCAAATTCGCAGTCACGCTGCATATATTTGCGGGTGGCAAAGTCCGCGGCCTCTGCACCATACGGTTCCGACTTCTCTGAAGCATTGCGGGCCGTGCGAGGTGCGCGGATCCCACCCAGTACAAGAGTGAGCACTTGGTTGTCTTTTGGAATCAGAATTCTAAGACAGATCGACGTGAGAACTGGTGAAAATCAAATCGGGGTGTGGACTTACTTGAATCGAGATCCAGCGGCAACGTAATCCACTACAGCAGGGATGCGGCCCTGGCGTTTGAACCCGTTGACGAATGGTGTCGCGCGATGATTTGTCTGATAAAGGTGAAAAGTCAGTCGAAAGGGACGATGCTTCGATCGCAACTTACTTCGGAGATATTGAGTGGAGCTTTTGGTGCTGGGAACTCTTTGCCAGAATGAATCCCTCGGGCTTCACTCACAGCGCTGCAATGCATTTCAACGTCAGCGCATACGTCTAGACACCTTTATGCACTCACGTTTGCTCAGCTGCCATCAGCTTGTCATAATCTGGTGAACGATCCTCGTCATCACGTCGGTGGCGGACAACACTGGCAAGACCCTTCTCAACTAGCTGCTCCGCAACGTTGCTACGGCCACCGATGATTTAGCTATGCAAACCCGACAGCAAAGAATTCGGCTTACTTGAGGGCATTGCCAAACAACACAGTTGCACATTCACGCTCATCGAACTCGCCCTCTTTCGGACGAATAAAGTCAATTTGAACCTTTACATGCTTGCCGATCAGCTTTTTACGGAGGAATTCGCGCGCCTCCTGTGCATAATGCGCTTGCTTGGGATCAGAGACTCTGGGCGATATTCAGCGCGCGGATGTGATCAAAGATCTGCGATACTTACTTGGGAGCCCTGGTTGAACTCAGTTGCACCCTGCGCTCCTTGTTTGTGTCCCGCTCAGCAATGGAGATTTGGTCTCCGCTCCACACACGGACTACGATACCATCGAACTTGGAAGCAGTTGTGCTCGTGGGATGGCCATTGCTTTTGCCAGCGGGTGCAGCGGCACTACCGGCGTAAAGCCTGATACGCTTCTCCTTGGCAGACCGTTCCGCCTGGCGTAAACGCTCCATTGCCCCACCCGCGGCGAGCATGCCAGCATGCCAATCGACTACACGAGCCAAGCCTGCGGCAACCAAGAACTCGGCCACGTTACCTGCTGGATGCAATACTACACAGACAGTCAATATGTTAGCGGCGTCTACAACGTGGTCGCAACGCACCAGAGCCGATAAAGATAGACGCAGTGGCTGGAGCGGGTGCCGTAGCCGAGGTTTGGAAAGGTGTCGCTGTTGAGTTCGGTAGGGAAAGCAGTGTCACCTTTACGGACCGTTGCAACAGTCGGGATTCGGTGAACCATTTCGCCTATGACTGGGTGAGCCGGGATGGAGCATATGAAAGGATAATCCAACTAACCTCTTCGCCGTGCGGCTCAGTGCTTTCCTCAGGTCGGTTGGCGACGCGCGGAGATCGCACACCGGCCAGTGTGATGTTAGCAAATTGGTGGTCGCCATCTGGCAATAGCAAGCGGACACGAAGCGTTGAACCATCTTTGACTTGTTCAACAATAGCTATGTAGGAACACGCCCAATAAGTCACATATCACATAGATAGAGATAAAAGTACCATCTATCGGCTTGCCCTTCCATTCAGTAATGAAAGCATGCGAATCTGTAGGCATCATGTAGTGCACTGTTCGCGCCTGTGTGATGTCAATGACTGGAACGCTCTCTACGGTTCATAGCTACTAACCTTGGGACCATGGGGGTTCCACTGTCCCTTGCCAGCATTTTTGGCCTCTGCTTCAAGCTCCCTCTTCTTCAAATCGGCTTCCGTGGGCTCTCTCTTGATGTCCTTTAGCTTAGCCCATCCGGCCTTGAGCAGCTCGGAGGCGACGTCAACCCCAGCAATCTCGGCAGAGCCAATAGCGCGTTCAGTTTCATCGTTCGATGGAAGATCATGCGCGATAGTGAAGCGGACAGCCTTTCCGACGGCATGAGAACGTAGAAATTCTCGTGCTTCGTATGCCCACGGCTTCAACACGATCAGGAGAGACTGAAACACGTATTACAAGATAGACTCACATCATCTTCCCTATTCGTTGTTCCCAGTCGAGGTGCTACAATGTCTACCAAATGAAGGACCCTTCGAGACGAAATAGTTTCAGTATAGTCTCCCACCTTGTAGGTAATACTGCAGACTCGCCTTTCCTTCGGTGGCTTGCCGTCGGGGGGCAGTGGGCCGTGCAGAATAAGCGAGTCACCGGAGATGACAGCTGGTTACTCCATAATATTCAGGGCTCTCGTTCGAAAAGTGAATAATATATGGATCATACATTTTACGACCTGCGAGTAACAATGATGCGCGTCATGATCAGCACCATACATGGTTCACATGGATAGCAGCTTACAGCACTGAGGGACATGTTTTAACGTTGGGTAGCTGAAGTTGAACACAGGGGCTTGAATATAAGAACGTGAGTTTCGAAAGTAAGGCTGGCAGTCGTGTGCCTCGCAGGCAGGGATTGTCGTGGCAGCTCGATCCAAATCTGGTATACATTCCCACGACCTCTTTAACAGCGAGTTGAACCGACAGCAGCACCGGCCTCTCTGGCGTTCTTCAACTTCGTCTCAACTGCTGTCCTGTAGGCAACATGCCGTTCTATCAGATGGTGTGCATTGCAGCACACTACAAGGAATATGTGAGTACCGCGATTGCTTACCATGTGCTTGGCTGATTACTCGTTGCAGCGTCACATCAAGGACCTGGTCACTGTATGCGCCGAGCATGTCATGAAAAATGGCGGAGTGGTCAGGAATATCGAATCATTGGGCACTCTTACTCTACCTACGCGTATGAAGAAAACTCATGACATCGGAGAGTGAGTCGCGTCCCAGCTGCCATGTCACACTGTCTTGACACAACTCTCAGCTACTGGACCATGAACTTCGACGCATCTCCTCGAATCCTGACGAGCCTTCGTGAAATACTACATTATGACCCTCGAGTGCTTCGAATGACAACGCTGAAGCTAGGAGACAGAATCGAGGATGTTGTTAAACCCAGAGCGAAAACAATCCGGCCTGTGACGTCTGTCGAGGGATTGCAGTAGAGGAGGAACTGGCAAAACTTTACCTGTATGTATACCTATTAATAATAGTAATTCTCTAACAAGCGGAGGCGGTGGCCTCAAACACTGTTCTTCTGCTTCACCCACTCTACTACCTCCTGCAAGCTTGCAATTACATTCACCTGGCTCAAATCTTCTCCCTCCTCTTTCATTTCCGCCTCTCCGTCTTTTCCGGATCTTCTCACCAAGAGAGCGCTAAGACCGCATTCCTTTGCGGCACGATAGTCGCTGAGAAACTGGCTCAAGTCTCATATACATCGATGCTCTCAGAGAACTCACGCCTTCAGCTCGTCTCCCACATGAACCACCTCATCTATCTCCGCACCACCGAGGGTGCAGGCGCGCTGAAAGATTTCTACAGAGGGCTTCTCAACCCCCTGTTCCTCACTGAGTAGTACAGGATCCAAATACGAGGAGATTCCTAGGTCGCTAACGACGGATCCTGTTGAGAAAGATGTCAGGGAAGAGGGGCGGGCATACTACCTGAAACCTACTCATGCGAGCATCCGTATTACTCACCAATCCGGTACGTATGTTCATATCTTTGAGAGCTTGCACTAATCAGATGTATATCAGCCACCGTCCTACTAGTAGCGCGGGTAACTCATACAGCACGGTAAAGAGTCGTCAAATAATCGGTACCCTTCCTTAGATGAGAAGCGTAGCAGGAGCCTCGGGACGATATCACCGAGATGCTTGTCCACGACTGTATGTTCATTGTCACCCGTGCGTCCGCGCTGTAGGAGTCGGTGACTTACTTGAAGGTTCTGCGCCGGCCCCAATTGCAGTGCTACGAATCACCTCCCCCCACCAAGCATCAGCTCCCGACTTGTAAGCCGGTTTTTCCGTCTGAAGCTGCCTCAACGCTTACGTAGCAAGAGATGTCTCAGATCACGCAAGCAATAGAATGAAAGCTCCCACGCACCTGACTTGAACGACCTCCTGATAGCACCAGGATCTAGTGCCCCAAGATATGGTTCAAATGTTTGCGAATACTGCACATACACGGGTAAGCGAGGCACGAGTAGAGTTGAGAATGCATCGAAGAGGACTAGTCGTATCTTGGCCATCGTCGCACTGTCAGTAGTGGCGGTCACCGTGGTGGGTTTGTGTCAAATTGTAATGCAGTCTGACATCAGTTGTATAGACGCTTAGGACGGCTATTGTATCCACAGCGGACCTCGAGGTCTGCAGGTGACGATGCCGTTTCTCCTACTTTCCTTTGGTAATTCAAGATACGCTAAATCACAAGATGGTGTCTACACATCCACTTGTGGCGATGTTCGCGGAACAGCCCACACGATAAGACGTTATCATCATTATCTCCGCATAGCTGAGGTGCTGGTGAGGATGCTCAACACATTGATGCCTCTTCTCCGTCGGATTCATCAAAATACTCATCTACCATTCTTCCATAGGCTGTCATATTTCCTAAGCGAGTCACAATAGCGGCACTGTAACAAAACGAGGTTAATGTGTTGTTCAGTGAAGTAGGTCAGAACTCAGGACCGATCTCCGGCTAGACTTCGAAATCACTGCGTCCGGGCTCGGGCATTCAACGTACTCAACAGGGGAAAACTGTTCCTTTCCGAAGTTCTCGGAATACGAGTCTGCCCCTTCCCGTGATCAGGATCTGACAGCGCCGGATTAGGTTTCACACAGGGTCCAAACCCACAAAGCTACCGCCGTTGGATCTCTCACCTGTATCCGGAAGTCTCAACGTCCAACTGGTCCTGTCTGTGCACCCGCATGCTGCGTCCTAATTGGTCATGGGACATTCGTACTTCTACGTCTGAGACGCTGTCCGCTATTCACTTCTCTGATAAATACCCATTCCACCCGCTGGTCTCCCTGTAACAACACCACACCTCACCTCACCAAACTTTCTCCGCTATCTCTCGAACCATGCTCGACACACAACAGCCGTCTTTCTCCTCAGGCTACTCCTACAATCCCGTTATGCAGGCCAAGCGGGTTCGTATTGCTGCGCTATTCTACCCCGCGCCAGGGGTTTCCCGTGAGGAATTCAGCCGATACTGGCTAGAAGAGCACGGAAAGATCTTCATGTCGCTTGACATTGTCAAGAAGAACCTCACAAAGTACGAACAGGTGTGTGTTCCCTCTCCCACATCACCGCCGTCCGGACCCGCAACTGATGCAATTGCGATCAATCTCCGTTTCTCTGTCAATGCTGTAGTTCCATTTCAACCTTGACATGAACAACAAGCTGTCTGAAGCGATGGGCACAGTTCCGTCGCCGTTCTGGGGCCTTGTGATGTTCGAGGCAGAGTCGTATGACAAGATCATGGAGGTGTTGTCTCATCCGGAGTACATCCGTTTGGTGTATCCGGACGAGGGGCATATCATGGACCGGAGCAAATCCCAGGTGATTTCAGGGGAGTTTGCGACGTTGTTCGAGAAAGCAAGACTATGAGATGTAAGTGCGCTACGTCGGCGTGCAGAGCATGACGCTTTTTACTAATGCTATGCGATTACTTACAGGCGATGACTATTACCTCCCATGACTCGAATGACCACCCGCTTGTTTTTCGTTCTGATTCGTTGTAAATTTTTGTGTATCTATAGCCTCATGACTTAACGATATGAAGATCTTCTTGTTATCCTACACCCGCGCCTTCACGGACTTCCCGGCGTAAACGTATAGCACGCTTCCCACCGATACTTACGCCCTTTCGCCCTTTCTATTCGCCCTACCCGGCCCGCCACAATCACAGCTCACATGTTGGCCTTGGGGACCACAACTTCTTCGATCCAGTGCACCAGCTCCTTGTTGATCTCATCAGCGTGCGACAGGATGATCCAGTGGTCCCCGTCAAACTCGCGAATGGTGACATTATGGTACTTGAAGTCGTCCGAGCCAAATTGGTCATAGCCTTGCTGAGGGAGGCAGATGCGATCCTGCTTTGCTGCGCCGAAGAAAATAGGTGCGGACACAGGGATATTCTTGCGATTCTCGGGTATCGCTAAGTCGGATAATTGTAAGTGCTCATTGCTCAAGAATTCCGAAAGTGAATGACTTGAGGCACGCACTCGCGATGTCATCTTCTGCAGATTTCTTGGTTGTCATGACCTCGTACCATCGCGTTGGAGCCACGAACCCGTTCTTCGTGAAGGTATCAATGAAATACGCCTTGTCCTCCTCCGTTACGTAGGAAGGGAGCGGAGATTTGAAGTCGGATACGACCGCCTCCTTCAGTGCACCTCGCGGTGCCATATGCTTCTCCCATATCACAGGATCGCTCGGGAACAGGATGGCCACAACTGCGTCCGCCTGTCGATACCAGATTTGTGTCAGTATAGGAATTCTAACGGCTATCCGCGATAAGATGGTCGGTCGCTTTAGATTTTGACGCACATGTGTACGGAAGTCTTCGTCTAGCTCGCCAGCAGAGGCAAGGTACTCCCAGTATCCGTATACATCGTAGCCGTACTTTGCCCGACCCCATGCCAAGAGCTTATCGTGATCGAGCGGCGGTTTCACGCTACTGAATGCCACAGCAAGGAATGCATACGCAATGACCCGCTCGGGGTAATGGTTTGCGAGTCGAGACACTGGTTTGGTGCCCCTAATAAACCATTCGTATATTTAGCGGGGAATTCTCGTTGTTCATGATTGGACATACCAGTCGTGACCGACAGCGATAACCTTCTGGATATTTTCCGCATCCAGTATATCTACGAGATCCTTGACAATCAAGCTCGGGAGGTATGCATTCACGTCGGTCGGTTTACTTGTACCGCCGTATCCGAGCATATCCGGCACAACTACCCCATATCCACGGTCCTCAAAAAATGGGGCTATCTTGTCCCAGTGTTTTGACGTGGATGGAAATCCATGGCAAAATAGCAGCGTCGGTTTGGCTTGCTGAGCTGCAACGAAGTAATAGTTGTATGTGAGTCCACGCGAGGTGGTGGTAGTTTTGTATTTTGCAGCGTCCATAACTGTCAGTGGTGAACTTGAAGTTGGTCTGGGTGTTCGTATACAATATTCATATGCACCAGATATAAGTACAGGGCGCACGGTTGCTTACAGAGAGATGAAACGGTATCTAGGCAGCCTGTGGTGACGTAGATCAGCAGATCAATGCGAGCACAAGTAATGTGGCACGTACGATTTACAGACGGCTATTGATCAGTTTCGACACTACTGGACAAAACAGTCAACGTCGGTTGTATAGCTAAGAAACAAGGTGTACTACTCACCTGGTGAGCCTACAGCATGAGAATGAAGTAGTAAGATCCTGATTAGGTCAGGTGCCTGCATGCTGACATAAGAGACTTACTCAACGGCGCATGCCATACTGCCCGTTTAACCAGCAACCACAGCTATGCGGGGCATCGAATTTCTCTCTTGTTCAAGAGCTGCTAGAAACTCCAGGCCGATATCACTGGCGTGCATCAGGCCCTTGATGCAAACTCCTGACAGCGCTATGCAATGTTGGGCTCCGCTACGGATAGTCGGACGGTAGTGAGTAGGACTGCAATTCACCAGATGGTAGTGCATGTACAACAGCGCCGTGGGTTCCGTGCGATCCAAATTTACGGCACACCTATATCAGTTCAGGCCGCCCAATAATACCGTCACCGCCCTTGACAAGCTTCAATACCAGAAATATGACTTTCGAGCTCCCTACTAGTGAAATGGCGTTCTGTGCTCTAATAGGTAAGCCTTTTGTGGACCTTCAGGAAGCTCAGCAGTACAGTATGTCTTTGTATCTTCGTACCATTCATCTCTCAAAGTCACCAGTTGTGCTGATCATGTTCCGTTTTATAGGAACATTCCGTGGCCGCGCAGTGGCGTGGTACTAGACCTGATATCAATGCTGGATGAGCGTTGCGCACATAAAGTTCCCTCCGAGTCCGAGTCCGAGCTCAAATGGCTGCGGCCATTACTCACCGATGTCATATCCCAATTCGAATAATCTCTCTGAAACCTTGACTAATCCACCACTTTATGAGGCGACAAACGCAGAGCCAGTGTATTTAATCCCGACCAAGCAGGCTGTCTTTTGTCAAGAAGTTGCATCCCTCACTGCAAGTACTCACTCAATATCCGCTATGCCTGTCCTCGAAATCGTGGTCGCCACCCCGTCCGAACTGTACCGTAAGGAAGGAACGAAAGCTGTTGAAGAAGCCTCGAAGATCATAACTCAAGTTGAGGGTCATATTTTGTATGTCTTCCAACCTGCTGTAAACACGGTATCACCGATGTATATGATCTGCATCTGCATAGCTCCTACACCGGCGACGGGATCCAGGACCCGCATCAGTTCTTCATCGCCGTCGGTAAGCCGCGTCCGCCTCATTCGACTAATCGACGATGACATTTTTTTGGCAGCTTGGAATCGCCATGAGGATCATATCGCACTCATGAATGACAAGCAAACCTATTCAGCCTTCGGCACGGCATTGTTCAAAAACATCTCAGAGATTCATCTCCTGCACCACGCCAAGCTGGATGACCCCTACCCTGCTCTCGACAGTCCAGTGACAGAAATTGTGCTTTATACTCTGCACCCGGAGGCTGACAGGGAAAAGTTTGTCGAGCTTGTCACGGAGCTCTATGACCGGGCCTCAAACTTGGACGGCGCCGCTAAGGGAGGACACGGGCCTTTCATCGAGGATGAAAGGAAATGGGTGCTCATTCTGGGATTCCAGAGTGTTGAGGTATATTTCTTTCTTTTGCATACGCCATTCACGAATTGAAGCTCATCATCATCCAATAAATCCCCAGGAGTTCCAGAGGATCGCCGCCGTTGATCCCAAGGTCGGCCAGCTTATCGGTCAGCTCAAGGAGTTTGCGGATGCGACTATGACCCTTGTCCCCTTCCACAAGTATCTCCAGTAGACGCAGTTACTTTCTAAGATATGGGCTTCGTCAAGTGGAGTGAAATGGAATATAATACGCTACTCACGTGACTGAATTGCAGAAGCATACCGTGCGATTATCGCAGCTTGACTGGCTGATAAAGCCTGTTGATCGCTCTTCCAGATCACCGAACGTACGCCATGATCTACCATGACTAAGGTGCTACCAGCTACGATCCCCAGAGGTTGTGCATATAAAGCACAACCGATTCACTGGTCTTTCTCTCACCACTCGACCTTGAACCCTTCAACTCTCGCCCATCTCTATCAATCATGCCTGTTCTCGAAATTGTGATTGCCAACTCCAGCGATGCGTATCGCAAGGAAGGCTCCAAGGTCGTTGACCCTGCCGCGGCTATTGTAGCCAAGACCGAGGGACATCTTGCGTACGTATGCTCCCCTACTAAACGACTAGCGGGCTCATGTCGTTGTCTGACATGACTTTACTGATGTAGTTCCTACTCTGGTGACGAAATCCAGGACAAAAACCACTACTACCTCGTCGTCGGTAAGTAAACTATCACCGCTCGCAATATCTCCTGGCTCACCACCACACACGCAGCCTGGGAAACCCATGAGCACCATCTTGCTCTGATCAACGACAAGGAAGTGTACCCAGGTCTCGGCGCCGCTCTCTTCCAGGGCATTACAGAGATCCACCAGATGCAGCACATCAAGGTCGACGACGGGTACCCAGCACTCGAAAGTCCGATTGCTGAGTTCACCTTCTACACTTTGCGCCCGGAAACCGACCGCGCAAAATTCGCCGAGCTCGTTGCCGAGTTCTACA
Source organism: Trametopsis cervina (assembly GCA_022385755.1). Lineage (NCBI taxonomy): Eukaryota > Fungi > Basidiomycota > Agaricomycetes > Polyporales > Irpicaceae > Trametopsis > Trametopsis cervina. The sequence continues at coordinate 514,477 of MU278353.1, forward strand.
ATGTTGCCTCCAACTTGGAGGGCGTCGCAAAGGGCGGCCAGGCGCCGTTCATCGAAGATGAGAGGAAATGGGCAGTCCTGTTGGGCTTCAAAAGCCTCGAGGTACGTATCAAATGCCCGAGTCTAGAGTGCCAGTGGCTGTGAGCTGACCCATGACCGCACCTCGTTTAGGAAGAGAAGAGGCTCGCAACAGACCCCAAGATCACCCAGCTCGCCAGTCAGCTCAGCGCACTCGCAGATGCCACTACAACCCATGTCGTATTCCGTAAGCACGACAAATAGGCATGTATCCATCATTCGGGCTTGAGCATATGTGATGGGTGAAGTGAAATATCAAGTGTACTACATATGTAACTCAATGAAACAAAGCTTTTCACGGCTAGCTTGACGTGTGATTACCTGAACGTGCCTAGCGATACAATGCGATCTATTACAGAGCATACATGTCAGGCTGAACATATTTAACGAATCAATACATGTCGACTAATACCAAAGCAAAATAACGTCACCACAAGTTCACCACTCAGATGATCGATATGCGAATAAGTCGAGATCATCCGACGACGGTTCATTCGCCTCCATAGCGCCAAGATGAATATTGCGAGCCTCCACAGGTTTCCGCGGTAGGGCAAGGACAGCCGGACGCTTTTGTGGGCGGGGAACCACTGGAAGTCCTTGGGCTGAATCACCGTAAGTTCCTGGCTTCTCTTGAGCATGCAGGACAATGCGATTAGATCTAGCGTCAGCGAGTACCGAGGTGAAACCGGATTGTCGGCGTTCCGTCTTCACCTTCAACTTCGGAACCGAGTTGGGAGCTCGCGCCTCCCTCTCCTCTTCTCCCTTGATGTTCTCCTGCTCATCATGAGGTGTTGTCAGCCTCGAAGACGTCACGGATCTCCGCGGTGACAATGATAACGACATTCTAGACGAGCGCGAAGTGGCGTATGCACTGGACAGCGAGCTATTGCTAGACACAGACGGGGCGCGTTTACGGGAAGGCGTTTCGTACACTCGCGGCCGTTTGGAGACGTGGTCGTTCAACATTTGGGTGATATCATGGGCTTCGTTGTCCGGTTCCGTGTCTCGCGGTCTTTTTGCTGTCAGACGCGATTTCTTGACCGGTAGCGGCGTCTTCTGCACCCAACACCCAACGAGCTCTTCCCATCGAAATTCGGAGCCCTTGATAGCAGAAGCAGCCTTGCTCGGGGTCTGGTCCACGCGCGAGCTAGTCTTCTGATCACAGTCGTCATAGTATTTCTTTTCCGCTGCCTCAATATTCTTCACGATCCTCTTTCGGAGCCGCTCCAATTCATCTGCGAATGCGCTCCGATGCAGATTGGTATTGTAATGTGTCCCTATCTCCGGACACAAATCCTCAACATGCGCCAGAGCGTTCGACCAGAACCACGCCTCAAGAAGGTATAATTGTTTCGTGTGTAAGAGAAGACCCCACCGACATAAGAGTTGAACGCTAGGGGTCGCCTGCGCGGATGTTAGAGCGTAGCTCCCACTGTCTTCTTTTGAGATGTTAGAAAGGGTGATGGATGTGACGGGGTTAAACGTGTCGACATCTGGGCTGCGATATTCGCGGAGGATGGATAAAAGCGCGTCTGCGTCCTGTTTGCACAGGACGGAATAATGGGAAGATGAACAACATAGTACAGTGAGGGAGAGGAGCGCATCCGCGACGGCTTTGCAAGCGGTTGAATGCTCGTTCTGTTTATGAAGCCCTGCTGCCTGAGCTGATGTTAATAGTTTGGTGATAGCCAGGAATTCTTGGTGAGCTTCAGTGTCATCTTCCACCACGTTGCTTGTGTTTATTAAACGTTCGCAGAGCATCTCCAGCCATTTCGCAAGCCGGTCGCGAACTAGTGTATGGTCGGAATCCTCCCGTTCTTTGCCTTTCGTAGTTGGCCGGAGCGTAGACACATCATGGACCAGAGCGGAGCACAGAATAATAAATGATTCAAAGTCATGGGAGCGGAATCGACGTGCAAGGCGAACTATAGCCTTGCAATCCCATATGCCGGTGACGAGGTGAGAGGGGCCTGCCTGTAGCACCTGGCGCACGATGAATGCAAATGCACGGTCATTGATCACGTTAGCCTTGCAGAACCGATCCCTCAGACTTGTCAAATAGGCCGAGTGGACCGAGAGGGTCATTGAAAGAGAGCCCTCGCCACCCGCAGGAGAGGTAGGCATCGGTGTACAGGCGACTTCCAGAAGGCGGCATAAGAGCGATTTGGACTCGCTTATGAGCCCATACGATAGCGTGAGATCCAGCAGGAGTGAATACACAGTATGATTGCTTGGACAAGTTGACAGCACAATGGTGAGAGCATGTGAAATTATGGTGTGTCTAAATAGCAGAGACACATTATATTAGAATAGACATTCGGCCGTATAAGCAGAGAACGTACTTTCGGTGATGCTCCGGAACAGCTTCATAATACTCGTTCACTATATCCAGATCATCCTCTTCCGCGGCATCATCATCTTCTCTCCCATCTTTGGTCAGCTCTACCTGCTCCTCGATATGCTCACCTAGTACTGACGCACAAAAGGCGGACAGTCGGCGAATGCGGTCCTGGCCTACGACTGGGGCAGAGGCTGGCTTACGATGGCCAGGGGAAGAGCCGTGAACGGCCTGTAAAACATTCCTGAACGCGTCTCGCACATCGTAGAGCATCTTTGAAAGCTGTATATTCGCGCGACTTGCCCGATCCAAATGGGAGAGCGCGCGGAGCTTCTCAGGGGGAGGAATGATGGCCAAAGGCTGTTCATGTTCACGAGAAAGTGTATCGCGTCGGGTTACGTTCGCTGTTTGACTCCCCGACCCGTGGCTGCGACCAGAGGATGGAGAAGAGGATGCCGCCAGGACGTTGCATTTTAACCGCAGTGGCCGCAAGAGACGTGAGATGCGAGAGGTGGTATAATCCAAACTAGATGACTTGGTCATTTAGGACCCAAGTAGGTATCTGGGGTATCGCAGAATAAACAAGCAAAAGAAATGGGTATCGCCTCGCCCAAACGAGTGCGAGTGCGAGTGAGTTGATCACGGGTAGAGTTCGGTTCGGTTCAGTGACGCGTTCGGTTCGATTTAGGTACACGATAGGCATTGATCAGGGCAAGATCGCGCCGTGCTGCCAGTGTAACTCACGCTCAACCGTCAGCGATTCTGAAGTAAGAATCATTTCCTCTGAGTAATACACACCTAACCGAATCTCGTAGGCGTGAATCGGCCACCTTCAAGTACGTTCTCCCTGTCTAGTGTGGCATCTCCAGCTGACACATGTTTCACAGGATGTCTAGTAGCAATCAGACACCCCTGCCTCCCAGTGGAAGGTACATACAGTCTGTTCGCGAATCTTCCAAGGCTCTGCGTGAAAGGGCCAACATCACGGTAAGCATCTTTTCCGCTGTAACATCGCCCGTAGTAGGTCTAGCCTCCCTGGCGTGAAATTATATTCATGATCGCAGCTCAAGAAGACACTGCCGTCAACATGGGAGCCGTTATCCGTAATACGCATATCATGCTAATATACTGTTTAGGTCAGTACTGAGTCCATTAAACGGCTGTTATTCTCTCCATCATTCACAACCACTTTCGAACGGCTACGAGTTGCACATGGCATGGCGCTACCGCTCAACTTCCCTTCTGTGGCTTACGAGCTGAACGTGCTATCTCTCCTGTCTCTACTCAATTTCGCGTCTGGATATCGGGTTCCTCTCCACGAGGCAACGGGACGTGGTGCCTTCGATTCAATCCGAGCGTTCATCTTCTCGTTATACATCTCCACATCTGTCGGTGGCGATGATGACCTACTTTCTGCCCGCGGTATGCGAACCATAACAGAGGGAAAGGTCGCCGACCTTATGGGCGTGGCTGATAAGATCCATACGGAGAAACCTCACCCTACTTTGCCAGCGGTCAACATCGGGGAACTTGGTGGCCCGGTGTGGGAGGTGGTACAGCTCATCACGAAAGCTATGAAGGAGACCGGTGATGTCCTTTTCAATAGCGGATACCATGATCTTGGATCGTTCGTACTTGAGGCGCTGAAGGAAGGAGAGAAGGCCAAAAATAAGACAGACATCGTTAATGCGGAATGCGAAGTGATTGTGGAGAGGGTAAGCATCCAGATTAGCAGACGCGCGCAGGCGTTTCTCAGGCTGATTATCATCTAGCTTGTTAAAGCTATCCCAGCGTTCCAAGATATGGGTGTCGTTGAAGGCCAACGTATGTGATTTCTCTCATATTCTCGATATCTCGTTAATATCATGAGCTAGCCGTCTACTGTTTCAAGAAAGCCATGCTTACCCTTCATGCTATTGCCCTTCGCTTTGGCGCAAGTCCCAATCCGCCCATACCGATCCCAAGGACGGACAATTTGCCGGTGTTCTCAGATAACGTGATACCGTCACTACTGGTGCATTTAGGTGTCCTTGACCTTTCCACGTCCATACCTTCCTTAAAGCTGGCTTCGCTATTCCCCGAGGCCAACACAAAGGATACGCTGGATGCACTACTAGCTCTAGCTCCGCCGCCTCCGCCGACGAAACCAAAATCAATACCGAAAGAGGGTCCTCTTCTCACTGCAGAGCAGGCATTCACTCTTCGCGCATCCGCGATCGATGCATGTGAATTGATAGTTAAAACGGCCAGGAATCTGCAGAGTGACGAACTGATTAGGCCTGATGGCACCGATGTCAGCTGGCTGAAGAAAATCACATTGCCAGAATTGGACGCATGGATTTGGTCCGTAGCGAAGGACCGTGCAGACTATCGCGCGCTAGAGCGATTTGCGCAGAAAGGTACGACATACTTTTGAGTACCCCGCAGGCACACGCCCTTCGCCGCGTGTAGGCCGCACATCAAGTTCAATAGGTCCATGTAGACATCTCCAGGACATGTATCAAAATTTGTATTTCGCTTGTTGAGTGTGCGACGCGGCTCGGGTATCTGTCACGGCGAACCACGTCGCTTACTATCTTCGGTCAAGAAGTTCTTATGGGCGCCAGTGTAACGCATATCCTCACTCTTTGACTTCCACCACCCTCAGAAAAGTTCTGGTACCCTCATTGCTTGCTAAGCTCGCCGTGTTATCAGAAAGCAATGGCAGCCGTGAGGATGTTCGATTTGATGCGGCCTCTGCGCTTTCAGAACCAGATGCGTGTTGGTCTCGCAATGACACGTCGAAGGTATAGCACTCCGGGTGCGGTCGAGGGTACGCGTAGCCGAGTCCCCCATACGCATGCATCAATACAAACATCGCACACACTATACAGATATCAGAAAACGCCTGACCGATGAGCTCAAGACTGCCATGAAGGTACCTCTCACGTGTCTATCCCGCCAACACAGTTGACTAAACACATTGCATTGGTAGGCCAGAGACAGCGCCAAATCCACCACCATTCGCGTAAGTTTGCTACTCATTGTTTCCCACTAGCATGTCTTCGGCCTCATATTAGCTCTTCCCCGGGCAGGCGATTCTCTCTGAAGTATATTCTTCCGACAAAACGCAGGCCCAGCTACTACCGCCTTCGGCCATTGTATCCATCATCCGAAAGGCAGCATCACGTCGAGTACGTTTACCGCCGAGCCCATGCGCGCTTTTCCTCTTGATGGAATCCCCCTTCCAACGCTCAATTATTCACGTTTCGTTGTAGATTGATGCCGCATCAGAGTTCGACAAAGGCGGACGACCTGAGCTAGCCGAGAAGGAACGCAAGGAAGCAGATTTGCTCCAAGATTTCCTTCCCGCGTTGCTGGAAGAAGCCGACATTGACCGGGTGCTTCACGAAATCATCGCTGAGCAACAAACAGCCCCGAATGACAAAAAGGCTATGGGAATGCTGTTCAAAGCGTTTTACGCCAAGGTGGATAAGTCACTGGTGGACTCTGACCTTGTCAAAAGTAGAGCGGAGGCTCTTGTTGCCGCCCGCACGTGAGGCACACAAATAAAGCTACAAACATATTTCTCCTTTGCAGGATTTTAATCATATAATACATCCGTACTCACACACCCAAACATGATGAATTGCTACGTTCAATCTAGAATATCCATCTGTCGAGCCTGTCTACTGACTGATGATGATGATGATGATGATGATGACGGTTGAGGCTCAGCAGGAGTATTATTGTCTGTGCTGACTCCTTTCCCCTTTTCCGTGGTTGTAAGTTGAGATGTAGTGTCGACCTGTCGAGCTGATCCGCCGCTACCTTCTGCATTCAAGTCCTGTCCGGGCGGCAACACGCTTCTCATCCTGTGGAGTTCAATAATGCATCTCCACAACGTGCCAGACACACCCTCCAGAACCTTCAGCCTCTCATCTATTGCATCCCGTGTTAGCCGATCCAATCTCGTTAACTGCTCCTCGGAGAGTATCGCAGGAAGCTGGGAGAGCGGTTCACGGGGAACATCAGACTGTCGCGCAGAGGTAAGCACGGGCGGTGGACGCGCAGAAGCAGGTTGTGCAAAGCCAGGGGCTCCGTGAGGTTGAACCGCCGATCCATTGACCCCTTGCTGGCCAGGCTGAGGAAGAGGGATTGCAACAGGGGCTTGTTGCCAAGGGTACAGGGGCGCCCGCACTTGTTGGGCATGTTGTAGGGGGTCCCACAGAGGAATGAGGGGTGGAGCTTGTGCTCGGGGATTCGCAGCAGCTGCTGGAGGTGGTGCGGTCGTGGGGGTAGGCTGTGGGGGAGACGTCGCCGTTGAGGGCACGGGTTGGGGCGCCTCCGAGGGTCGCGATGATGAAGCGTCCGGAGACCCGTTTGAGGGATCAGACACAGCGCCGTTCGGTGGTGCCGTCGTGTTAGTCGCCTCGGCGGGCCGAGACTCGCTAGCCCGTGTACCTGGAGTGTTCTGCGACGAATTGAACCTGCGTAGAGCGGCGAGGGCGGCTGCTTCGCGAGGGGAGGGAGTACTTGCTTCCGCTATAGGCTCACCTGAGGGTCGGGTCTCGGCTGCTGTCGGTGTAGACTCTGCAGCAGGCGCGGGTGTTACAGCAGAGCCGGAGGATTCTGGCGCGGAAGGCGACGTTTGACTCGCTGCTGGCTGCTGCGCTTGTTGGACAGGTGGTTGTTGACCCTGGTGGACATCTTGAGCGTCCGGAGCGAAAGGATACCATACCCCTCCGGGACCGTAGAATCCTCGGTATACTGGTGGCGGCTGAAGTTGCTGAAGCTGCTGGGGAGGGATTGGTGGGTAAGCGTAGGGCGGGTACGCATACCCCAGCGGAGGTTGGCCCTGCGGTCCCCATCCGGCGTTGGCGGGGATTTGAGGCTGGGCCTGCGGTCCTGCGGGTACGAATTGAGGAGGTACGGGGGCGTTTGCGAACTGTCCCGGAATAAGTGGCGGTGGCACTAGGAAACCCATTACGCGACCAAACCAGCCGCCGCCGTTAATCGGTGCGGGCGGTTGTGGTTGTTGTTGACCGGCTACGGGAGGAGCTTGTGGCGCTACGTTAGGTGGTTGTTGACCTGGAGGGCGAGCGGCTCGCTGCCCTGCTTGTGCGTTATTTCCAGTGGGCTGATCAGTCTCTAACACGGTGCGGCGGCTAGAAAGACGGCGTTCAGTAAGCTAGCTCGCCACGCCTCACGAAGAATGCAAAGATGAGTAAAATACCGCAGAAAACACTACTAACCATGTTGGGCAGCTTTGCTGTCTCTCCAACCATGACCGCAGGCATTGGAAATGGAAAATATGTCCGCATGGAAGCTTCTTGGGTGTCACGTTGGGACCGTCCTGGACCTGCTGAGCATTTGGCGCGTTGTTCGGCGGGTTGCCGTTCTCGGAATGGTTCTGATCATTAGTCGCAGCGATCAACTCGTCACGGCAGATGATACAAGTGCGGTCAGACATCGCCCGCAACTCCTCTTCTGTGGCATTCGGATACCGACGATCCATATCGCGCGTGGCATTGTGATACCGCACAAGGGCGCGTAGACGGGTAATGAATGAGCGAGCGGTCAGATACACATCTCGGATGATGTTCAACGGCAATCCGTAGAAGGTGAGGACAACCGCAAAGAAGGTGAGGTAAGTTGCGAGCTTGAGGAAATCTGTTGGAAAAACTATCCGTCAGTATCTGACAGAGACATCCCGAGAAGAGCGCTGACCAGTCACAAGCTCGATGTAGAATATGTACATGCTCTTGTTATCCCATGCGGGCGCATTCGCGCCACCTCGTGTGCTTGCACGCCTCAGCTCAAAAGTAGACAGTATGTATCGCGCCATTGAGTTCAAGGCGCTGGCAGTTAATATCGCGTACTGCAAAGACGCTTAGAATAAGCCGTCATAGCGGTGTTTTTGCACCCACCTCGTTCGCAAATAGAACCGCGCCGCCAACGCCACTAGACAGCGTGCTATCGATCGCTACGAAGAGCATTACGATGTCAACCAACCACAATATGAGAAAGAGGGAGTGCAGCCGAATATGGAATAACGTAGGCGGTCCTGGGTAGGGTACCTGGTCCATCTACATGCAGGAACGGTCAGTTCTGTGCAAATTCACTTCGGGAGAAAAGCGGATGCCCCCAATTCTGTACGAGCCGGCCGAGTGGCCAACCGCAATGTGCATGGTATAGGCAATCCCCCAATGCCACATGTTTCTAATGGTAAGAATAGACGCACCGATTCCACCCGATCCCCCAAAAGCCAGTGAAAGCATTTGATGAACAGCAGGAAGCCGAACATGATGACGAAGGGTATGTCAAAGTCGTCCCGGAATATTGTAAACGCCAAGAGGGACTCGGTGACAAACATCCATGTCTGGTCGTAGAGACGCTGAAGGAACACACTTTAAGTGGTGCAGAGGTAATACAAAACAAGTTGTATTCACCTCGACCTCACGCGGTTGCAAAGGACCAAAGAAGATACGCTGGAGGATGCTGCCAGACACCAAGGCGACTATGAAGCCGAAGTTGGCTAGAACCTATGCGGGGTCACTGGTTGCACGGCGAGGCAAGACTAAGTCACACGCACTAGAAGGCTACGACCGCTACGAGAGAGGTACACCGCCACAGAGTAGAAGTTGCTGTAGTTCTTGCATGCATTGGCGATCGTTGCAGCGGTGGCTGCGGTGCTGAGCAGACCATACCAGAGGATCCTGTTCGAAGTAAACACATACGTGACTGGCTGGAGCCGCCGGCGGATAAGACCGTCCATGTCCATGTTCTAACGACCCTGTGTACGCAATGCGAAAGGAAGGAGGGAAGGGTGCGGCTGCTCACAGTGGCTTATGGACAACCTCAGTGAACCTTTCACGCGACGTGGCCTTACCGTTGGGCGTCTGTTGGTTACATCACAAAGCGAGCGCCCGGTATTTAGACGCCGTATCAGGGGGCGCCTACTTAGGGGCGAGCAGTGCAACATACGACCGCTCTTTCAGCTGAATGATAATGCGAAAGAAGCACCCCAATAATCATCAGACAACCAGTCCCAAACAAGAAATTTTGGTCTTGTTCCACAGGAATGAGAGCATATGCTAGCAGCCGTTGCGAGCAGGGAGAGGCGCTTTTGGGTACCCAGCGCTTTTCTTGTCTCGCGGGAGAACAAGATCTTCGATCTGAATGTGACACTCTGCGGCGGCCTTGTGTGCAAGGCTTTTACGGTGTCCTCCATCTCGCGAGAACATGCAAAATATTTCCCGTCGGATCTGGCACACTTTTTCCAGCGTGTTTTCGTAATCCGACAATTAAAGCCATTCTCATGACTGCAGACCTCTACGTATAAAAGGGGTCCCTCGCTACAACGATGTCCCCAAGATCATTACTGCCATGTCTCCTCCGTCTCGCAGCTCGCCGGGCTTGCGCAAGCGACAGCTGTCTCCAGAAAGCACAGCTCTGAAGTCGATATCGCAGGCTGGTTCCCTGCCAACCAGTTCCAGACCATCTTCGGCAGCCCGAAACTTGCTTTTGCTCTCATTCGCCCTGTCCGCCGCTTACTTGTATACCAACCACAGAACACCTTCAATACCCCCGTCGACTTATGCGCTATGCTCCCCAGACGGCCCCAAAATTTATACAGTGGACGAGGCAACACATAATGTCGAGTGCCTGGTGGTACAAAATGAAGTATTTGTTGACGCGGGATCGCTTGGTATGCCCCGCAATGCCCCTAAATCCACGAACGCTGTTCATCGTCGTTTCAGAGGATATTCAGGAGCGGTGGACGAGTACTGCGATAGAACTCAAAGGCAATGCCACGGCGGCACCACTCCCGGTTCGCTTTATTCCCCCTGGTGCCATTATAGTACCAGGCATAACGGGTTCGCGATTGCTCCCATGATACGGCCCGCATATAGGCTTACCGTCATTCTACGTCTTCTAGATTCCCATGCTCATATCCTTGAGTATGGTTTTACGAAAGTACTTCCACTGGAAGGTACCCAAACGGTTAAAGGTCAGCGCTTGCTATCGGGATCACCGCTGTCACGGTATGCGAACCTCATGATACTTCTGAATTCTGCAGAGACTGTGCATCGCATCAGAACATATATCGAGTCGAAGCCCGAACTACTCCGCGATAAAACAAAGGTGGTAGAGGGATGGGGCTGGGACCACACGAAGTGGGCACAAATGGCTTGGCCATCTGCTGTAAGCTGTCCAGGTACGCTCTCGCAAAAATGGAGCTGACGTATATGACAGACGGACCTCGAAAATGACGAAGTTGTCGCCGGACGACCTATTATACTCCAATCAAAGGATGGACATGCCCTGTGGGTCTCACAGAAGATACTGACAGCAATGCATCCCATCCCCGATAAAGTTGAAGGGGGAGTTATAGTTCGCAATCCTTCCGGTGAACCCATAGGTACGGCTCCAGTTTTCCTATATCAAAAGGCATATCTGATGGCTCTTAGGAGTACTGCTTGATAACGCCCAAGAACTGGCCAATTCTCATCGCCCCCGTCCCACATATGAACAACTCTCTCACCGCTTTGATTTGACCGTACAAGATGCGATATCCCATGGATTGACATCGATACACGACGCAGGCTTTGATCCTACGTCTTTGCAGTTTTTCCGCAGGTATGTCTCCATTACGATCGCAATGTGACGCCACAGACCAACTGAAACACACTAATAATTCTTTTAGGCGCGCCGGAGAGAGCCAGATGCCAGTGCGTAACAAGCGACGCTAAATATTGCGCATTGAATTCACCGTCTTCCACTAGATACGCGTTTATGGAATGACTCATTACAACGAGTCTTCGGAATATTGGGGCCATCGCGCGGAGAAAATCATCGGTGCGGGCAACGGCCGTTTGACTGCGCGCAGCGTCAAAATTTTCGCCGATGGTAAGCAATACTTGGATTCCTGCTGCGCAGTTATTTGATACAGCTTCCATTAAGGTGCCCTGCGAACTGGCGGTGCAGCAGTAAGTGCGACTGGCCGGTTATGAATGTGCTTCTAAAACTGGTCTTCATAGTTGTATGAGCCCTACACGGACAACCCTTCAACCCGCGGATTCATGAGGATTGAACCTGAGGTCTTGAACGAGATCATTCCCCGTTTCCTCCGCGATGGATGGCAAGTTGTACGTACTTGGTTTACCAAGCCCCGGTTATACATCATCCGCCGAGTCTAATTGACCAATTGTCTCTGCCGACATAGAATGTTCATGCTATCGGCGACCGAGCCAACGGTCTCGTCTTGGACGCCTTTGAGGCGGCACTGAAAGATGCCAACGTTACAGCACTGAGACCGCGCCTCGAACACGCCCAGATATTGACGGAGAGAGATATGGCGCGGTTCGGAGATCTAGGAGGCAAGTCTCCCCGTCCATTAAACCTTGTCCACGTCGGTTGCTCAACGTAACATCTGCGGCCCACAGTCATCGCCAGTATACAGCCGACCCACGCGTAAGCGCACAGCTCATTCACAGCTCGGCCCAACCCGCGCTCATCCTTTTCTTCCTATCTTAGCACAGATGACATGTGGTATGCGGAAGACAGACTCGTACGCGCCAGTTTCTATCCTTTTGCCTCAACCACTCATTTCTTTTTGCAAATCATCCAGGGTCCGGAGCGAATCAAGAGCCTTTACGCTTTCCGGAGTATTTTGGATTACGGTGGTCGGATTACCTTAGGCTCCGACATGCCTGTTGAGGGCGTGAATCCTCTCGCGGGATTCTATGCCGCTATCACACGATTGACAGGAGAAGGGACTTCACCCCACGGCCCAGAAGGATGGTGAGTAGTTTCTGCTCGCCAACTGCCGCGGGCGGTTATGGCATCACCGAGGTCTGATGTATTCACTGACTCCTTTCCCTTAGGTTCCCTGAACAGCGAATGTCTCGCATGGAGGCGCTCAAAGGTGCGACAAGGGAAACCACGATGCTACATCCGGAACACACTGACTTATCTCAACCGTTATTTTCCCAGGAATGACATTGGACCCGGCGTATGCCTCCTTTAGTGAAGAAACGCTCGGTTCTATCTCAGTTGGCAAGCGCGGAGACTATGTGGTTCTCTCCCAAGACATTATGACAATCGCTCCAGAGCAAATTCTTGCAACAAAGGTCTTGGCTACGGTCATCGACGGTAGCCCGGTCTATGGCAACATCTAACGGCAAACTTGCGGGTTTACACACCTTGGCAATTGCGGTTGTGTTGTTGGATCAGGTATCGGCTCCCGAACCGTCTTTACGTACTTCTTTTCTGGTCCAGCTCTATAATCACCCTGCTTCTGTAATATATTAAGCTGTATATATTGTCATCTCATTTATTCGCGACAATGCTATTTATCTGTCGCAATATTTATCGCGGTTTCCGAAGCTTCGTAGTGCGGTCCGGTTCACACACGTTTCATGGGAACGTCACGATCACGTGAGAATCCCAAATGACGCTGTCACCTTGTGACTGACGCGTTAGGGAACGCACCGTGGTGGCGCCTTACCTTGCACTTGACAGCCACGACGGACGCGATGCCTTCCTTCCAAACGCCTGTAGTTGCAGGCAGCGCGAAGCGCAGGCTGGCATACGACGAAACAAATCTTCCTGCCAGTAAACGTCACGCTGCCGTGGAAGATAACGGCAGCCAAGTTCCCAGTGGTCCAAAGTCATATTGGATGGTTCAATGGTATGAGATCAGTTTATCAGGTGGATTGTAGTCAATAACATCGTTTCTCTCAGGCGCAATCCTCAATATAAGAAGCATAAAACTTGGGACGGTGATGGTGTGTTGTTGGTGAAGGGGACATTCTTCGACTTATTGGACGCGGAAGATGGTCGCAGGTACGCATCAAGTGCACGATAAATGCGGCTCCCGAGTAAATGACGATTCGCTTTGCTAAGAATAGCATGCGGGAAGCCCAATGGCGTTGAGCCTGACAAGATTGGCGACGGGTCCGAGTTCTCACTGGGCGGAAAAGAGCTGCAAATCGACCGTGCTATCCAAGCATCTGAATACTTTTCAGGTACATGCTTCGCTAACGGCGTCGTTGTCAACGCGCCCGAACCTGCGACCACATTACGAAGCTCAGCCACCGCTGCAAAACAATTCACGCCGTTGAAGCCCCGGAACGGGCTGAATTTCAAAGGCCCTTCTTTTGTACGGCAGCCTCTTGCTTCAAGTTCAAAGAGCGCCTCTCTCCAAGCTTCTGTTCGCGAGAAAGACGCTGTGATGACTGATACAAGTGACACACGGACCCAAATAGGCAGCGATACCTTTTGGATGGTCAATTGGTGTGTTTAGCTCTTCGGACACGCATATACTCGCTGAATGCTTCTGCAGGAGAAAACCCCAGCAGAGGAAACACAAGACCTGGGACGGGGATGCTTATCTATCGCAGAGAGGTGAACTGCTGACCCTGGTGTCAGAAAAAGGGCTTATGTAGGCGCTTCTGATATTACTGCTAGGCTGAGTCAACCGCTTATATTTCTTCTAGGTTGGGTAAAAAGCGTTGGGATGGCACCAAGATCGATGCTGGATATACCATTACGATAAATAATAAAGAAATCGAGGTTGACAGTCAGATTTCCCGCGCGGATATGCCTTCCGTGACAGGCTCTTCTATGGAATATGAGAACGAGGTCGAATTTAGTGTTCCCTCGCAAACTCAGGCGCCAACAATCCTCTCTAGTCCTACCGTTGCTCAGCCCAGCGGGCATCGGTTTAAGACTCCAGCACCGAGGGCTGATCTGGACTCGTCGGAATCGACCAAGAAATCCGTTTCATCGGCGTCATTCTATGCAGCTCCAGCGAAACCGAAGGCGAAGGGCCCTTTGTGAGTGTCCAGATTCGCGGGTTGATCATTCGTTCTGAGATGCAGTACTGGAGGCACGATCCCAATGCCGCTGGCGCCGTCGTAATGCCTGCTCCCAGTGCTGCTCACATCGCACAGCACAACAAGAAGTACGCCTGCACTTCATCTTCTTTGCTGATAATTAATCCCGCACGTTCGATTCGCGTAGAAATGCACCCATCGTTCCCGTTGTGATCGACCCGATACTGGCGCGCCGTCTTCGTCCCCACCAGGTTGAGGGTGAGTAATCGAAGTATACATGCGAACGGTGATCGTTTTTAACTTCGAGTTTCAGGCGTGAAGTTCATGTACGAATGCGTTATGGCTATGAAAGGCCACGACGGCAAGGGCTGCATATTGGCGGACGAAATGTACGTAATGAAACGCTTTTTCGTGCTTGATCCTCATTATGGCGTCTGTAGGGGGATGGGTAAAACACTGCAGGTATGCAGCTCCACGCATGTCACGTTCATGACGCTTCACTTACAAGCGCTCAGACTATCACACTAGTATGGACTCTATTAAGTACGTGCGGCACTGCCTTCCTCGGACTTGGTCGGCTGACGGGACTGTCCACAGAACAGAATCCATATGGTGGTATTGGCCCGGCCGTGGGCAAAGTTCTGATTGTCTGCCCTGTCACTTTAATTAATGTAAGACAGACTGTTTTCATCGTTATTCGCATGATGCTTACCTGCTTTTAGAACTGGAGGAACGAGTTTTATAAATGGTGCGCTTTTCTATACGTGGGACGGTCCGAACCGTTTTGAACAGGACCGGCAGGCTTGGCCGAGACAGAGTGGGTGTGTTTGTAGGAGATAAAGATAAATCTCAAATCAAACTCTTTGTTAACTCGTAAGTTCCCCACGACTTCTCACGAGGCCCCAACTGATATCACAATGGTTCAACGCGATAAGACGGGTTCATCATGTGTTGATTATCGGTTACGAACGCCTTAGGACAGTGATGTAGGTTCCATATGCTCCTCATCTATGTATCAGTACTCAGCGCTCCTGTTTCTAGACAGGATCTGCAATATTGCATGTAAGTATTGATAGTTGGGTATACTAAGAGCTAGTCACTAATAAAGCGTTGTCAAGCCCTCCCATAGGTCTTATAATATGTGATGAAGGTATGTCTGCTACCGCTCTCCCTATCTGAGTTAGAACACTCATCAAGACTTGTACTTCCTCACAGGTCACCGTCTTAAATCTGCAAACAATAAGACATCGATGATGTTTGAGGCTCTTTCTACACCACGACGCATCATATTATCGGGCACGCCAATACAAAATGATCTCGGAGAGTTCCATGCAATGGTCTGTTTCTTTCCGTGCACCATTCTACGCAATCTCTTACTCTGAATCTGGCAGGCGGACTTCTGCAACCCGGGTCTTTTGGGTTGGTCTTTCTACATGTAGTATTGGTACCGTCCTGACATATTGCGGATAGGAAACGACAAGGGTTTCAAGAAACTGTATGAAGCACCTATCCTCAAGAGCCGCGCACCTGAATGCACTCCAAAAGAGAAGGAGCTAGGCGAATCCCGCTTGGAACAGGTCAGTAGCGCTCAACCATTCAGACGTCGAAACTCACTCTGAGCGGCCCGTAGCTCATGGAGGTTGCACGATCATTCGTCCTCCGCAGAGAAGCTACTATTTTGAAGAACTTCCTTCCACCGAAATGTGAGCTGGCTCGGTAACTTCGCAGGGTATGAATTGACCTGGCGTTCAAGATGAATATGTGGTATTCATAGCGCCAACGAAGCTCCAACGGGACATCTTCCACAAGATTCTGACCGCTGACAAGCTGGACAACCTCGTCAGGAACTCTACGGCGGAGTCGCTGGCTCTTATCGGAATGTTGACCAAGATCAGCAATAGTCCAATACTGCTGAAGGCGGCGGCAGACCAAGCGAAAGAGCGAGGAGGTGAAGGTGGCATTGTAAAAAGCAATGTAGTCTCCGATGCCGTCCAGTTATTGCCCTCAAGAGCACAGGTGGACGATGTATCGTTAAGTGGTAAGCCGCCTGAGCCGGCATATCATGACGGCACAACTGAGTCCGTTCAGGTAAACTGGCTGCTTTAGCTAATCTTCTGCGAGCAATCTATAAGGTACGTCTGAATTGGTCTGAATTGCATCGTACACAGCCGCCTACGTGACCATTTCAATACAGACCACCGATGAGAAGTGTATTATTGTCTCACACTACACTTCGACCCTGAACATCATCGAGGCCTTTTGTAAAAAGAAGGCCTACAGTTATCATCGTCTGGATGGGTATGTGAATTTCCCCACTGGTATCGCAACTTCCGCGCTAGATGCAGATTGTATTAACCTTCTCACAGATCAACGCCTGCCGGAAAGAGGCAAGATTTCGTAAATGAATTCAACAAAACCTCTCAAAAGCAGCGATGTAAGTCCTCATCTGGTCGTATCTTGTCCTCCTGACCTTTTTTTGCAGTCATCTTCCTACTCAGTTCAAAGGCAGGCGGAGTCGGCCTTAACTTGATAGGCGCATCTAGGTTATGTCTGATCGATTCGGATTGGAATCCAAGGTACACGAATCTCTTGATGCTCATGCAGTATTTCCATTGACTCTGTTTTCAGCCACGATCTCCAGTCGATGGCTCGAATTCACCGGTACGCAGTAGGCGCGTCTCGCTCGGCACGCAGGGTTCTCATCTTCGTTACAGTGACGGACAGAAGCGTCCCGTGTTCATCTACCGTTTCCTAACCGCTGGCTCGATCGATGGTGAGATCGTTTCGTTGCTTCTCGCGAAAGGGGAAATTATAACCCATTTGTAAATGCAGAGAAGATATATCAACGTCAAGTTACCAAGCTGGGTTTGAGTGACTGTGCGTATGGTTGCATGTCTCTATGTCGCGTTGGCTAACGGCTTGCCGCTCTGTTCTTAGCCTTACTCGGTAAAGTCAGTGATAGCGTCGTTGTGGTAGGCAGGACGATGTGCTGATCTACGCGACTAGGGCGGAAGTGACTCAAAGTCTGACTCGTTCACACGTAAAGATGTAAGCCAACTGTGTTTTGAAATCGTCTTCGCGCGAGTTGCTGACCTGGCTAACAGCTTCGAGACATCTTCACGGTTCATCCGGATACGGCCTGCCATACGCACGACCTGCTCGAATGTCCCTGCGAGACAGGCAGTACTGGTTACGCTAGTCTGACACCCGCAGAGAGTGCAGGCTCTGCCGCTGCGAGCGACCCCGAGATCAGCGACGACGAAGAGATGGGCTTCGTCTCCGCATCTACCGTGGACCCGGCCCGTTTAGAAAGGATGGACCAGGAGGTGAGATATCCACTCGATGTTCTTCATTGCGATCCGAGTTTATCTTTATCTTCATCATTTCGCAGTACTTGAAACAAAAGAAAGCCCAGCTCGCTGCACTCGGCCAATGGAAGCACGTGAATTGTCTGAAGGTGCGCGCGAGGGAACAGATCCAAGATGGCATCCTTCGAATGCTCGTCTACGTCCCGCCCGAGGAAGACGAGGAGGGCGCCAGCGCGAATGCTCCGCCTACATCCTTGCTTGACGCGGTCGACCTGGATAACCTGCTACGAGAGACGAGGCCGCCTCTAGGGATCACCGAGGTGCCCGGCGGTTCCGTCTCGTTCCTATTTGAACGAACATCGAAGATGCCCCTCGACGCGGACAAAGTAGAAGCAGATGGCGGCGAGGATGTGTGATGAGTGTAGCGCATCTCGCTTGGTGGCGACAGATTGCCTTGTTGATTGCATTCGGATCTCTATTGCTTTCGCTACCTTAGACATCAGGAACAACTGCTACAACTCCGTAGACTACTTACTCGTATCGTTTCTGTCAACAGTACTCTCGCTGCACGAACTATCTTA
This sequence comes from Trametopsis cervina, assembly GCA_022385755.1. Classification (NCBI taxonomy): domain Eukaryota; kingdom Fungi; phylum Basidiomycota; class Agaricomycetes; order Polyporales; family Irpicaceae; genus Trametopsis; species Trametopsis cervina. The sequence goes on from MU278353.1 coordinate 532,603, forward strand.
CAGTAATCATCAGGGACAGTTGCTACAAGTCTATAGATTACTTACTCATGTCGTTTCGGCCCACTCACGACGCTTAGACTGCATAATGAACCAATTAGAACCTGACCGCCAATTTGTAATTCCCGCCCAACTGCCTTCCATCCAGGGCACGAAGGCAGAAGAAGAGATACATTTTCCTGGGTTCCTAGCTCTCCGGATTTACAAATTATAAATACGCGCACGCTACATTGGTTTGATTTCTACAACAACGACCACGGCAATATGTAATAATGACACACACACAATCACTCAACAACGGTTCGCCGGCTCTCTCTTACACCGCAGATGCCACACAACAGTCGGCAGTGGGAAAGCAGGCTATGAGCTCGGGCCTGGCGCGGTGGAATACACCTTCCTGGCGTTCCCCGCGAAGACGACGTCGAGATCTTCCTGTTCTGTGCCGAGCTCTGCAAAGCATTCCCGCGCGATCTCGAACCACTCTCCGGGGGTCACGGCAGACGAGGTGCTGCTCGTCGAAGGAGAGGATCCGAAGATAATCCTCTCGTATCCGAAGGCTTCCAACGCGGGGCCCACTGTTACAAACAATGCGTATGAGTTAAGGTTTAGGGTTAGAGAGGAGCAATGAAACAGGCACGTACCATACATCTTGATTCTCCTCTTCCATTCCTTCTTGTCGACCTGTCCCTGCGAGGGCCATGCCGGCGGCAAGAACTTGATGAAGACGTTGGCGTATAGGGAGAGCGCCGCGGTCTGTGATTGGTAGTCGTTATATGTTGGGTGGGTGAGCAGCTTCACGATTGGGAGGGAGAGGTCGTCAGGGGGAGGGAGGATATTGGCTATATGCATGAGTGTAACAGAGCATCGATATCATGTTCGCGATCGTTGGTGGTACATGGAAATAGGTGCACAAGTCGGGTGTCGCGAACAAGATGGGAAATATGGAAGGGCAGGTTGATAATCAGCCGCAGAACCTCATAAGTATCGTATGTGGACTTACACAGGATGACCCTCCCTCGCGGTTTCTCTGGGATCGCCTTGGTGAGGAACTCCTCCAGATCTTCCCAAGCGCCTTCGCCGGCTCTAAGGTTCGTTTCGATACTAAGATCGACCGTGTACCCCTGTTCAAGTGCCCATTTTAGAGCATCTACGGCTGGGTCACTGAACCGCGTGTAGGTGACCGACAGAACGGTCGCCGGCGCTGACGAGGACGAGGGAGTTGTGGGGGATGGCGGGAGTCCTGTGAGATAAGCCGGAGGAGGTGTAGGGATGCCTTGTTCGATTGGGAAGGGGACAAGGACGGCGATCACGCGTGTAGAGGATTTCGATATGCGAACGCTAAGTGAACAATTGTGTTAGCGCGAGGGACAAAGCGATGGCGACCACCGTTGACAATATCATTGACAGCGCGACTGATATTGCGCGCTGAACAGGCGCAGTCTTATCCATCCATCCATCTCGTACAGAGATATCTGGGCGCAATAGGAGGTGGAATACGTACCTCTCGATGGCGGACAGTATCTCTTCTGGGCTCTTTCCTACGAGCGAAAGCACGATGCCTTCGGTCTTGCCTTCCACCTTCTTGCCTGTGTCTGCCTCCCAGTCCTCGACGCTGCCGTGGACTTGCGCGTCGATGACTTGCGCGGGATGCGTCGTGCTCGGGCTGGGCGCAAGAGGGAATTGCTCCGACGTTCCAGTGTTGGGAGGCGAGAACGCGGAGAGAGGAAGACGGGGCAGGCTGTTTGGGCCCTTGCGACGCAAGCCGACGCCAGGAGAGGGCGGGACTGGCGGGAGTGCGCTCATGATTGTTGGATTGGATGTGAAGAACGGAAGGAAAGCTGGTGTAGAAGGAGGTAGTAATAAGAGAAGGGCACAGCGGAAGGCGTTATAGTCAAGATGAAGCTCGTTTCGAAGTGGTCGACTTATGAGTGAAGCCCAGATCAGCGAGATCAGATCGCGTTTGATCCTGCGCCACGGACCGCCGGCCGTTGCGTCGCTATGCCTCCTCCAGCTGCGAACCTCCACTGCCACCTCGGCAACTGTCGCACTCTACCTACGTCCTTTGACATTTACCACCCCATAGTCTGGAGCTTGGTGTCGAGGCTGCAGGCGAATTCAAGGTCGCAACAGCGACAGGCAACATATCATGAACAACTGTTATGATGATTAAACTGAGGCGGCTACCTTGCCATAGCAAATGGGCAATCCTGGCCGAGACACAGCATCTCTTAAAGTATCCAGCGGGCCACACGCGCAAAGGATCACTGAGCTGCAGATGCACAGCCTGAGTTGCAGATGGTCAGTCAAACGGTGATAGTAAGTACTCTTTGGAGCTACTCGCTGTAAAGCATAGAACAGCTTGACTTGTCTTGCACCTGAGCCTAACCCTGTTTGAGTATTTGCAGCAGCAGTTCATCGTTGAAAGGAGCTGCAATGTCTGTCTGTTATGCTGCTGTGAGTGGGCAGACCAGCTCGGATGACTGCGAATTGACTACCCTGTCGCATTGCACCTATCATAGATCGCAACTCCTCTCCGTGGGGCAATGGCATATCCGTTCAGTTCCGATGAGCGTATCCGTCAATCACACAGATACCAGGGCTCACTCCCTTGACTATCACGGGCACGCGTCTCCTCATTGCCCGAGCTAGCCGACTCTCCGAAATGGCTGCGCGTAAAGCAACCGTTGTCGGGCGAGCAACGGTTCCGAAAATATCAAGCTCAGGCTCACAGAAGTGCTGTGGGACTGGGTTGCCCGAATATGGGAGTCCGAAGCTTTGTGGCGTCCGGCCACGCCTGCTTTCTCCTTCCCACGTTCAAGTGAAACGACATCAACTCCTGCCCACAGTCCTCGTTGTCAACGTCAGCACATTGTCTATGACATCTGGCAGAAGCCGGAATATAGCTCACCGGAAACTTCAGACAGCCGTTGTCGTCGCCTCACTGAGGCAACTTCAAATGAAGAGATGCTGGTTGGTTGGGTCAGAGCACAGCAATGACGTAGCAGTCTGCCCACAAATTATAACACGGGTTCCTGCGGCTCTTCAGAATGGTGTCAACGGTCCTTGTCCTCGCCCGCCGGGACCGACGACTTGGAGACAGGCAGTAACGCTCTGTAGTACGACAGAACATACAATACCAATTCTCACGCCACCCACTGCATGCGAACTTGCAGGCGACGACGTTCAATACACCCTATACATTTCCCTCCATCCCGGCTCGTCAGATTCATACTCTGCTCGCTGTCTGTAACAGCCCGAACGGCGGTAGCCAGTAATTTCCTCTCTAAGAATAGCGATTGGTACGTGGGTGTATGCGCGTTCATAGACGATTAAGGACTGAATAACGACTGACTTTTACTTCGTCCGCGCTCACAGGGCTGTCAGTAATCGCGGTACTTTCACCGATCGTTTTGCTATTCAATGCGCATCATAGCTCTTTGCAAATGTATTGGACTATAATAGGCACAGCGCTCGGCATCGCGTCCGCACAGCAAGCTGCGTACAGAGGGTAACCGTCGCGTTCTGCTTCAGTGGACCTCCATCGGTTGATTCTGCAGGTTCTCGTCGTTCTACGATGACAAGGTTAGCCGTGCTGCCCCGCCAACGACTTCCAAGAACTCATCCAAGCTTCTCGTCCCTCGACACAACATCCCAACCGATTCCCACATCTCCCATCTCAGCTCGCACGTCCTAACCATTTCGGTGCACAACCAAACGGGTCAAGAAGCAAACACCAAACCTTCCTTCTCGCCGTCATTCATTCATTTCGACGGCGCGTACGCCTCGGATCGACGGAACACGCCCGTCTGTGCGGGCCATCCGCACACCCAGACCTAGGACTTGGGTTTTGTAGCTGTAAGAGGGCCCGCGACGCTCTCTCTCGTCTCGTAAGTCGTCATCCTCCCTGGCGAACTCTGAGAAAGTCGCGATCATATGCTCACCGGTAGGACATAGACCTCAGTCCGCCGGGTCCGACAAGGATGTGTGATATGTTCTGTGTACTCACCGTCGTGGAAACTAATAGAGTCGATGCTCGCGATGGACGTGCCACAACTCTGGTGTCTAGGCAAGCAAGGGGTATAAAAGTAACAGGTATGTTCGACAAATCTGCAGTGCCCTACTGGTGCTTTCATCCCCTCTGTCGATACACACTCAAACCATGGCATTCCAGGCACTGTTCACTCTTGCCTCCCTCGTAGCTGCCGTTGTCGCTGCTCCCTCCCCTTTGGTGTCCTGTGGAGGAGGCCGCTCCGTGCAAAACGCTGCCGTATGTTGCGATTCGATCACTTCTTGACATTGAGTCCTCACGTTGCAACCTGCAGTGCTGTGCTTGGTTCCCAGTTCTGGACGACATCCAGGAGAATCTGTAAGATCTGTCTCCTTGATGTCGCGGGCGTCGCGCTGATAGTATTGCGTTGTTCAGTTTCAGTGGAGCTACATGCATGGAAGAAGCCCACGAGGTTGGTATTTCTCGCTTGCCCCTGCGCTGCTCGTTACTGATTCGCTATTCAGGCACTTCGTGTACGTACCCTTAGAATCCGTTTCGGAAACCGTTGATAGTTATACCACAATGTCCGCCGCAGCTCACCTTCCATGATGCGTAAGTCGTCCTTATTCTGTCCATTCAATCCCACTCTCATTCAATTCGTCCTCTTATAGAGTCGGTAAGGACAAATCAGTCGCAGGACGATTTGGCAGGTTTACTGATACCTAATTTCAGGCTTTAGTCTTGCCGCTCAAAAGGCAGGCCAGTTCGGGTAAGCACGTCGGTTTCTTGACCTGAATGAACTGTCTCTCACACCCGCGCACATAATAGTGGTGGAGGCGCCGGTGAATATTTTTGAGATCGGGTGTGTAGACTTGCACTGAAATACCGTCTAGATGGCTCCATTTTGGCCTTTTCCGACATAGAGACCAACTTCCGTGAGTACATTGCATTGTATAGCTGTCGAGTCCATTGTTGACAACGCATTACAGAGGCAAACTTCGGTTTGGAATTCACTACTGAGGCCGTACGTACCACATACGCCGAGATGTCCGCGGACCAGGAATCTCATTGAAACTTGACAGTTCATTCCCTTCGCTCTCGCCCACAACGTCTCTTTCGGCGACTTGTATGCGTCACATTCTCCCGTTCATCCCCAGTTACTGATCCCGCATTAGCGTTCAATTCGCCGGCGCCGTAGGCGTATCCAACTGTGTCGGTGGTCCCCGCCTCCAATTCCTTGCTGGTCGCTCCAACATCTCTCAGCCCTCTCCCGACGGACTCGTCCCGGAGCCATTCGATTCTGCCGACAAGATCTTGGCGCGCATGGCGGACATCGGGTTCTCACCTATCGAGGTTGTACACCTCCTGTCGTCGCACAGTGTTGCTGCTCAGTACGAAGTCGACACGGATGTTGCGGTACGTCTCTAATTTAGCTCTTTGCGTGGTGGGTATGCTGAACGAATCTTGATCAGGGAAGTCCATTCGATTCTACGCCTGGCGTCTTCGACACCCAGTTCTTCGTTGAGGTATGCACTTCCGGCCTACTGATACCACTTGCACGAGTGCTAAGGGCATCCGTTTCAGTCTCTCCTCAAGGGCACAGCGTTCACCGGCAATGGTCAGGGCGGCGAGGTGATGTCTCCTATCCCCGGTGAATTCCGTCTGCAGTCGGACTTCGAGCTGTCCCGTGACTCTAGGTGAGCATCGCCCTATCTCTTCATTAATCACGCATATGATACTGATATTTGTTCAGAACCGCGTGCGAATGGCAAGCCCTCGTTAGTACGTATCGCCTCTCGCCATATCTCCTCGCATCATTCTGACGCATTATGGTCTTGTAGACAACCACGACGCGATGGTGGCAAACTTTGAGGCCGTCATGTCCCGGCTCGCAGTCATCGGCCAGATCCCGTCCGAGCTGGTAGACTGCTCCGACGTCATCCCCACACCGCCCGCTGCTAAGGTTCAGGTCGGAAGCCTGCCGCCCGGCAAGACTATGGCGGACATTGAGGCTAGCGTACGTGGTTTCGCACTGGTTTCGTTCATATTTTGCCAACTGACTGTGCTATGTTTTGTGTAGTGCTCGGAGATGCCGTTCCCGACCTTGCCCACTCAGTCCGGCCCCGTGCAGACCGTCGCGCCTGTGTAAGTTGTCCATCTCTTTCTAGACACTATAGAGCTGACGTCAACTGCGATGTTTCTAGCACCGAATAAGCGGGTTCGTTTTCGATAGATTCGTTAGAAAGGTCTACATACTATGTGCCTCAGAGCTCGTGTATGTTGTACATTACAGTTGTATTTCGATTGGAATTATCTGGCTTATCGCCGTTAAGCAAACGAATGCCCGTCTGTGAGCCTGTCAAACTTTGCACGCCACTATCAAATACGTCGAGGATCACTGCTCTCACGCAGTTCCACGATCTGGTGCGACTGTGAGTCTCTTGCAGTCGCTATACAAGCCCGATAAGACTGGTTTTAGACCAATGCACGCTAAGTGGACAACATATATTCGATAATGTATGTGATCTACAGGAATACAATTGCGCACTTTTTATGCACGATAAGCTCGTGTTTCCGTCTATAGCAACGGGACAGACACAACGAGACAACGGGTCGAGACCTGTGGGTGACACCCCTATCCAATCAATGGCAGAAGATTTGGTCTGTTCGTTCCTCGGAACGCATGTCCTCCAGGGGGGGCCGGGCGTGAGACGCAAATACCTGCTGCCTTGCACATATCAGGCACGATACTCCCAACGTCTTCGGGCCCGAGAGTGAGGTACGTGCCTCCATCGCGTGCCCCAGGATCACTCCCACGCGTCCAAGCTTCCTCCATCCGTGCCTTCATGCGCGCCGACGAGCCAGCATGACATATCTGGCACAACGGATGTCGGTAAGCGCCCCGCAGGAGTGGTACGGGCGCACACCTAGACCTGGGCAGCGGATTGTGCGTCGTGCGTCCTGCGCGATGAGCCAATGACGTTGAGCGTGTGTTGCGTAACTCGTTGTTCCGTCTTCCAGACGCATATGCTTGCTGACCGGTTGAGGGATATCCTGCTCGTCCCGGCGTCGGCAGAGGGATTTTGGACGTTCGAACACTCACCGTCGTGGAAAGTGGGGCGAGATAGCGACTACCAGTTTGTTGGAGGTCGTGTACCGCAATATTGGGGAGTGGCGGTTTGAGCGTATAAAAAGGACGGAGAAATAGAGGGAAACGTCAGTACCCCAGAAGTACCTCTGAAGTACCTCGTCTTCAAAGCCTCTTCTCAGTATCTCTGTAACATCGAACAATGGCCGTTCAATACCTTCTCGCACTCGCCGCTATCGCGACCTCGGTCGTCGCCGCTCCTGCTACATCGCAAGTTAACTGCGGTGGTGGCCGTACGGTCAAGAACGCCGCTGTAAGTCTTCGCAGATGTCCCGGGGAGTTTTGATCCATGCTTACGCCATGTTCTTCAGTGTTGCGCGTGGTTCCCCGTCTTAGACGACATCCAGGAGAACCTGTACGTATTGCTTCATCGGCGACGTTGTACTTGCTGAAGTGGGTCCCTCTGCAGCTTTAGCGGTGCAACCTGCATGGAAGAAGCTCACGAGGTTAGTGATCGAATCCACTCGCGACGCATGTATACTGACGTGCTGTACAGGCGGTCCGTGTAAGTGTATCAGCCTTCGCGTGATGTATTGCTTGTTCGCTGATGGCTGTGCATTAGCTGACCTTCCACGACGCGTGAGTTCCATCTTGTCTCCTATATGTATGTATCCACTATGCTGATGTCTTGCGTCTCCGTTGTCTAGCGTCGGTAGGCCCTAAGTCAGCGCGTTCTCTTCCGAGTCTGTTTACTGAACGACGTGTTAGGCTTCAGCCTTGCTGCTCAGCGTGAAGGGAAATTCGGGTATGCATCCTTTTTGACTCACCCGGTTTCAGTCACTAATTCATGCGCACGTCCGTAGCGGTGGTGGTGCTGGTAATCACGCCCCCTCCTACACTCTCTAGTCAGTGCTAACAACTTCAATCCTGCAGACGGCTCTATCCTGGCATTCTCCGACATCGAAACCAGCTTCCGTGAGTAGAGTAGCACACCATCTGAACCGTAGCGACGACTCACCCCCAATGAATGCAGAGGCGAACTTCGGTCTCGAGTTCACCACTGAAGGGGTACGTACCTTCCGCTCCTCCACTCCTCCGCCCTCTCTCCAGCTCACCTTTCGCACACAGTTCATCCCCTTCGCGCTCGCGCACAACGTCTCTTTCGGCGACTTGTACGTCCCCCTCCCCTTCCCTTCCCCTGCCCCCTTCTCCCCCCACATCCCCATTACATTCTCACCTCCCATTTCCATTCCCCATAGCGTGCAATTCGCCGGCGCCGTCGGAGCCTCCAACTGTCTCGGCGGCCCACGCCTCCAATTCCTCGCAGGCCGCTCGAACATCTCCCAGCCCTCGCCCGACGGACTCGTCCCCGAGCCGTTCGACTCCGCCGACAAGATCTTCGCGCGCATGGAGGACATCGGGTTCTCGCCTGTTGAGGTTGTCGATTTGTTGTCTGCGCATAGCGTGTCGGCGCAGTATGAGGTCGATACGGACGTCGCTGTGAGTGATTGGTTTGTGAGGGGGGGGGGGAGTACTCACCTTCGGTCGTTCATGCGATGTAGGGCAGCCCGTTCGACTCCACCCCGAGCATCTTCGACACGCAGTTCTTCGTCGAGGTGAGCGTTCGATCTGTTCCGCTTCGCTTCACTATACATCAGTCACAACTCACCGAACGCATACAGTCTCTCCTGAAGGGTACCGCCTTCACCGGTAACGGACAGGGCGGCGAGGTGCTCTCGCCCATCCCAGGCGAGTTCCGCCTGCAGTCCGACTTTGCGATTTCCCGGGACACCAGGTAAGACGCACCTTTGCACCTCTCACAAAACATCCCTCGCGCTGACATCCCGCCACGCACAGGACCGCATGCGAATGGCAGTCCCTGATCTGTATGTTCCCCTTTTTCCTTTTCTCATCTTCCGCACAAGGCTGACGCAGGGCGCTGCAGCGAGCCACAGCACGATGGTGTCCAAGTTCGAGGCAGTGATGGCGAAGCTCGCCGTCGTCGGCCAGGACCCGCGCAAGCTCATCGACTGCTCGGACGTCATCCCCGTCCCCGCCACCGCCAAAGTCCAGGTGGCGGCCTTCCCGCCGGGCAAGTCGCGCGCGGACGTCGAGCCTGCGGTACGTGATGTGTTTTGTCTTGTCAATTCGTGTGGCTGAGATTCGGTGGACTGGGTAGTGTGCTGCGACACCGTTCCCGAGTTTGGCGACTATGCCGGGACCTGTGACGAGTGTTGCTCCTGTGTGAGTACACGAATGTTGGGTTTGTTTTGTCGGGGGTGTTGATGCTGAGCGTCTCTTGCAGCTTGGACTAGGCTGGGTTCGTGGTCACATACGATGGCGAGGGGGCATGCGCGTGGTAGGCTACAAGAGCGGTGGCGGAGTAGTCGTGCAGACCGCGGCGGAATGCGAGAGCGGGGGGGTGGACAACACATCATTTGTCCATTGCTTCTTGATTTAGTGTAGCGCTGTCTGTTTTGGTTAGAAGTTCAAATATACGCGCAATATAGCTGTAGTTTGTACGCAATTCCGCCAACGAGTTGTGCAACCCGATTGGAACGCGCGTGAAACGGATTGAAGCGCCTTGAAAGGGGCCCTTTGAAACAGCAGGCGCCTATCCGTTAGTTGCCTCGAAAAGCCACCCACTGTTGGCAAATTGCAAAGCAGTAAAAGTTTTGGGACCTAGTAGTGATGTCTATTGGACTGCAAGTTTGCCTACTAATTATGAACTAAATATAATATATTTATACACTGACAACCATTTTGGACATCTAAACAGAACTCGTTCTACTATTCATACGTAATATATTCCTTACCATCTGTGCATTGCACACAGTGGATTGTCATCTGAGGCGAGGCTCCTTGCAATGGTTCTATGATATCTAGATGATTTACGACATGTAGTAACTATATACGTATTACTATGTAATATATACGTACATGTTACCGTATGTGGAGTTGGTCATTGAATAAGGGACGGAAAAATTATGTATTTGGGGGGTGCATGAGGCAACACGAGGCAACAGTGTTGTTATCACCGGACATATCATTTCTGGTTTGATTTTAGCCGGTAAGCCTAACTGATTGAAAGGGACCCTAAAAATCATCCAGCGCTATTATTGTCCTCAAAATTGCATATATCTTCCAGGGCAAGCAGACCGTGCATGCATATATTTATTAGAAGGTGTGTAATATAAGAACACGGCAACACACAACAGTATGAGGATTCCGATGGCCGAGCTCGAGGCGCCCGGATGGTGGCGCGTCGCGGTTCTTGCATCGAAGCGCCGGTGTGATCATGCTTCGCAGCTCACTGGCCAAAGCAGCATCTCGGCTGTCAAGTGCAGCACGCGAAAGAAGCCGCAATCAAGGTTGTCTTCCCCGAATCTACAATGACGCACCTCGCACCGCCCCTCAGTTGTTCGCCGCATTCCTATTACAGTATGGCTACACTACGCGAGAAGTTCACCGCGACGGTGTCTTTGCGCAGCCACAAATACGGCAGCGCGCACGGGGGTGAGTTCGCGTCGCGTTTTCTCAGCATTATATTACATTGTTATTGCTCACGAGAATGAATTGACCCAGCATCGACGCCGCAACACATGGGCGGGCAATGCGACAGGGAATTACACTGGAAGCGGCATCCTTCTCGGCTAGATCCACCGCACGCGTTGATAAGGTGAGTGCACGTCCGGATTAGGCGATCCAATCTATTTCGCACGCATCGCGAAACCTCTCAACCAACTCATGTCAAACCGCACGCCCCAGAACCGCGAAGCAATATAATATGCTCGCCTGGGCCCCGCATCCGCCCTCGCTCTTTGTCTCCCGCTCTCATCTTGCTCGCCCTCTTGCTCTCGTCTCTTGCTTTTCTTGCTCACCATGCTCCCCTTCCCCTCCGCAGACACCGAGGTACGCCCTCATTCTCGTCGTCGCGGACGGCCGCGCACGCATACTCACATCATTCGCCCTCAGGTGTCACCCGCGAAAACAAAATCCGGTTTCGCAACGCATGGTATCGCCCATGCACGCGTAAACTCGTCCCCCACCCGCCCTAGCGGCATCTCTCGGTGGTAAGAGCGTGTTCTCGTATTTTCGCCTTAGTTTTCTAATGTATATCGCTACCGCTTGTAGGCCCAACACACTGTATTCGACCCCTTCCAAACCGCGCCCTCACCTTCGTTCGCTCGATCTCGCGTCCTCCTCTCCTCCGTCCACGCCCTCCTACCTCTCGCCCTCCTTCTCATTCGCGCCCAAATCCGCCAGTCTCATCCGCGCACGCCCCACCCCATCCTCCACCTCCACTTCCATCTCGCTCGCAGCACTCAACCTCAACCCAAAAAGCGCCAACATCGACGCGGAGTTCATCGACCTCAACGACTCGCCAAAACTCGAGCTGCGCAGCCTCGCGTTCCCCCACCCGCCCGCCTCGCCATCTGTCGCGGGTTTCAACGTCGCGTCCATCCTCGCGTCCCCAACCCGCATGCCGTTCATCCCCCGCTCGCCCGTTCGCAACGCGCACTCCGCCGGCAGCGCGCGCGGCGTCGGCACGCCCCCGCTCACACCCTCTTCCTCGCTCACATCCACCGAGGGCGCCGCTCTCAGCGAAGCTGAGCCCGACTCGGAGTACGAGTACGAGGAGGCTGTTGCCGACGCTCTCCGCAGTGCGAAAGAGCGCGACTTGTCGACCGACGGCCTCGGCCTCGCGCTCGGTTTGGATATTGACATCGGCCGCGACGACGATGCGCGTGAGCGTACGCGCGGACATACCGGTGTCTTTGGCAACGGTCCCGCGATGCGCATGGCTGGAAACGGCGCGGACGATACTATCGTGGTCCGCGTCGTCCTCGATCGGGCGAACCTCCCTGGAGCGGTCAACCTTCCAGACGCGTCGGCCGACGTGAGGAAGGCCTGTCTCTCCTTCGGCTGTGTCAAACGCTTCGAGGAGGTCGATGCGGCTGCCGACTACCAGGTAATTCTCGTCAAAACACCGCATATATGCACAGCCGAACTGACGAACGCCCGCTACAGACCTTCAAAGTCGCGTACTCCGACGTCCGCAACGCGAATGCCGCTTATGGCGCACTGAACGCTCGTCTCATGAGTCTCCCCTCCGCAATGCTCGGCCACGTTCTCAAGGCGCGCCTCGACGTCTGGTGGCACGGTACCGCTGCTCTGTCGGGCTGGCGCGCTGCCGATATGAGTCCCGCGCGCAAGCTGAGGGCGGAAATTGTGGAGGTGCCGGATAGCCCGACGCCTGTGCGGGGACGGAAGGCAGAGCTCGGCTCTGGTGCGTATTATATTTGTTGTGTTTACATGACTATGACTGATAGCGATGTGTTGCGCAGACGCGGATAGGTTCCAACGCAGGAGCGCGAGCACGTCGCCGAGGAGGGAGTCGCCGCGCATGTCGCCTGCGCCTCCTGCTGGACAGAAGGAAGCGGTCTTATTCGTCGATGTTGATAAGGTGCGCCGGATGGCGAATGCGTTGTTCGGGTTTAGTTCCGACTACTGACACTCGTACGCTGTAGATTCCTACTGCTACTATGACCAGCCCGCAAGGCCGTCCGCGAAGGAGCTCGAGCGTCGATACGAGGGGCCGGACGAACCAGAACCAGGACACCACCACCAACCAGGGCCCAGCGATGCCGACCTCCAATACTCGCGACGCATACATCGGCCAGCCTCCGAACGCGCCCGCTACTCAACCTCAGGATCTACCCGCGGCGACCACTTTCTATCCTCAACAACGCCAGCAACCCACGCAGCGCCCCTACAACCCGTACGCCTTCCAGTACGGATTCGCTCCGCAGGCATACGACCCGGCGTACTGCATGCCGCACCACCCCGCCCAGTTCGACCAACTGCACGGACTCGTCTCGCCCGACCCCTCCATGGCGTACGCCGTACCTCTGCCAGCGATGGGACACTCCGCGCTGGACTCCGCGATCGCGCAGGCGCGCGAATATCAGGCTGTCGTGCAGACGAGGCCTCCGTCTGCGTCGGCGAACGGCGTGTACGAACCGATGGCGAACGGCGCGTACGAGCCGATGGCGAATGGCGCGTACGAGCCGATGACGAATGGCGCGTACGAGCCGATGACGAACGGTGCATACGAGCCGATGACGAACGCGCCGTGGACGCAGAGCCCGGAGTTCATGCAGCCGCAGCCGTACGACGGGTACCCCGCCTTCGAGGATCCATGGCACGTCGGCCCCGCTGGCGGCGGAGGCCCTAAGTCGTCAGGTCTGCATACGAGCAGACATGGGTATGGTCCGAAACATGCGCATCCCAGGAACGGGAATGGGAATGGGAAGGGCGGTCCTGGGTGCAAGACGTCGCACAAGCAGCATTCGTCATCGTCTGCGCGCGGGACGCCTTCGCCTCCGGCTGTTAACGGCGTGCCGGACAAGAACCAGCTCGATATCGCTGCTATTGAGAGCGGGGCGGATACGCGGACGACGTTGATGATTAAGAACATTCCGAACAAGATGACCGATGAGGACCTGCTGTGGTTTATCAATCGGCCGGGGGTGTGTCCGCGTAGGATTGACTTCTTTTATTTGAGGATGGACTTTTCTAACAGTGAGTCGCTTTGTTTCTTTGGAGTGTATGTGGAGGCGAGTGCTGATGCGGCTTATCGTAGGCTGCAACGTCGGCTACGCGTTCGTCAACTTTATTACGGTGCAGGACTTGTTGCATTTCGCGAAGACGCAGTTGGGCGTGAAATGGTGCGTCGGGTTTTGCTTCGTCTGCGCTATGAGCGTGTTCGCTAACAATTATCTCGCGCTGCTAGGAACATGTACTCCTCGGAGAAGGTGCTCCAGCTCAGTTATGCGAACTACCAGTACGTCCTCCGCGGCCCCGCACTCCGTTCGCTATCTCACACCCGTCGTGTCTTCTTCCAGGGGCAAAGAAGCCGCCATCGAGAAATTCCGCAACTCCGGAATCATGGACGAACGCGCCGCATGGCGTCCCCGCATCTTCCACTCGCACGGACCCCTCCAAGGCACGCCGGAGCCGTTCCCCTCGTCGACGCATCTCGGGCGCAAGCAGCGGAGCGCGAGCAACCGCGGCGAGCTCTATGTGCCTGCTGCGGGGATGGGAATGGGGATTCACCACAATCACCAGAATCAGCGAAATGGACATCAGCACCACCAGCACCACCACCATCAGCAGCAGATGTACTCGCGCGACCGGCAACAAGGCCAGGACCGCAGCCCGCCTCGCCAGGGCTATCGGCCGTACCAGGGCGCGCCGCGGGCGCAGGGCCTTGGGTTCTGGGGCGGTGCGCGTGGTAATTGAGGTACGGGGACTCCGCCTCGCCTCGCTATGACATCGTCGTACTCCGCAATCGCAACATTTTCGCAAAATGGAATTGAATCAACCTCGTAACTCGTTATACGCTATCCTTTCGCAACTCTCGTAACCGCTACGCTTTCCGCCCCGACTTTTTCGCATGCTCGCTCGAATACTCTCCTCTTCGCTTTCTATCTCGACCTCTTTGCATGTTTGCTCAAGCCCTCTCGAACTCGGATACTCCAATCGCGCTTTCGACTTCGCTATGTACTCTTCGCTTTGTGTTCTCGGCTATCGGCCGCCATTACCGCTCAATCGCTCGCTCACGTATAAGACTCGTACTCTGATTTTCTGCTCTCGCTGATGCTTTCAAGTCCCCATTTTAAATGCTTCATATCCGCAGTTTAATCACACGGACTGGTTTCCGTCGCTTTTGTTTTGTTTGAGTTCCCCTCCATTCGTTACCTTCTTTCACACATGCTGTTCATGTATAACACTTTTGTTGTTGTTGTTGTTATGGTTTTGTTGTTGGCATTTAGAAGTGATAGGTGACATTGTATGTGTATGTTTACAAACCAATTTGTGGCTTAGATGAGCCACACACAATTTAAGTCCGTCAGCATGTTATGAATGACGGCGCTTCGGACTGTGATGCATAGACGCCGAACTCGAGTGGTGTTCGGGAGGGCACAGAACTTGCATTCCTCATCCGAAGTAGAATTTGAAGCCTTGGAAAAATAGCTTAAGGTAGCGTAGTCATATATCTCGCGGTGTTCTGCTTAGCAAAAGATCCCTCGGGCTCTGTAGCCACATCCTGGTCGGACAACACTAGCGCTCGCGGACCGAGAGTATAGGCGCCATGCGCAATGGGTGTTCGCCCTTTCGCTATGACGGGGAAACACTGTCAAGAAGCTGGATGCGCATTTCTACATGTCTCACAGCGCAAAGCTGCGCACACGAGCAAGCCATAGTGCTATCACCGTGATTGTTCGGGGGTGGGGTTCCCTACATACTACAAATAGATGTCAATAGAGCGCGCACTGGGCGCCCGACTATAATGGGATTTCAAAGTGGACAAACATTCGAATCTTCTGAGATCCGGGATGGATGACGTGGATCTGGTGGCAAGGCCTATTTTTGCACGCATTTTAGTCTGATAGAGGAGCTCCACATCGTTTCACCAACAGCAGTGCTAGGCCCTAGGAGGTCGGAGGTGGTGAAGGCCTGGAGTGGTTGCGAGCGACGATTCCGAGTTTCAAGGCTTCAGCGATATTAGAGGATTCGCGCCCCGTAGATCGCGCGGAGCGCTGTGGACGTAGTGGCGAAACTTGTTTTTGCAAGCGGTGCACCCTCGTAGACGTCGAGAGTCTGCTCACCTCCCTGTGCTATTGCAAGGCTGCTAGGAGTCAAATAGCGATAATGCACTGCATTGGAAGCTATGTGTTGAGTCTGCCACAGGAACGCATGTTTGCTTCCAGAGCCGTGCTGCGCCGTGGCGGGGATGCCGAACCCGCGAGTGAGCCGCCTAGTGTCGTGTTTGTGAAGATACCTAGTTCAAGAGCCTGACGAAAGCGTCGCCACGTTACCGGCGCGAGCACGTCATGTTTTAAAATATGTGGTTCTTGATGGACAGACAGGAAACGCTGAGGATGCCGAGTCCCTACAGCGGTAGGCCCGACTCATGGACGCTGGAGAGCTCGCCGCGAGTTCGCAAAGAAGACGTCTCGCCAGCGTTGGTTCGAGAGGTTGGCGAGGCATTACGAGGTATTGAAGCCACAGACAGTGCGAGATGCAGGCGCGTCGCGTGCGAAAATGTCTGAGGTAGAGGACTCTTCGCAAGGGGTGAACCTGTCGTATTACCACGTCGGTCAGTTCGCTATGTAGTATTGTGAGCATTCGATAGCTGGCTCTCGAGTCAAACTGCGGACTGCGTACAACAAAGGCGTACCTGGCAGTAGCGTATTGGAGCTCTGTGGGTGTGTTACGACAACCGTTACGACAGCCGGCCGGAACTCACACATGCATAGCTAGCCAAGAGAGTGTTCGCGAAACACTCGCCATGAGATAGAGGAGACAAGTTGAGGCTGCTGCCACGCATGCCGATACCGGAGGGCGATGTATTTTTATTTCTAAACGTGGCCCATGGAGATGTCATGAAGCA
This sequence comes from Trametopsis cervina, assembly GCA_022385755.1. Taxonomy (NCBI): domain Eukaryota; kingdom Fungi; phylum Basidiomycota; class Agaricomycetes; order Polyporales; family Irpicaceae; genus Trametopsis; species Trametopsis cervina. The sequence continues at coordinate 549,136 of MU278353.1, forward strand.
TACCTACAAGTACGCAGACAAAGCATTTGCGCTGCATGATTTGAAACAACATTCATTCTGTGTGGCCGTCGTTACGTGCCTGTGGATATCTCTGCTATCGGGTGCCTTCCAGTAACCAGGAGCACTGGGAGGTCGGGAGGTAGGGTAGAGACAGCACCAATAGCTTCTTACAGCAACGCAAAGGACGAGCTCTCAGTCCCCGGAATGTCGCATCAGGTTGTGGGATGCGGTGTACCTCGATTGATATCTTGCAGGCTGCGAGAGACTCCAGGCACTAGTAGATAAGGCATGATCAGTGCCACGTCAACGTTGGACAGAAAATGACAGTAGCAAAGGGGCCGAAACCCGCAGAACATAAGTTGATAAGTCTGGAATGGACATGATGCTGCGATGTTGCAATAATTGCGGCGTCCAGCGTTGTTTAAGCTCGGGGAAAGGACGAAAACAAACGGCGACGAGAGTTTGCCGAGTAGGAGGGGCTGAAGTTGGAGCGATTTGGATGCGTGATGAATGGGCGGTATTGACATTAGTTAGTTGGCGCATGAGCGACGCGGGAACGAGAGCAGGAGGATGACATGGGCGATGATGTTTATCTGGCAGGCCGGATCACGTGCCTTTCGCTATTGGGTATTGCGCGCCACCAGTGCTGGAGCCTTCCCAATCAAGACCATCCAGTCGCAGGCCACAAGAAAGCGTTCTCGGCATCTGACAGTTCGCTCACGTATGCCGAAACCGGAGCGCATAGTCGACCGTGGCCTCGCATGAGAAACTGCTCGTTTCAGTCCACTCTCGTGTGCGTCATTTGAGCTTCGTGATTGGAAGGGCCTACTCATTCAACTTTCAAGCAGGACACTGAGGTACTGTAACGAGAATACCAAACAAAATTACAAGTCAAATCATTGTGATATTACAGCCACCATACCCCGTGTTTGCCGCAGAACCTCACGCTCGGGCGTTGGCTGGGTTTACAAGTATCGTTGTCTGCGCCTTTCCGGCCCACGGTCAAGTACAGCCTCAACGCCGCGTCTAGCGGTGTCTTGAAAACGGTGCTTAATCCGGACCAAAGAACATATATGCAATCAAGCCGCGATGAAAACGTACGATGAGATAACGGACCCCGCCAGCTGAACCCAAGCCTGCATTGCACAAACCACTGCGCCGTCCCGCCACAATATCAAGTTCAAGGAACGTATTGTAAGGCCGAGGGGAAGGTCTGACGGAACTACCGCCGACTGTGAGTCAACAGTACACCTTCAAATTTGTCTACGAACTTGTGGCCGCGACGCCACTTGTACACAGCCCACTTGCTGAAGCAGTCTGCGCAATCCCTGCGCTACCACTCCGTTTCTTGCCTAGCTGAAACGTACATCCTGGCAACATCGTCAAGCTGTGAAAGCGTGATGTATGTAGCGTATGTTGCGCCTTTTGCTCCGATATCACCTTAATCGGGCTGGACCTCTCATTGACGCGTCTCAACATTTTTCTAGGTAGGATACACGGGCGGCGAAGCTACTGTCTGATCTCGAAAAATACAGGCCAAGAGGTGACCTCGTTATCTGAGTCATGGTGCTTATGGCCAGGTACCATGGGTGAAGAGCGACCATGCTTCGCAAGACGCAGGCGGCAAGTCACCGGTGATAGTGCCCGCTAGGCGCTGTTAGTGTCTTGCAAGTGCTCGGCGTTCATATGGACCCTTTGTGGTGTGATATGTACACTCCCCAAAGTTCAAAACCCAGGTGCATCGGACGGAGTCTAGCTATTGTTGGTGTTGGATATCGTTTCACCTCAATCCGAGAAATCGCATCCGGCTGTGCCTGCTCGCGTTACTGCGATGACGAATACCATGTATGTCACAAGAGGCACAAACGGGCATACTTAATGGTAATGGATTCACTCATGCACTTTACAACTCACCTCCTATTTCCCCCCTCATTCATCCCTCACTCACGCACACCTATCTATTCAGTCCGCCTAGTATTAATGCCTTCTTTATCGTGGTCCATCGCCGCGGCAGCGATCACTATCACTTCCCCTGTACTCGCCGCCATTCATGAATCCGCATCGACTCTTCCTACCTACAACTACGACTATGTTGTCGTCGGAGGTACGCTGCATCATATCCTTACCGATATCCATAACTCAGCGCAGTTAAACAGGTGGTATCGCTGGCGCCGTCGTCGCGAACCGTCTTTCTGAGAACTCCAACACACAAGTTCTCCTGCTCGAGGCTGGTGGAAGGCGAGTCTGATCTCGCTATGCGCTGTATGTCTCACTGATCGAGGTTGACTACAACAGTGACGAGGACAACATCCTTCTCCAGGCCCCTATGCTTGGCCTGGGTATCCCCACAAACAGTACCCTCGAATGGGGCGACGAAATGCAGCCTCAGCCTGGGTTCGGTGGACGTGGTGGTCCCTACCCTCGCGGCAAGTTGATCGGCGGCACCAGTAATATCAGTACATATCTCGTCTTCCCATCAGTGCCTATGATGTGTTAACGGAAGAAATCAGACTACAACATTTGGAACATCGGGCCCTCCGATTATTGGGACAGCATCGCTAAAGTTACCAAGCGGTCGGAATGGGGTTGGAAGGCAATGCAAAAGTACTTCAGAAAGGTAGAGAAGTGGACAGCTCCTATGGACGGCCATGATACAGTCAGTTTCTCCCTCCCCGACTGGAACCGCAATCGTGATACTGAATCGGTTCCGCGTCTTCAGAAAGGTCAATACAACCCTGACTTCCACGGCACGACGGGCATGGTACCGATCAGTCTCTACCAGTTCGCGGACCAGCTTGACGCCAAAGTGGTGAGTTATTTCCTGGATAATCACCACTCGCACCAGCTTACCTATTTTCGTGAAAAGATGGAGACGACAAAGCTCTACCCCGAGGAGTTCCCCTTCCAGCGCGATCTCAATGCCGGCGACACCATTGGCTTCAGCTGGACACAGGGAACAGTAGGCCACGGCATGCGAAGCACGTCATCCAGAACATACCTCGCCCCCAAATTCGTCGGCCGCAGGAACCTACATGTACTTCTCAACGCGCATGCAACACGGGTGATTAAGAGCGGCGAATCTAAAGGAGTCCCCGTCTTTGGCATCGTCGAGTTTGCTTCTAGTGCTCAAGGTGCGCGTTTGCTCTCCCCAAACGCGAACGCCCAGTATTGACCTTGAATCAGCTCCCAAGATGCGAGTCTCCGCCAAGAAGGAGATTATCATCAGCGCTGGTGCGATCGGATCACCACAGCTTCTACAGCTTTCCGGTATCGGCGACCCCAATGAGCTCAAGGCGGCTGGGATTCATCCTGTGGTCAACTTGCCTAGCGTCGGAAAGAACTTCTCGTATGTTTTGTCTCGTCTTGTGTCTAGCTCTGCAGTATTTTCTGACTTCATCTTCATGTGATATCCAGCGATCACACGCTCGTAACGCACTCTTACTTCGCCAACACTAACCACACCTTCCTCGAATACATGAACCCGGACGAGATCAACGAGCAGCTCACTATATGGAACAGCACTCACGCCGGGCCTCTAGCAAACGTGCCTGGCAACACGCTTGGCTTCTTCCGCCTCAAGCCCACGGACCCGATTTTCAAGAAGGTACAAGACCCTTCTGATGGCAAGACGTCCGGACATTATGAGCTTATTGTGACGGTATGTCATCGCTCGAGATCTGCACTGCATTGTGTTCTTACATGTCTGGCGTACCTGGACAGGACGGCTACATCAACCCGGGAACCGTCACTCCTCCACCAGGTCATTTCGTCACTGCATTCGTGCAACTCGCCACTTCGACTTCGCGTGCGTACAGGGCAGTATGACTATGTCGTGACAGATGCTGACTTGTTATGTGCTACAGGGGGTACGATATCGCTTAGCAGCTCCGATCCCTTTGCGAACCCGGTCATTGATCCGCGACACCTGAGCACGGAGTGGGATGCTGTCAGTTTACATCCATCAATATATCATCTATCAGTCCACTCATGACCCTTTCTCCCCGTCACACAGTACACCCTCAGAGTCGCCGTCCAACAGTCGATGAAGCTAATGGGCAGCGTGTCCTGGACAAGCTACGTCGAGAAATCCGCACTCGGCTTCGACTGCTCGACGGACGAAGCATGCGACGCGTTTATCCGCGACAACGCCGTCAGCGGCTGGCATGGAACGTACTCGAACGCCATCTCACCGCCCAACACAGCCTGGGGCGTCGTCAACCCTGATCTCACCGTCAAGGGGACGCGCGGACTGCGCGTCGTCGACGCGTCTATCGTGCCGCTCCCGGGTATCCATCCCCAGGCCGTCGTCTATGCTGTGGGTGAGCGCGCGGCCGATATCATCAAGGGCGTGAACTGGAAGGCTGAACGCCCGGCTCGGAGGTTCAGTTTCTTCAGAGATTGGTTCTCGGTCGCACGTTCGCGGCTCGAGGAGTTGTAGTGGTTTGGCGCATCGGCGGGGTAGTATCCTGCTATTTATACTATGTTATATCGTATTATTGTCAAAGGATGGTATAATAATAATGTGTTCGTACCTCTTCGTTCCCCTCTGACTATCGCTTCAGAAGGCAACGTCCACTGGAGGTGAGTTCTAACCAAAATACCGGCATTGACCTACCTGACCTCCTTCCCTCAGACAAGCCGGATCGCTATAAGTATACCTTGTGTAACTGACTGTGACAAGTGTACATTCAGCCAGTGAACCCAATGTGGCATAGCTCAGTATGAACGCTCCAACGAAGCTCAGATGGTAACCCGCAGTCGGCTCCACAACATCGCGCTGGCAGCCCTTCCGGTCTTCCGTGACATCCTCTTCATATTCACACTCAAATAGCCATCAAGCCTGACAAAGGCAATGCGTGAGCTAAGTCGGGCATCCCCCTTTGGGCCTCAGTTGTTCCGAGGTCACTGTCGACGGACGACATCTGACTTCAGGGAACGCGCTTAGCAGGAATGAACGCGAAGATTTGGAAGCGCACCCTGGGAGACCGTCAACCCTGACCTCGGAATCCGTGTGAAAGGCACAGCAGTGAGGTCACTCGTCCACAGCCACCTGTACCTATTGAGCGGGATTTGAAGAGGTGAGTTCGCTAACGTGGGCTGGGACACCGCACACATACTTATAGAACTGCGGTCTCACTTGTGGCAGCGTCGCTTCAGACAGGCGATGCCAAAAGTGAGAGCACAGCCTATCGTATATTGGTTTCTCATACCTGCTAGCGAAATGAATCATGTCTTGCTCTGTTCGCACTCCGAAAGGATCTTGATGCTGATCACTGATGAAACGTATGCCTTTGCGCAATAGAACTCGCAGCGAAGACGTTGCCTTCAGTTGTGTGCCGGTGACTTCTGAGATATCTTGAGGTTGCACCACTTGTGCATGCTAAGTACTGTAGAAGAAGCAGACCAAGAATAACCTGCTTCCACGAATGTCAGTACCATATTGCTTACATCACACTGCAACATATAACCCTCCTGATCATCATGGGCAGTGGCTGGAGTCCCACAGCCGATCCCACGTACACGGGAGGCCGCCACAAGAGACCCGAGTGTTAATCATTGGTAGTATCTGCATCTAGACACTAGGGAGGGCATTAGTAATATCGACTTGAACAGAAGAACCGCTGCGCGCTGGCCACCGGTGATAACTACACCTTCGAAATCTCGCGTGTGTCGTCAGTTGCTGCGTTTACGAATGCTTGGGTGCCCGTCGGTGCTCGTGTTCACCACAGATTTTGTGTTCCTCGTTTTGTGTTGTCGGCTGGTTGTGTTTGCGTGAGTGCCAGCGGTAATTTGTATGTTCCGCGTTTTGCGCATCACGACGCCCACAAATAGAGCTGTCACGGCCTTGTCACATTCCTGGCTCGCCCCGAATCTACCTCGTTTTGAAGCCCTCCGAGGAGTAAAACATTATAATATATCCTAGTGGCTTATTGACTCTGATTTTTCCAGAATCAAGTACTTGGGGCCATTCCAACGTGATTTCCACCGAAGACGAACTATAGCGAGGCATCATCACTCCCCTAGTGCGCGATTAACACTATTAACCTTTGCCTCGCTGGTATCCCCTTTTGTTAATTGTGACCGACGTGACAGCGTCTACCGGTGGCGCTAGGCTATATTCACACAGCGCCACGACTCCGAATTAGATGCTGCCGACTTGTATTGCAACTCTCATCAAGCGTCCTGGTCGCTGTTTACTGTTTCGAGCCCCTCGCGAATGGCCACATCAAGGACTAGAGTTGCTGAACGTCCCGCTGCCAACGTAAAAGCAATGGTGCAAGACGCCATCTTACACGGCGATCCGCTTGTTGTCGGAATCCAACCCAATGCAGCGCATTGAGTCCGAAAGCATAAGCGCAAATCTCAGCTGACAATACGCACCCGCTAAATCATGGAAACGAAGATACGCTAGTACCAACGACCGACCCACTATGTCCATCTGAACGAGGAGCGCGCCTGACAGCGTTAGGATCGTCCACAGTCCACTCTATCCCGGATGATGAATGTTTGACGTGCACAGCGGCCAGAAGGTGAAATATCCATTCATTGCGACTCAGAGGTGAGTGTATGTTTGATGGCTCAAGTGCAGCCCTGCAGGTCTTACGAATGCTTGGCTACAACTCCGACTTACCCGCGGCAAGGCACTGTTCTGGCTGCGCGATGAATCTCTTGTAAGAATTGTGTTTAGCCATTCCCGGCCGCTGGATGCCCTAAGCTGACAACTGACAGATCGTAGTCGGTCGGTGTTTCAAGGAAGTGTCCTGACATACGCGTAACGACCGTTCCTGGTCCCAGTTCATTTTGCAGAGAACCCGCTGCGGTGGTCACTCGGCCTGGCGAGCGGTTCCCCTGCAGGCGCCCCTCCGCACATCCAATCACCCGAAGGAGATGGAAAAGACTTACGAACGTCCCTGCTTCGGTGCGGCGAGATCGTTGCGGCCAGTGCCGTCTCTTTGGATGTCTGCATCTCAGCTCCCACAAGCGCCCACCCCAGCTTCGTGTGGGACATCATGATGCACGTATATAAGGCCCGCGCATTCATGCCGCAGTTAACGCACCACCCCTCCTAATCCATTGCCGGTGGTCGTATCCTCCGCTCTCTAGCTGCGCGATGCCATCTCTTGTTTGGACTCTCGCCACCGTCGCGGCGGTCATTTCCCCTGCCGTCGGTGCCATCTATGAGCAGGCGTGCGACCTGCCCAAGCAGACCTACGACTACGTCATTGTAGGAAGTGGGTGCATTGCGCTGTAACTGCTGGCGTTTGTTGACCCCGCTCATTGCAGGTGGTATTGGTGGATCCGTGCTCGCCAACCGTCTCTCCGAGAACCCCAACACCAAAGTTCTCCTCCTCGAGTCTGGTGCAGAGTAAGCATCATTTTGATACCTAGAGCGCGGACGCAGGCTGATTCTTTGGTCAATAGTGAGCTGGGCAGTCTGAACATGCAGATTCCTCTGCTCAGTCTGAACGACCACCCTGATGATCCTTTCGAGTGGAACTACACGACCACGGCGCAGACTGAGCTGAACAACCGTGTTCTGGCGTACCCACGCGCCAGGCTGTTGGGCGGTACGAGCAACATCCGTGAGTTTCTTTCTTGTTCCGCGCAGTAAGCTTTCAAAGCCTGACATGACGTAAATAGACTACAACATTTGGAACCGTGGCTCTCAGGATTACTGGGATAACGTGGCGAAGCTGACTGGACGCACCGAGTGGAGCTGGAAGTCTATGCAGACTTACTTCGCCAAAGCAGAAAACTGGACTTCGCCTATGGACGGCCACAATACAGTCAGTCCGAGCTTTTACTCGGGCTTATGGACATTCTGACGCTCTTCTTTGTTCGCCCAGACTGGCGAGTTCCTTCCCCAAGTCCACTACACGAGCGGTATGGTTCCTGTCACCGTCGGGCAGTGGCCCGAGCAGATTGACTCGAGAATTGTACGCTGCTCCCCGTTTCGAGCCCATGTCTCAAGTTAGCTGACGTTTGTACAGATCGAGACCACCAAGCTGTACCCGAACGACTTCCCCTTCCAGCCGGACATGAACAGCGGTGACACCATTGGATTTGGCTGGGTGCAAGCTTCCGTCGGAGGTGGCTGGCGTAACTCAGCCGGTCACATTTACCTGGCCCCGAAGTTCGCCGCGCGCAAGAACCTGGATATCCTCGTCAACGCACACGCGACGCGTGTCATCAAGACCGGGGTGAAGAACGGTGTTCCTGTCTTCGGCACGGTCGAGTACGCGAGCTTGGCGAACTGTATGTCGCGTTCTGTGCTTCGAGGAATGGGTTACTAAGCCGTTTTGTATGCAGCTACCAAGTTCCAGGTGCACGCGAACAAGGAGATCATTCTTAGCGCAGGGGCTATTGCCTCTCCCCAGATCCTCCTGCTCTCCGGTATCGGTGATAAGAAGGCACTCGCGAAGTTCGGAATCCCCTCCGTTCTGGATCTGCCCAGTGTCGGTCAGAACTTCTCGTGAGTCTCGGAGCCCCGCATTCCGTTATAAGTATGTCAACTTACGACTCGTGAATAGGGATCACTCTTTGCTGACGCATGCGTGGTTTGCCAACACCAATGAGACGCTTTTGGACTCTATCAGCACGTCCCAGATCGACGCTAACATTGCCGTCTGGAACAAGACGCACTCTGGACCTCTCTCTAATGCACCCGGTAACATCCTCGGCTTCTTCCGGGTCCCGCCCACAGACCCTATTTTCAAGAAGATCCCCGACCCCTCAACCGGCAAGACCTCCTCGCATTACGAACTCATTGTTCTTGTAAGTCTGGATTGAGCTGCATGTTTGCATAAGCAGCTTCTTATTCGCGCGTGTTTCCCTACAGGATGGTTATCTCAGCCCTACGGCCCCCGTTGCGCCTGCAGGCGAATTCATCAGCATTCTGGTCCAACTCATGACTCCTACTTCCCGTATGTTCTTACCAAACTCCTCGTCCCGTGATTTTGCTCACTTATTGTACAGGTGGTAGCATCACTCTTGCCAGCAGTGATCCGTTCGCTCATGCTCTCATTGACCCGAACCACTTGGCCACAGAATGGGACACTGTCAGTTTTTCTCTCATGTTCCACAACAGCCCACATGCTGATGCGTTCTTGTAGTATGTCTTCACCCTCGCCATGCAGCAGTCCGTGAAGCTCCTGGCCGGCAAGGCCTGGAGCGGCTACGTCGGCCAGCATCTGCCCGGCTTCAACTGCACCACGGCTGCCTCCAGCGCCGGCTCCTGCACGGACTTCGTCAGGGCTAACGCCGTCAGTGGATGGCACGCTACGAGCTCCAACTTGATGTCGCCCCATGGTGCAACCTGGGGTGTCGTCGACCCCGACCTGAAGGTCAAGGGTACCATCGGCCTCCGTGTTGTTGATGGTTCCGTTGTCCCGCTGCCTGCCAGCCATCCCCAGGGTACTTTCTACGCTACCGCGGAGAGGGCCGCTGATATCATCAAGGGCGTGAACTGGAAGGCATGAGCGTGGTTGTAGTGTCTCAAAATATGTATCGATATATTAGAGTGTCCTAATGGCAATAGATATCGCATTTACTTATAGCACCGTGCGAATAGTTCAGACCATCAAGATAGCGTTTGGTATATGCACCCATCGAGATACTTGCATCGAATGAGGCTCGCAAGCGATCTTTATTGGGTGCTGGAAAGAGAAACACGTCATTGATGTTATGTTATCGTGAAGAGCTGTAGTTAAGACGGTACGTACACCGGGGGGATGGCCGTAGGCTGCCCAGGCATTGTTGCTAGACTCGGGAATGGCGAGCTGTGGCACTGCAATTACCTCAATCGTTAGCTCAACATCGAGGAAGGAGGGATCGTAATGCGTACCGAAACCTCAACATCCGCAGGCGTCTTCCCCGGAGGATAGCGCGCCGCTTGTGATTGAGCAGGGCGCGGAACGGGAATCACATCTGAGCAATCCGTGAGGAAGAACGGGTTCTGGCCCACGATCGCAAGTTTGGCCATTGCTGCTTCGAACCTGGAGACCATGAGGTTATGGTTGGCTGTGATATTTAGGTTAATGGAGGGTAAAGCTGAATGTATGTGGATGACCTACAGACAAGAGCCTGCCACTCGCATGCGGTTCTGTAGCGAATGTGTTGGTGAGGTGCATCATTGGCAGAGCGACACGCACCTGCTGTCACGAGCGATGGCCCAGTCGGACTGAAGACGAAACTCCCCGGGAATGGGAGAAAGCACCTCTCCACCTTCGCCATTTCCAGTGAACGCAACACCCTTAAGGAGAGTCTGTGTATGTATTAGCTTAATCACTTGCACAACAATGGTCCAGGATACTGACCTCAACGAAGAATTGGGGATCAAAGGTATCTGGGGTAGAATCAAAGGGGCTTCCCTGAGATAGATATCATATGAGCAAATCACACCAGCCACCAAGGGCCACGATCAACTCACCGCGACGTCTGTATCGACCTCATACTGTGCGGACACACTGTGGGCTGAAAGTAAATCAACAACTTCTGTAGATGAGAATCCAATGTCGGCCAGACGAGCAAGAATCTTGTCCGTAGAGTCAAAGGGTTCAGGAACCAGTCCGTCTGGTGAGGGCTGCGAGTGGTTGGAGCGACCAGCTAGAAACTGGAGGCGAGGGCCGCCTAGGCAGTTAGATGCACCTACGGCCCCCGCAAATTGAACACTGGAATAGGGCTGTAGTTAGACTCTCTAGTGGGGACAGTTGACGGAACACATACAAGTCACCGAAGGAAACACCATGTTTCAGAGCGAATGGAGTGAACTGCGAGAGAAACCTGAGGGTGTAAACAGAGAGATTGGAGCAGATGTACATACGGCATCAGTGGTGAAGTCGAGGCCGAAGTTGGCTTCTGTTGAGAGCATTCAGTCGTGGATAGATCAGATATGGACATGGAAGATACTCACGAAAGCTGGTCTCGATATCAGCGAAGGCCAAAATAGAGCCATCTGAGAATCAACCGGGACGTGGGTAATCAAATTGTGCTTCAAGTATGTCTTGATTTACCAGCACCGCCGCCTCTGGGGGCAACAGGTGAGTTATCAACAGCACGATGGAGGGATCATCCAAACCTACCCAAATCTGCCTTCTCGTTCAGCGGCAAGACTAAAGCCTGCATGACTCCGTGAGAAAGATCTATGATCCGTTCTGAGTATGCACACTAACCAACACTGTGAGCGAAGTGAGCTATCATGATCATCAACAGGGTGTAGACACAGTAACATACGCATCGTGGAAGGTAAGCTGAGCAGGGAGTCGCATCCAGTTGAGAACAGACTATGGGAGAGTGAGGGAAACAAAACACGAACGCGAAGAGCCTAAGATTTTATTTAACATCAATGAATCAGCAGGCGGAGAAGAGACAGAGACGTGTACCTCATGTGCTTCCTCCATACAGGTTCCACCACTGAACCTATTGGGGCGGCGAATATTCAGTAGCGAAATAAAGAGGAAAGCAAAGATACGTACAAGTTCTCCTGAATATCATCTAGAACCGGGAACCACTTGCAGCACTGTCGGAAGGCTCAGCTTCAACTTCACAAGAGAAAAATCGGGAAGGGTGCAACGCACAGCAGCGTTCTTGACAAATCGACCACCGCCGCAGGGAAATTGGAATGGAAACCCTGCAACCACAGCGATGGAGGATGCAAAAGAGAAGAAAATCCAGGAGTGCATCGCAAAAAATAATGAGAGAAATGGCTAGACAGGGAGCGAGGAGAGAAGGTTTATGGCAATTGGGGTATAATTCCGCCCTACGAAGCGTTTTATACTGATACATACACTTCCGAAAGTTCGGTAATGTGCCGCGAAGACTGGCCAGTTGCCATCCTTCAACTCATCGAAGTCGATGCCGAATCGAACTTTGTTCTGTACAAGCGGGAGATGATGGCGTTTCGCCACTAAAAGCTTGCCCGTAGCGTTTCTGAGACCGGAGATTGCATGGTATTCAGCAAAGAAGGTTACGCAACGATGTAGAGGTGGGTCACGTACTATCCTGACGTTCCACTGCTGTAGTGCTCAAGTGGCCAGAGAGACTGTTATAATGAAAAATCCAGGTTCGCTCCGACTCTGTTTGTCAAGCACTGCCATAGAGGCACTATGACGCGGATCGTTTCAGCCGAAAGGGTTGGACTGATAGCATCGCATCAAATTCCATCAACGGTATGTACTTACGTTTTGTAAGGCTTCGAAGACGGCTGTGGGATTCTTTTTCCCGCTATGCTGAGCAACTTCTCAGGTTCGCCGCGCGACCTGAACCCGACGCTAGGGGACAGAGATGAGCGGCGAAGTGTAATCAGATGAGACAGAGTTTATCATCATACCATTAACAAACGCAGCCCAGGAGTACTGCGGTCAGATAATACAGCGAGAAAGCAGTCATTACTTCACATACCTTCCACAAATTTGAGAATGGCATTTCTGACATCTGTGATGTGGATAGGAAAGGATTGCAAGAGCTCGACAAAGTAAGTCATCCTGAAGATCAAGATCTAGAGCGTTGTCAGTAGCAGATTACTCTTAAACATATCAATGTGGACTGATGTGTGACGGATGATAGGGCAATGTCGTTGAGCGGCGTTGAAGCCTGAGACTAGTGAATGGTAGGCGACAAGGCCTACTGAAACTGACGTGACGAATCATGAGCGCGGATACCAAGCGGATGTTTCAACCTCCCCGTAATGTCTGCAGACCATCATATATCATACATTGGATGGGGTTGATCAACGCTTGCACTGGGAGCCCCGAGACAAGGGGCGGCATGAACATGGTGGGTGAGAACAAAAAGCCATTGGCGCCACAAGGTTGCTGTATTCCGCTTTTGGATATCCATATTTTGGTAGTCTCGACCCAGACGTTCGATGTGGTTGCGGTCGCCAGGGCTCCCGTGGGGGGAGACAAAGAAATCGCCCCTTCGGGACGAGGGGACGCCCGCCAAAAACACAAAACCACGATCAAAGACCGGTCAGACCGGTCCTTTTGTCTTCTGTCGGTCATGTCTCTGTCCCAAAAAGGTGATTTGCTCTCCCGGTCACACGTCTGGTTCGAGACTAATATTTTGGTACCTCGGAGCACTGACAGCTCCGTGGAACCCCTCGCTATCCTTTAACAATTTCTGCATATTGCCTGGCTTCCTCATACACATAGACACCAGAATAAAAAGAAGCACAACTCTACTTCATTGCGAGGTCCACGACCCACAACATACAAAGAACGCAGGTTAACTGAAGCACCATTCTATATACCCATCACTCGTATATGATCACCAATATGACAAGCCGACAAGAAAATCGAAAAAAAAAACCCCGAGAAATTCGCTAACTCTCAAGCAGGGGTTTAAGAAGGAGGGCTGCGAAAGCATCTACGTCAGTAAATTGCAGGTAGCACCAGACGCGCAATACGTACACAGGGGCAATGCTCGTGGACGGCCCAGGAGTAGTGGGGAGGGTCGGGAACGGCGTAGCCTGGCACTGTAATGTAGAAATTATATCAGCACATGCGAATAGTAGCAAGTTTCTTAAACGCAAAACGTACAGCAACTTGGATATCGTTGCGAGACTTTCCAGCGGGGAAAGAGGCGGTTTTAGCCTTGGCTGCAGGGGGAACCGGAATGACCTCGGAGCAGTCCACGAGAGTTCGGGGGTCGTGGCCCAGGACGGACATCTTGGCCATCACCTTCTCGAACTTCGTGACCATAGAGGTGTGATCGGCTGTGCCACAGGTCAATCAGCACGGTGACAAACAGACAAGTATTGAATGACTGACTGAGGAATGATTGCCACTCGCAGGCGGTTCTGAACAAAGTTAGAAAAGACGTCGATACGGATAGAATGCGCATCATACCTGGAATCCCGAGAAATTTCGAAGTCGGACTGAAGGCGGAACTCTCCGGCGAGGGGCGATTGAACCTCTCCAACGTTGGAGCCATTACCTGGGAAGAGATTACCACGAAGCAAAGTCTGTAGTGCATAATCTCAACAAAGGAAATAATACAGACGCATGGACATGGACACGCACCTCAAGGAAAAACTGTGCATCAAAGGAGCTGGAAGTAGAATCGAACGGAGTTCCCTGAATTACGATTGTCAGTGAAACATCTAAGCAGAGTGGATCCCTACAGAAATTTACCGGAATAGTTGGGTCAACGTGATCTTGCGCAGCTACAGTATGAGACGCGAGCAGGTCAACGACTTCGATAGGGGAGAAGCCGGCGTCGGCCATGCGAGCAAAGATCTTGTCAGTGGAGTCGGATGGTTCAGGGACAGTCAAATCTGGAGCAGGCCGAGAGATGTTCGAACGTCCGGTCACGAAGGGAATACGCGGGCCTCCGAGACAGTTGGAAACACCGACGGCTCCGGCGAATTGGATGCTGTAGGTTAAGCAATGAGACCAGTCCTAACGGTCGGAGACACAATACACTCACAAGTCGCCGAAGGAAACCTTGTGCTTGATTGCAAATGGGCGTTGCTGAACGTGGAGAACGGTCATTCGGACTCTTCCGATCCACAATCGTCGTACATACCTCCTCAACTACCTCATCGACACCATTGTTGGCATCTGATAAAACCTTTTAGCTCACAACCGGGATAGTGCCGCTTAATATGCTTACGGAAGTTCGTCTCAATCTCCGAGAAAGCCATGATGGAGCCATCTAAAGGTTTCGTTGGTACCGGTAACTAATAATGGACACAACTCATTACCTGCACCGCCGCCACTATACGAAAAGAAATAGCGTTGAGCTTACAACACTGCGATATGCACTAGTAACTTACCCGAACTTGCCGGCACGTTCAGCAGATAAGCTGAAGCCTACCACAGACTCTTCAATGTCATGCATGAAAACTGCGTACGATCAACTCACCAATCCTGAGAGCAGACGAATGAGCGTGAATGCGATGGAATATGTAATTAAGCTGACTTACGCATCGTGGAATGTGAGCTAGAATGCCAAACCATTATTCAGTGTCTTGCAAAATATGTGACGACAGGTACATACGCGAAGGGACTGATGAGGTTCTATTAGTAAGTGTCAAAATCATTGCTAGACATATAGAAACAAACCTCATGAGCTTCCTCGCCACATTCACCGCCATCGAAACTGTAGAGAAAATAAGCTGGCAGCACACCAAAGAGTCGCAACAACGTACAGGTTTTCCTGGATGTCATCCAAGACGTCAAACCATTTGCAGCACTATCAGAGAATAATGAGTGATATTGCTGAGATTTTGCAGAGAGAAAATCATACCACTGCGTTGCTGGCGACACGGCCGGCACCACAAGAAACCTGGGGGGAAGGTGCAGCAGAGGCCACAACAGCGAGGACAGCTAGACTGAAGAGAACGGTGAAAGCCATCGTTGGAGTGTATATCGACAGAAGTGCTCGAAGAGGGGCTTGGTGTCGAAGTACCGCTGGAGTACTGAAGTTTGTTGCCTTCAAACGTCCTATATATACCATCCAGACCCAGTCTGACACTTGATTCCTCGAACGAGCGGTTTTCCACGTTCGCGACGGGAGGTAGAATGCAGTCACGTAAAGCCGCCACGCTGCAATTAGGCAAACGGTACGCCTGTGGCCTACCGGCGACCGTAATGAGAAAATATTCTCTGAGGATTGCACAGAGAATGTAGACAGGGCTCACCGCTGATTGATATTTCCAATAGAGTAAAGTAAGAACGAAGTGACAGTGTAGATTGCAGACACATCGCGTACCGTTGCAATGGTGTGGCAGCCTTTCCAGTGTACTGGAACCCGAGCAGCCCATCGCTGCGGGCCTGGGAGCACTATTACCAGTGGCGGGATTAGCTCCTCGAATGCATTCACATGGGTAGCTTTTTGGGTCTGTCGCCTGCGCACCGAGAACAGAGACGACGGTTTCCGGGGATGAAGCTGACTGCAAAGTGACCAACGATGGCTACTGAAGTTTGGACAAGTTCAATGTCACAGGATAAATGAAACACCTTACCCGGGGCACGCGCGGTTATATGCCTTCTAACGCAAGATCTAACTGTGCTCTTTGGTAGGTGTGTGGATGATGCAAAGCAGAGTGCACTGTAAGGCTGTCATCGATCAAAATAGACTCCTGATGTGTTGGCGTCAGTATGAATGATACCACACGCACCGGCGATGTAGGCTGGGACATGCGAAACTGTAAGTCCTCAGAGATACCACGGCGGAACACGACACCTGAGATGTATTGTTGACAGTCGCCACAAGAGTCTCTTGCATACGTTGAAAGCACTATCTTTGTAGCGGCAATTCTGCACCTCCAGATTCACAGACCCTGACCGACTCACAGAAGACCGCTTATTCTGGCATTAGTAAATGCCGATGCGCCTCCGGCAAGTGCGTGAGAGTGCACACTGACGATGGCATTGCACAGGCAGTTCGTTTCAGTTATATTTCATAGATATATGGCTGTGGATGCAGTACACACATGTGCAGAGTCTGTTTAGCATATGGAGGATCTGATAGATGTCGTTCCGGTACTTACTTGAAAGCAAGCCACGAAGTCGAGGGAGAACACTGTGGGAGCGAACGTCAGGCTCGGCTCTAGAAGAGTCGCGCGATCCGAGTGATGTAGACAGCACATCTTCAATACAGGTAAGCTTGACCCACGAGTTCGAGTGCATGCAAGTACATCACCAACCCGTCGTGTACGGCGGGTTTCAAAGACAGCTACAAGAAGCATCATCTCCGTGGGACGCTATTCTCCAATGTGGGCCTACTCATAGGTGAGCCAACACATGTTTGGTTATCTTGAGATGTGATGGAGTGAGCGATGAGAGTTGTTAACCTTCTGTAGAGCATTTGTTCGCATGATCCAGTGGTATGCGAGATCCTGCAACAGGTATTTTTAGTCATTGTCGTCGTTCGTTCCCAACCGTGGCTCGTGGCTCAAGCGAGGGATGTGACATCGCTGTGACATTGCTGTGACTCGACGCGTTAGATCTAGATTGCACCCGCGCGTTGCCACCACCGGCCGCAAAAACTGTGACCGCTACTAACATGTCATGGGTGTGCCAGGGCTCTGGGAGGTACAGTAGGGTCACCAAGTTGCTTTCTTCATTCTACGACTGATCGCGTGCTGACTACTAGATAATCGAGCGCGTTGGTTACTCTCGCTCTCTCGCAAACCTCGC
Organism: Trametopsis cervina; assembly: GCA_022385755.1. Classification (NCBI taxonomy): domain Eukaryota; kingdom Fungi; phylum Basidiomycota; class Agaricomycetes; order Polyporales; family Irpicaceae; genus Trametopsis; species Trametopsis cervina. Next base: position 566,280 of record MU278353.1, read on the forward strand.
TGTCGTTGACGGTTTTGACCGCAATGAGTCGGGTCGTCGAGCATATCGCATCGGAATAGACGCAAGCATATGGCATTTTCACGCAGAAAATTCGTCCGACGCTGGATCCAATCCTGAGCTGCGAACACTCTTTTTCCGTCTAGCTAGACTCACCAAGCTACCCCTTCTTCTACTTTTTGTGTTCGACGGGAGGGAGAGGCCGGATGTGAAGCGAGGGAGCAAGAAGGGCAAAAGAGGCAGTCATTGGCTGAGCAAGGAATTTCAACGCTTGCTTGATTGTTTTGGGTTCGAATGGCGAGTGGTGAGTGCACTCTTTGCATTCTAAACTGCATTGCACTGATCCAGTAAGCGTATACTTCAAGGCACCTGGAGAGGCAGAAGCGGAACTTGCGTATCTCAACAGGATCAAAGTTATCGACGCGGTTATGACAGATGATGTTGATGCGTTATTATTTGGAGCTCAAATCGTCATTCGCAAGTACGTGCGCATTCACGAAGCTCCTGTTCAGCCACATCTCACCTATTTTCATAGCTCGGGTGCCAAACTCACTGGAAACCAGAAATCTCCCGCACAAGATGCTCAAGGAAAGACAAGCGAACATCACGTCCGCTTGTTCGTAGCGGATCGTATTGAGAGCGACCACAACGTTCAGATGACCAGGGGCGGGATGATTTTGTTTGCATTGCTCGCCGGTGGAGATTATGACAATGGCAAGGTAAGAGCAACACGTCTTCTCCAACGCAAGGTCATGATAATTGTGCTCTAAGGGGCTATTTAATCTCGGTGGGAAGATGGCTTGGGGTCTTGCCAGATGCGGATTCGGAGACCGTCTCCTGGCTGCCTATGGCCGTGGTCTCGAGCACCTGGCAGCTTTCCTGCCTCAATGGCGGGCTGATTTGGCTGCGGAAATACAGACCAACGCCAGCAAACTTCTTCCTGGCACTCGGAAGATCAACATTCCGGCGACTTTTCCCAATCTCTACGTCCTAGGACTATATGCGAATCCAATAACGAGCGCCAGGAATGCTGTGAATGGAACGGATGGATTTGCGATGCGAGACCGAGGAAACCCTAGCTTGGCTCGGCTCGCCGCGTTTTGTGAGGAGATGTTCGATGAGTGGGGATATAAGAAGGCGATTCTCAAACGTTTTCACAGCCTCGTCTTCGAGGGGATGGTCATGCACGTACTCAGGCGAGCGGCGTTGGAGGCAGATGAGAAAGAGAAAACTAAGCGGATCGAACGAGGCGACATGTCTATGAGGATCACTGGGCCCCTTCAGCCTTCCGTAATAGAGGCAGTCGGCACACCAGCAAGTCTAGTCAAACGCTATCTTGACGCAGCACAAGAAGAGCGTGTCGCTCAAGCCTTCGTGAAGAGAACGAAAACGGATATGCCCCTAGTCCCTAAGGGTGATCCACATCCACTCATCGTCAAAATCACCATGACTCGACAATCAGACCAGACTGACGGAATACTCGAGTATCGCGTCGTCTTTGATCCGATCCAACTTGTTGACTTTGCGTCCTCCGGGATTCAAGGAAAACATCCGGACCCGTCAGAACAGCCGGACGGGAGTCAGCCACCCGCCCCATCCCAACGCGGTAAACCGCCTGTCAACCCTACGGACAAGAAACCGATGTGGGTGTCTGCCACTATCATGCGTCACGTGCATCCCCAGGTCATCGCGGATTATGAAGCCGGAAAGACGAAAGCTCCTAGGTCTAAGAGCAACACCAAAGGAAAGCAGCGTGCGGCACGCAACGAAGAGGATGACGACGACGACGACGATGATGACGACGACGACGACGATGATGACGACGACGACGTAGAGGTTGTCGCTGTCTCCGCGAAACCTAAGGCAAAGCAGTCAGAAGAAGTGAAGGCTACGGCCCACGGAGTCGAGGCGAAGCAAGCCGGTCCAAGCAAGCGCTCAGCAGACACGACATCCGTGCAGCCCTCCCCCGCCAAGCGTCGAGCACTTGCTGCCGTGCAGCCTGGCCCTGCTGCCACTGTACCAGCCGCCTCCCAAGCCAAACGCCAGCCAGATACCGCTCTAGCTCAACAAGCTCCTCGCGAAGTGAAAGTAAAGCAAGAACCTGTACAGGATAAGCCGAGCATTCCGAGTGCAGTGCCACCGTCCAAACCTGCAAATCCACCAATCGCGTCTGGGAGTCGCCCCTCGCAAGCAGCGCCTCAGCCTCCACCTACTCCATCCGCAAGGCGACGGCAATACCGTCCCCCTATACCTTATACTCCCCCTCCCCCTCGAACGTTCTTCAATGTCGGTCTCATCGAGACTGAGGAGAGTCTCTCAGACAACGCCTTCGTGTTCACGTTTACTGATCCGGACGATCCTGCCTATCTGGTGATGGACCCCAAGGAACGTTATGAACAGGCGTGCGCAGAGGCTGAGGCTGAGGTTGAAGCCGAAGCTGAAACCGTCGAAAGCCAGCGAACACAGACGCAGGATCATCCTGTGCGTACGGCAACATCCCAGCCGCAGCCTCCTACAATGCCCGTCAAACAAGAACCCAGTGTGCAGCTTCTTCCTCTTCCTCCTGTAGCCCAGGGACAAACGCGCAGGCCGCCGGAGCCTCCAGTGATCGTGCCCCCAGCTGTACCACCACCTTCCAATATTCCTCAGGTGTCTGCAAGGCGTGATAGACCAGCCCGACCACCGACGCCACCTGCTGAGGATGTTGAAGTGGAACAAATGGATGAGGATGAGGATACATCAAATGCATCAGGGATGAACAGGTATTCCGAGATGTTCGACCAAATTCTGGGCATTCGTCCAGGCGCGAAGAAGAGAAAGGCTATGTCGGCCGCGGCTCGCAAACGGGCTATGGCTGCGATGGGCCCTGGACCTGCGGAGGCATCAGGCTCGCAACCGCTCAAGAAACGAAGGACGAACAATACTGCGGTGCCAGGACCGTCATCAGTACTGCAGCCTTCGACATCAGCCCCAGTCCAATCACCACATGTTCCAGCACCTCGCGCCCCTCTGGCGGCTCGTGCTGGGGCTGCCCCATTCTCAGCCAGTCAGCCCTCTCCGCAAGCTGCAACCGCTTTCCCGGGCATCGCTCCCCTTAGCATGGCAGCAAGCCAACCAGCGCGTTCGACGCCCCCAAGTCGCCCTGTGACTCGTTTGGATGAGATCGTCATCGTATCCAGCGACGAAGAGGGCGAGCCTTCGAGGGGTTCTGCTCCTGCTGGAAGACCAGCATCCCGTCCTGGTGCTTCTAGGGCCTCTACGTCGCAGACGACAGCTTCTGGTCGCAAGGACTTCTTCGCGGATGCCGATCGCGTCATTATCTTGTGAAATACATTCCTTAGCCTTGTAATCATCTGGAGATAAGCTCTCGTAATGCTTAGTGTATACTTGTGTATGGTTCTTGCTTTGTTTGTTATAGATAGTCAGTTACTAACGTAGAGTATGAGAAACATTAATCAAGACGGTCATTGTGGCTCTCCGTGTTAGTTGAACAATGCGACCGTTATTTCGAGTTCAAGGACGTTGCAGATGCATACGGAGGAAATTTGCCTTCTATACGAACTGGTGGGGTTCAACGTGGGGTTCATGAATTAATCGTCACATGTATTACTGAATCATAGTTAGCTTCCAGCGCACGACAAATATCAGATCGCGAGACTCACCAATAGCAGAATTATCTATAACAATCGTTAACTTATGTCTACACATCACGAAGCCTCAGCCGCTTCCCACTCCTTCTGCACGTCCTCCTTCACTTGCTCAACGCTGGCCAAACCTGGAAGAACGATTCTCCAGATACCTTTCTCAGCAATGACGCGCCTGATCTACAGAACGCAGTCAGCATACGCATACGAAGACACACAGTGGAAGGTTCCCACCTGGTTGGTGATAAGCTCGTGGAGCTTAGGCACGTCAGCTAGCTTTGCGCGGCTGCCCATCAACGAGGTCGTCTTCAGGTCCAAGGTAAAGTCACTCTGCGGCGATGGTAACATAACCGTTAGCGTAGGATGAGGTGAGTGGGGTTGGGGCGGTGTGAGGAGAATCTATGCGTGCGGTTGAATAGGTGTAGCATATCAGCGGAAGGCAGGCGATGACTTACAGTAGAAGAGAATAGAGATAATGATATAGTTAAGGATATGGGCAAACGAGCGAACGACGGGAAGGGATAGTTCAATAATACAGAGGTCGAGAAGGAGATGGAGATGGTATCCGTGTAGTCCATGTCAACCTCAATTTGCTAGAAGGAGAACGCAGGTTTCAGAAAAGCTAACCCGTAGTTGTGAGGATGAAGATACGAACAGGGTCAACCAGAGGGGTGTTCAACGGTCTTGGTCTCGCTCGGGAAAGTCGAGGTGCTGACACACCCAAATCAACCGAGTGAACTTTGATAGGATCCTATATGGCTTTGAGCAACGGTATGGTTCATAAACAAGAGTGACCGTACCAGAAATGCAGCCGGTCGCATTTTATTCGCAAACTTCTCGACTCGGCGCCGCGCCACCTCGTCTCCCTCTGCACCTGGAAGATCGGCTCTGAGTTTCGTACGATATGCGTCCACTACCTGATTATAAAGTAGAGAACATAAGGGGATTAACAAGAATATGAGTTGTTGATAACTCACCTGGTGCAACAGAATGTTGATCCAATCCGCACTTTCGACACCGTTGCTCGCCTCCCCATCAGGCCCAACACTCATCGACGCAGGCAGCTTGTCCAAGCCATCTAGTGACACTGTCTCGTCACTTTCATCCCTCACGATACGCGGTTGGTATGAAGAGGACTTGTATGGTTGGTCGGAAACCGGGTCGAGGAAGAGGTACTTGAGGATGACAACGAGGAGAAAGAGGATGGAGAACTGGCCAATGATCAAGCCCTGAGTGAAGGTTGGCTGCAAGGTGAACACATACGCATTCGCCATTCGTGCATACGGTGATAGTGTCGTGTGCCGGAGGTGGACCAGCTCGCAGAACGGAAGAACGGTGAAAGAGCGAAGCGTACTGTACGCGGCTCACATGCCGCACGATCTGGATCGCATTGATCTGAGATGTGCACGTTCACATGCCAGCCTCTCGAAGGCCCCCTTCCAGTCACATACCCCTTCATTTCTTCACAACGAAAGTTATGCACCTGGCAACACGAATTTTCCCTGTTTGAGCAGGCCGTTCCGATTGAATTATGTCCCAAACTTATTCGTAAGGTCCTCTTACACAGCAGATTTCACAATGACAGGACGGAGGAAACTCTGGCTACTAAGATAGTGCAAAAAGAGGATGGGAAGTAGGAATTATGCCGACTTGTGCGGTGCTATAGATATAAGAAAAAACAGATGTATACGTAGCCCTAAGCTAGACTCATGCGGACTTTGTATACAATGGAGGAGACTCAAGGTCCTCAATATTCCATACTACGCGCAAGTTGATGGATAGATCGTCGTAGTCACCAGCAAGGAATCTGTGCATAGCAGCCCAGCCGATCATGGCCGCGTTATCTGTCACATAATATTAGTATCGCGTTGGGTCGTAGCAAACGACTATGCGTACCTGTACAAAGCCGCACCGGAGGAAATAGGAGGGATATGTGCTCCGGGTCTGAGTCAGTGTACTCATCCAGGAAAGTTCTCAACCTGACGAATGGCTGAGAAGGCGGCTCTCTCTGAGGGTCGATAATGATCACGCACCTGGACCTCAAGAGCGAATTGCTAGCTACGCCCCCACTGACGACCACGTTGCGTATATGTATGTCTTGCTGCCGGCATAGATGAAGGCCCATTTTTAGCTTCTTTTCGAGTTGTCTGATCGCCCCAGTCTGGAACGATTGTGCCAGTCTGACTCGCGTGGCACTGTTCAGCGACTCAATCCCACCATGTTCGCGAATGTATTTTTCGACAGTACCATGCAGCCCGGAATACGAGAAGGCCAGCTGACCAGGAAGAACATCAGGCATTGCAGGCACGTCCGCCAGTGCGTCCGCGTCGTATATTTCCGTCCGACAGAAGGCTTCCAGAGCAGCTCCTGGCCCGATGTTCTGCCATTCGAGCCCCAAAAGCTTCGCAACTTTATCAAAAGCATGACCTATACTTTCGTCTTTCGCTGTGGCCAGGGTTTTAAAACGGGTGATGGACTCCGCAAGTAAAAGGAGCGTGTGTTTGCCAGTAACGAGAAGTGTGAGGAACGGAAATTGGGGCGGTTCTTCTTGCAGGCTCGTTAGCAACGGCGTCAGTGCATGAGCTTGCTGGTCAACGAGTCAGTCAAAGCAGATAACGAACGACGAGGGCATTGCAAAATACCATATGGTGAACGCCGACAATCGGCTTGTTCAGGGCGGCAGCGATAGCCTTTCCTGCCGTTGAACAGACACTAAGGCCTCCCGCCATCCCTACATAGTTTCTAAGAAACTATCGTTGATATATGCGCGGAAATCTTGGTATCCTACACTCACCTGGACCACGAGTGAACGCCACACCATCAATGTCGGCCATGGTGACCCCAGCTTCGGTCAAAGCTTTTCGAATAGCCTCAGGCTGTTATGCTGGAGTTCAGGACTACTCTCCGTACGCTCTTCACTTCTGAAAGGAACGCACCATAGCTTGTTGATGCGCTTGCATGGCATAAAAAGGATGTATTCCGCCAAAGCTGGCATGCCTATGAACAGCGACCACTCATGAGTATACGGCGTGAATCGTGGAAGGAAAAAGCTGCGCACTGTTGATGCTGACTTATAACGATATTCGAGAGGATCTTGCGTTCTGATGTCACGACTGCAGCACATGTGTCATCTGCTGAGGACTCCAGAGCGAGAACATTGAAGGCCCGGCGAGTAGAAGCTACAGATGCTAGAATAGCATCATGTCGATGCCCGCGGCAGTAATTGAGGCGTTGAATACATCTTCTTGTGCATGAGTTCAACATAGCCGTTTGTGCTTTCCCTGCCACTGAACTGGCAGCGCCGGTATTTCAGCGTTATGTAATCAGACAACGTGACTCTCCAGCAAAATATATACCACCACCTCGAGCTACATCGTCACAAATTTTTAACAGCCTGGAGCAACATGTTTATACAAATCTCACCACAGAACGACACGTCTGAGTGGAGATGCTAATAAACTCGAGGCCTGCGTTACCGATGGGAGGTTACATCTGATTCATTGTCCAGATTTGGTAAGTGACCATCATGTCCCCAACTGTGATCCTCACCGCAACAGAAAGCTGAATGGCGGGACGTTCTGCGCACACTAGAGCACCAAGAATATCTACAGAAGGAGATCCGAACATGCGGACTCCGGAACATCCGCGTCGCTCGCTCAGCCAGGGTGACGACACTCCCAGACCACCGGGACTCCTTTCTCAGGACGCACCCTCCGTGACCTCTACCCAATTCCAGGGTAATTCTGAGCAGAGTCCATATTCTACAACAAAGCGTCTGGGATTTTTGGGAGAGATGTTGTCGTCTTCGTCTGGTTCTGGAACCTCCGCTTCAACTCTGCGTGGAAGTCAATCAAACCAACTTCCAGCATCGCGTAGTCATGCTAGGGCCGAGTCTGCGAACCTATTGCGTGAAGCAGCACCGTCTCCGGCACCAACTATGACTTCTTCTAAAGCGCATCCGTCGCCCTCGAAGGTCAGTCGCCTTCTTTCTATCATCGGACTCTGATATCTCATCTAACTTGTGGCGCCTAGCTTGTCTCTCGTGAGATGCACCGGCTAGGCAATCTCGCCCATCTTCCCAGCCTGAACCCTTCAATATCTGCGCCGTCGACTGTCAACTTGACTGTATCTGCCCAACCGAACACAATGAGTGCGTCGTCAGCAAGCGCGGATTCTCCATGGCCGATGCTGCACCAGCACATCCTGCCGTTGTTCAACGGAGAGGCACTCAAGATTCCCATGTGAGTACTTCAATCATGAAGTTTACTCTTGGGCTACACGAAGCCAGGTCTACGACAATGATACTTGCGGTGCCATTTGTCACGACGAGCACGCTTGAATTTATCTTTTTATCGCTTCATATGCATATCGTACTCACTATTTTCTACGACAAGCAAGTGAAGAGCTTAACACGCTCGTAAAGCGTCACATTCAAACGGTGGTTTCCTCGACACCTTCCAAGGCCCTAGCGTCCCTGGAACACGACGCCACGGAACTCATTTTGAACGGCATGGTTACGTTGAGTTCGAAGTTGAAGAATATTGATGATGAAAGAATTGTCTCGCGCGTGGTCGACCTATGGACCTTTTTCTGGGGTCAAGTATTACCTTACGTTGAAGGGGTGAGTCCACCGCTATTGTTGATCTTGTGGATGTTCATCGCCTCTCTAGGCTCTTCTACCGCTTCAGACCGAACCACTCTTATCTTCACTCTATCGTATCCCAAAGAACCACAAACCGACTTCTCCGGTGGCCGTAACCCAGACCGCAAAGAGTGTCTCACAACAAATAGACATCCGTACGATAGCTCTGCAGTCCTTCCGAGACCATATCATCTACCCAGTGCATCCCGTGTTGCATGAACGGCTCATCATCCAGAGAGATCAAAATCCCGGTGGTTATAAGCATCCGAAGCTTCAACAGATGTAAGCTCATACTTGCCTCCGCTTTTTCAGCGCTGACAGCAGGTATTGTTGATGCAGGTTACTAGTGTTGATCTCGCAACGGTCCTTGCCCATTACATATTCCCTAACCGCTCCTCCACCGCCTCCGCCTCCAGGCGAGGAGGCAGTGACTTTGTTGCTCCGCGATATACGGACACCTTTATTACCCACGCATTCTCAGCAGCAGAGTGGGCGCAAACACAATTTCGCTGGCACTGGGGCACCTTCGTTCCTCTCCGCGGGGCTACCAAGAGACAGGCGCGGAAGAATTGCTCAGAAGGTAGAGCCACGAGCCGGCGATTCGTACACCATTCCCGAAGATGACTTCGAGTCGCCAAAGACGAAGCTAGGAGACGAGACCCCTCGGCTCGGTGCGCTCAACAGCGGAGACCGCCAAGGAACGAGGGAGAAGGAGCGAGAGTTTCTCGAGAGCCTCAGGTAGGCATCTCATTTCCGATTGGCCGATTTCTTTTCCTCGGTCCTGGCTGATTCATGATTGGCTGGATGAACAGGAGTCCAGACCCAGACCCTGAGAGCGCTCGTGCTAGCATGGGAGGATGGGGACTGGGTGACGGTTTTGGAGGTGGAGAGGTACAGAAAACGGACTTAGACGAGGAGTACGATGATATTGAGGGCCTAGACTTGGAGAAGACTCAGGTGAGTTTTGCGTACATGGGTGATCTGGGCCTTGGTGACAATGCTGTGTAGGCTCTTGTAGAACGAATGGTCGGCATGAAGACATAAGAACTATTAATTTTCCTCGTGTATCAATGCACATATGTTGTAACAAGATGTATACTACTGATTCCTCGACAGCTCGAAGCCCTTCCTCGAGGCCCGCGTTGTGGGATATTCGCTTTCAGGGCCGATGATGTCGGCCCAGACCGTGATCTTAGTTTTGAAATAACACGCAGCTACTTGACAAGCTCTAGCTGAACTTCATGGGCTAATAATTGACACTCGAAGTATTGCCACAGAACGCAGGGCCTGGACTTTGTCTGAGTTGTTGTGATCTCGCCCGGTAGGTCATCTGTGTTCCAGTTCGGCTTTCTTGGCTAATGTCCGGTCACTCTACTGCAGCCTCATAGGCCTCCACAGGACACGGCCCGTTACGTGAGATATAATTTTTGTAATTTTAGAGATTGCGCTTTCGCAAGGTATTTCTCATTCAAAACATTTCTTGCCTCATACCCTGAGTACTTACAACACCAATCACAGATCTCATATCATCATGTACGAACGACATATATACGAGAGGTCTAGAACTCGTCGCTAGAATGCAAACCGTCTCTACGCCTTCTCGAGTTGATTGGCTCCCTTATCACCTTCCCGACTTTTGAGCCATGTCAGCGTCCAGACCACTGCGGGAACCTGCAATGCCCAGGCCAGCACGGCAAGCACGCAGGCGAGGCGTTGGAGTACCTCGAGTGGAACGTCGATGGCGAGGTCCCAACCGTACGATGTTACAAGTGCCATGCAAAACAGCAACCCGGACCTGTGAACCGTAAGGCTATGCTCAGCAACACAGAGAGTCGCATGGTAGGTCGACTTACCATAATAGCCATGCCATCGGCAGGGCGAACATAACCCCAACGTTCCACCACTTGCATCGTCCGTAGCGTGCGGCGTTCTTTATAATAGGTCAGCAAGTTGATCTATTATAATGAAGACCAATATGTTAACCTGGGCCCATGAATAGCCTTCGGACGGCGACTTCGTCCTGGAAAGATGAATATGGAGAGTTACACCCCAGCATAAACTAGCGAGAGCACAAAGTAATGATGCTATGGCGAACGGCCTTGCGGTTCGACTGGCGGATACGTCAGGGTCTTGGGAGAGTGTGACGACGGCGCTAGGAATGTACAGTCTGGTGAGTGGCCTTCCCGGCTGGCTTGCTATGTCCACTCACCCTATGAGTACAGCAGAAACATAGTTGACCATCTGCCACTGCGAGCATACGTTCTCCGTGAATGTCACCCACTTTCGATCAAATAGCTTCTGTCGGGCTACGGCCTTCCGCGAAGCTACTTTTGTGAGCGATGAGTCTGTGCATGTAGTGACGGCGCTGGCAGTCGCGCATAGCTCGAGAAGATCCGACTGAGGGTGCCAGGGTAGGACCCACATGGCAAGGCAGTATAGTAGATAGCACAGACGGTCTACCCAGGAGATAGTTGCGGTCAAAAACCCTGTAGCACGAAGTAGTGCTTCGCTAGGATATAGGCCTGCAAAAAAATAGTCGTCATCATTGATATTTTGATACATCGTGCTGGCAACCTACGACTGGAAGTACCAATGGCACGAGTGCGACCCATGTTGAGTTTGAGTGTATGCAGCAACTTGAACTGTCGGATGAAGGGGGGCTGGGAATGTGTTACCGTCTGCTCACTGACACTGATGATACACTGAGGTGCGGAATGAGGTATCTCTTGCCGGTGGTAGAGGGTGCCCCAATGTAGGTGCTACTTATAGAAGAGCAAAAAACCTGCATCGTGTAAAGGCCACACGAAGAACTGGATGCACGACCCTGATAACTCAATATAGTACAAATACACCTGTGATCATGGTAATGCTGACTCATGGGGAACATCTGTTTTCGTCCATTCATGTATTACACATTCATTAAGCATTAAAGGGTGAAAAAATCCCATTATGCACAGTTGCTGTGCTTTTACAGTATCCTCCGGACTTCTTCTGTGGATTGATATAGTAAAAAACAATGTACTTACCAAACATGGTGGTGGTTCCAATGTCCGATTGAACGGAGGTCCGATTGAACGGAGGTCCGATTGAACGGAGGTCCGATTGAACGGAGGTCCGATTGAACGGAGGTCCGATTGAACGGAGGTCCG